>JACXII010000028.1:3665297-3859205 GCA_014737395.1 Bombus waltoni | reverse complement strand
ACTACTACTACTACTACTACTACTACCACTACTACTACTACCACTACTACTACTACTACCACTACCACTACTACTACTACTACTACTACTACTACTACTACTACTACTACTACTACTACTACTACTACTACTACTACTACTACTACTACTACTACTACTACTACTACTACTACTACTACTACTACTACTACTACTACTACTACTACTACTACTACTACTACTACTACTACTACCACCACTACTACTACTACTACTACTACCACTACTACTACTACCACTACTACTACTACCACTACTACTACTACTACTACTACTACTACTACTACTACTACTACTACTACTGCTGCTATTACTTCTACTATTATTACTACCGTACTTGTAATAAGGATTTAAAGAACATAGGAACTTAGTTGATGCGATTTCACAAATGATGCAACTTTTTGAGAAGCGCGTCCCTCTTTTTACGAATACCTGCGCAGGACGGATCCGACCCGTCCGAGGATATCTCGTGTTTGCGTACGATATAATTATAATTACTCCCGACCAATAAATAAATAAAGCTAATGGAATAAAAGTAAAGGCAAGAACCAGAAACGAAATTAAATAAAACGAAATGTAGGAACGAAAATGAACAATAGGATACGAAACAAGTGACAAGCTGTGAAAGGACAGAAAGAGAGAAACGACGAAAGAAATCGTCATAACCAGAATCATAGAGCGTATTGTAGTTAACCCTTTGTATTTGTAAGCTGGACGTGTCGCGCAGTCCTGTGCAGGTGCGACTAAATAATTATGGGCGTGAAAGGGACGAAGACGACGAAGTGCGACGAACGGTCTCTTTTTCTCCCTCCCAAAGAAGCATTGTGTCGTCGTCGTCTCCCTCCGTCGCGCTCAGGGACACCTTTTTCCTCGAGACGTTTTGCCGCTTTCATTGTTTAGATGATTACTATTTAACGACAAAAAGTAAAAAACGAGAAAATCGAAAATACGACGGAGATCGTCGGCGGAAGGAAGAGTAACGATGACAGAGGAGGGGTAAACGAAAAAGAACAAAAAAAAAAGAAAAAAGGGATCGAGACCAGAACCTTTTTAATGACCCAACACACGTCGCTGTTAACGTGTTCGTTATGTGCGAGATGGGCATTTCTTTTTCAGAGAAAACAAGATACCAAAAAAGTAAAAGATGTTACGATGAAACAGACAAAAAACAACAAAAGACATTTCGAATAAAGGAAAAAAAAAAGAATACACGAAGAATAACGGAGTGAAGGAGAGAGCGTGAATGTCGTCTCCTGTTGCGCTCGACCACAGACATCGACCTGATTTGTAACTCGAGGATCGTCCATGCACTCGCGTAACGTCGATTTTTCCTTACGTCGAACGATCGAACCCCCTCGTTTAGAACAATCACCGGTTCCTTTCAGCTCGAAATTTCCAACATCTTAATACGTACGTATATCCGTAACTCGAACATAGTCCTCGACGACCAGAGATCCCAAAGATCTCTTTGAATACACGCGAACAAGGTAACGTAAAAGCGACCTTCGTCACCAAAGAGTAACCAGCCGTATCGACAGCGTCGTTTCTGAATACTCTAACGAGGCAAGAAACGGTTCTAACGTGCCGGTACATTTGGTCTACTCGCTTGATGATCCGAACGAACGAACCGACAACGCAGGTACTTTGTATTCGAGCCGATGCTCGTCACGAGAAACTTCGACGCTGACGAGGAAACGATGATACGAACACACAGGGTAACCGGAAACGAGGGAAAGAGGGTGGATGGTAAAAGCGTAGGTTTCACGGTGCCGACGTTGCAATCGCGCAATTGCCGCGTGGCGATACTCCTTCAGACGAAAAGTGCGGTCCTTTTCTCGGTCGTTGTTGAGCCACGTAAAACTGCCATGAACAAAAAAACATCTCTCTGGCCAGGCAAGGGGGGCAAAGGGAAACGGGGGTGCGACGGGCGCAGGGAGGAAAGGAGGCGACGAGAGCCGCGTAGACCAGGCAAGGACGATCCTCGAGAGGGTGAGCACACGAAAGGGATTTAAACCGACGAAACGGCTTGAGCGCTGGGAGAAACAGGGGTGCACAGGGATGGGTACAGGGGGGAGAGAGAAACACGGGCGAAGGACAGGTGCGCGGAAGGTTGAACGGAAGAGGATATAGCCCATGCGAGAGATCGACGAGAATTTTCGTGGAAAGGTGCGGTGCGGATCGAACGAAAGAATGAGAGGGAAATGTGGCGCGTGCGTGCGTGTGCAAGAGGAACGGACAAAAGGGTTGAGGGAAGAGAGCGGGGAACAGTGGAACGTTTATAGGGGGACGAAAAGCGAGTAAACGATGGTGGAATAGCACGGTCCTCGGGAAAAGCCACGTTCGGCCCTCTCTCGTCGCGACGAGCATTTAATCAATGGTAGGGGATGCTTAGCGGACTTAATCTTAGGAAACTGACGAAAGAAAAAATGAGAGAGGCGACGATGAAGGAGCGTGGAGAGGCGGAATCGTAGCGAACGTCGAAATTTTTGATTGCGTCGCGCGAACGATGACGATGAACAGAGGGTGATAGAAGCGACGAAGAAAGGACGAAGTAGCGGTTGAGAAGGAAATTGGGGAGGGAGTTAGAGAGCGTACGAAAGATACACGACGAAATATCAGGTGAATTATTCACGTAGAGTGAGAGAGAATGCGAGTGGAAGAGAGAGTGTAAGATTTTGCTGCGTGTTGTGGGGTGTATGTCGAAAAATTACGCGCGAACAGAAACGCGAGCTGGACGAAATTAACGTGTCACAAGCCAAGAAAGGGAATTAGACGAACAGTAACGAAAAGCGGGTGATATAAGAGAGATAATAAATGGAGAAGTTGTACTGAGGAGAAATAGGGGTGAATTAGGGAGAGAGAGAGAGAGAGAGAAAGAGAGAGAGAGAGAGAGAGAGAGAGTGAGAGTGGAACGGGTGGAATGCGAAGCTAGCTTAAAAAAAGGCACATTCTGTCAATTTGTCAATATTGTCATGATTCGATAATGGTCGATTGGTATGCCTACGATTGAACCTCTATTTACCGGGTGGATGTATGATGATTCAGTACGATTCTTATAATTATTATCATTATTATTCTTAATTAATTAATTGATTATCATTATCGATTATCATTAACAGTGCGAAAGTAGGAGTAATAAACCACAAAACAGAGAAAACAGGAAACCGATGATAAAGCAAAAACACAAAAAAAATAAATAAAGAAAGAAAGGCAACCACTTATATTATTGTACATATTTACTTGTAACTGCTATTCGTATTGCAGTGGTTTTGTTCTCTCAACAAATGATTTCCTCGATTCTGCGGGAAGAAAAAAAAATGAATAAAATAAAATTTGTGTATTATTAAGATCCGCGAGTACGCTTCATTTTCCCACTGACCTATCCTAAATTAGCCAATCTTAAATTACAGTAACAAAAGGTGAGAACAAGAATTTTTTCTTTATCTTCCTCGCCGTTTTACAGGGCAAATTTCCAGCTCGAAATTCAATCCGACAAACCTGTTTTTTTCTTACGCGATCGAGTTCCGATCTTTCGAATTCGAAACGATAATTCCACGGAATCGAGACCGTTTGGGGCAAAATTGAATTCGCGCCGCGTTACATTCCTGGATCTTTTACGGCATCGAAGATAAGCTATCTATCGGCGTGCGCGACGATATCGCGTTTTTATTTGTTCTTCGAAACAATTTGCCTCTTCGGCCACCCTGTCCTCTTCCGAGCGCGAAAGATCAAACACGATACGCGCGTTCTGTCGCCATCTTGTGGATTTATAACCGTATCAGAGTATTGATTTCTTACTTGTGGGCAAAAATTACAGATACCGTCGCTCGCTCTTTCCTAGAAATGAGGGTTTCAATTTATTATGAGACGTAATCAAGTTGCAGCGCCGATACGATAACGCGCACGGACCTGTTATCCTGCCAATACGCTGGATTATTGAATTATTCGAAAGGGTTGCGTGTATCCGGGCTTAAGCGTATGCATAGCTTCGTTTTGCCGCGGAAACGTGTTTATGTTTTGTAATATTCAGTTGTTTAATTCATGAAAAACCGAGCAGTAAAGTAATCTACTGAAATTACATAAACGTATCATTGAGAAATGTAACTAAACTAATTTATGTACTGTTTCATCAAGGTAGCAAAAATGCATTAAAATGTTATTATAATTATATTTACATACATAGAAAAGATTATAAAAGATATATTTTATCATAGTACTTCTACTTCCGCAAATTTTACAAAATCGTCGGATCCAGATAGATGATAATAACTCATTGAGATAAGCAGACAATTCAGGAATCATATGTTTCTGTGAAATTTAAAAAATGTAATCATAGGATACCGTATGATAAGATAAGGAAATTAAAGCATTTAACTGCCGAACAAAAGGAGCCTCCGATTTTAAGACACAAAATAATCTCTAACGAGATATGACGTACATACTGTGTATTCAAACAAACAGTACATATCTCAAACAAGTGTTACTGATAAGAAACTTGTGAAACAGTACAAACCTCTGATGTTTATACAATAATCGTTGTTTGATTTAATAAATATTCAATGCCTCTAAACTACAAAATAATCTTCCTAGAAAAACACACTGAAATAATATATTATATATACTACTTGTATAAAATCTTCTATGAGAGATAGAATCAAATACATTTGATTAGAGAAAGTTTCTTGTAATTTCATCTTAAGTATCCTTCTCTTTAAGCTTAGTGTTTAGCATTTGACGCGATCCTCAAATAAATCCCATTTCATTCCTGTCGATAATTCGTATCAAATTCTCCAAAATTAGAAACTATCGGCATTGAATTGCATATCACGAAGTATATTTCTTTGGAAAGATCGAAAATCGGCTGGAAACCGAAACAAACGTAAACAGCGCTATTCGTTTCATTCAAATTCCACCCCGAAGGGAGTGCAATCCGAGAGACGGACGGAGCAGATGCACGAGAAATTCCTGGCAAAAACGAGGGCTCATCCCCGACTTCAATCTCAAGGAAACATGCATACTTCTGTGTTCCGAGTTGCGAGGCAAAGTCCGTGAGGACTCGCCGCGTAATAAGGTCTGGCAGAACGAATCGTGTTCGAAGGTGTGAGAGCTCGAAGTCGGACCAAATCGACGGAATGAAAGGGAAGATTCGAGCAAAATGAACGAAGTGACGTCATTATACCGAACTCGAGCATACAACGTGTCTCGCAAAGGAATCGTGATCCGTGTCTGTATCGAGGTTCGTGACGTAATGACGGTGAAGCACGCGTTGCTACGCACCCCACTAATTACGAGACACCGAGCGCAATCAGACCCTCCGAGCGAAATCCGGCCAACCTACGCCCTTCGAGCCTCGGTCTCCCGGCGACCGAGTTTCGCGGAACCATGTATCACGAGCGCGCGCTGCTTAACGACACGTGGCTCGTTTCCGCATGGCCGATACACCACCCTTCCACCAAGGACGAGTCTACCTGGTCGAAAGTGTATAGGCGAAGATGAAGATACAACGAAAGAGTGAATTGAATCTTGATGAAGAAAGGTTGCACTTGTTGGATTACGTGTGTCCTTGAGAGTTCATGGATTTGATTTCTGGAAATGTGAAAAATGATGTTCGGTAAAAGGCTGT
Source organism: Bombus waltoni (assembly GCA_014737395.1). Taxonomy (NCBI): domain Eukaryota; kingdom Metazoa; phylum Arthropoda; class Insecta; order Hymenoptera; family Apidae; genus Bombus; species Bombus waltoni. The sequence continues at coordinate 3,853,543 of JACXII010000028.1, read as the reverse complement.
AACTGAAAAGGAGATTGGTCAGTAGGAGAGTGGTCGAGTCTATGTAGAAGTTGTTTGCTTGATTTTGGAAGGGAAAATTAAAGAAAATAGATCTTTGTGGATGAAAAGAGCTGATTTGAAGACCTGTAACGATAGTTGAACTTCCATGTTTCAATTAGAATCCTGTTTAGATCTTGGACGATTTAGTATACTAAAGAGGACGAGAATTTTCCTATTTTAAATAATAATACCAATATAGCTTCTCACGTTGTGATATTACGTATGCATATATAAGAAATTGGAAGGTAGGAACTTTAGTTCCTCAATAATAGTGAAATTATACCCTCAATTGATTCACTGATTCTTCTAAATGAAATAAATTTTTAATTTTGTGCAGCTACAATATCTGCGCATTGATATTTTGGTATTTTAGAATTTAAATGAAAATACTCTTCCAAGCAAATCCCACGTAACAATAATGTAAATGGACATTTTGAAAAATATGATTCCGCTGAAAGGCAAACGAAATAAAAAAACTATTCTGGGTAGTTGACAGAATGAGAATAAGTAAACAGTGTCTCGCTTAACGCATCCTCTACTACTAAATCCGTCAGTGGAAGGTGTATACAAGGGATGTGTACCTATCCTTCCCATGATTTCCGTCACTTCGTCAAAGTAGAATAGGTCAACCGAGAACGAACATTCAGTGGTATAGCCACGATTACTATCATTATCGTGTACAATATGGGAAATTATATACTTCAACAAACTAACAATAAACTTCATCAATTATATCAAAATATTTTTATTCGATATTTGTGTTTATCTTATTTTGCAATTCATATTCAGACACCACGGGAAAAGAGCAGAGAAGGGCAACCGAACAAGGAGGACGATTCGACTAACCGGATAATATTATGGTTTTTTTGCATATTTTATGGACTGTTGGTGTATATTTTATATATTGTAACACTGAAATGTACGGATGGCGCAATAAATGCTTATTAAATTACTATTTAAACGCCAGTAAATGGTAATTGAACTGTTTTTATATCATTTTGTTGTTAAGAAAAAAAATCATTGAACGATTCTTCAAATATTGATACTGTCTCTTAGATATTCCGTTTAGAAAGCGTTTTACAATTATTCAGTCTCATAGCCAACTTTGCCCAGCCATAATTTCTTGGCGTGGAAAATTTACGACTCACCTATCGCAGAATAATCAAGAACACCTTTCTGCCGCTAATATTACTGACGTTGCTGACTCATGCTGAAGATACATTCATAGTAGAGTCTCAGTTGAACGATGTACATATATCACATAAGGAATCTGTTAGGAAATTTAATACAATTAGAATGTTCCAGAATTAAAAAAGTCAATTTTATAAAATTTTAAGTTTTGATGAAATTATTATACGGTTAACATATATTGATTTTAAATAAAGAAAGAAATAGTCCATATTTATGTTACATTTCATTATGAAGGGATAATAAAGTAACAGTGCACTAACAATAAAAATTCTGTTACTTTCATATAACATGCAAAAAAAAGAAGTAAAAATACATACTCAAAAATTTTCTGACGATATGGTGAATCGCACTTCAATTCTTTCATCATTCTGAAGCTGTCCCTCCAATGTATCGGAAGCATCGATAATATCGATTGTACTTTGGCGCCTTCGAAATATTCTCGCGCCATATTTTTACTAAATACTTGAGTCAAATAAAAGTAATTGCTGAATAAATAAAAGTTAAGAAATGAATCATATTCATAACATATTGTAAAACTCATTTAGTATTAATAAATTATTAATAAAATATAATATCAGCAAGAATTATTATTTAGCTAGTAAAAACAAACTATCACACATGATATGCTCCTACGTTATTAATTAAATTGTTAATCAGTATTGGTTCAGTATAACAATATTAGGAAAGGAGAAAGATATTGAAATCAATACAATACTTAATAAATAATAATTATATGTCAAAGTGCTCTTCGCGTTTATTGATATAAAATTTACGATACCATTGATGCCTTTAAAGTAATGTACATTTTATAACTATGTATGCTTAAATATGTATAATGATTTAGGAACACGTAATGGAAAATTAAACATTCAACATCATTTGCATTATTACGTAATTATTGTTTTTGCACTATATTTGCATTATATTTGCTAACAATTCCTTTTAACATCAAACATTCCAATAGCCTAATAAATTATTTTATGTCTATTATTTCTATATAGAAAAATTATTTAACCTTACCCTTCTAAAGTTATTTATTACTAATACTTACATATAATTTTCGTAGATTTAAAACTTTCTATATGCTTAAAATCGATTTGTATTGGTTTCTTTACCTGATAAATAGAATGATAAACGTCTTGATATAGATAAATTAGAATATCGATACAAATTGTATACTCTATTAAGTCAATACAGTAGATCGTTTCAAAGGGCCTCTTGAAAAGACAGGGTGATATTTCGACGTGCATCAAATTAATAATTGACTATCGCTTAGAAATTTCCTCATTGACTACAGCAGTTGCTGGCTTATATAAAAGCTGATAAAAGATAAACATTATGCAATATGTAAAAGTTGACAAGGTTTAAAGATTATTTAAGACAATCATGTTGAAAACAATATCTCAACTGACTTCTGTAGTAGTACCGTCTCAAATATGGCTGACACATCAGTCAGTGTGTAGTCCGTACAGTGTAGTTGGATGTTACGGTGCCTGGCGTAACGATTTAGCTCGTAGTATTATTCAGTCTAAATGTTCCGTGTCCTGCTTATGCAAAACTACAAGAAGAGAGTTCCAGCAGTCAAGTAAACGTGCTGTCATCACATGCTGCGGGACAAAAGAAGAAAAAATGGCACCAACGCGTGTTATTCTTATGTCGTGTGGCAGTTATAACCCTCCAACCAATATGCATTTAAGAATGTTTGGTACATATATATCATTCCTTATAATCAATATCGAGCCTTCATATAAACACAAAACTCTTCAATGCGTGTACAATATAGTAGACGAATTTTACAACATTTAAGATTTGTTGATTATTTGAACGAGTCAGAACATTGTTAAGATAACACCGTGTAAACAATCCGAATTGATGTTGTCGATGTTCACATATAAGAATTGTTTAGGATATCAAGTTTTAATCGGATTTGTAAATAAAATTTTGTATTAATGAACAAGCCGAAATTATTCATACAACTCTCTTTTGTAGAAATTGTTTCACAATTGAAATATTAAATGTGATTTTCTTTGATAGGTACATCCTATAATGTAGCAATAACCTTTTATCTGAAATTTACAGAAATTGCCAGAGACCATCTTCACAGAATGGGAACGCATATTGTGGTTGGCGGTGTCATATCTCCTGTACACGATGCATATGCTAAGAAAGAACTGGCAAGCGCAACACACAGATGTGCTATGTTGAGATTAGCTTTACAAAACAGCGAGTGGATTCGACTTAGCACTTGGGAAACTAGACAGAATGGTTGGACAAAGACTAGACTAAGTTTACAGTACCATCAAAATTTATTGAACTCTGTGGTATTTGACTGGACTAACGTTAAACATAATGTATCAATGGAGGATCTGGAATGGATTCCAGAAAATGTAAAAAACAGTTCTGATCACACTCCAATCCAAATTAAATTATTGTGCGGTGCTGATCTATTAGAAAGTTTTGGAACTTATGATCTTTGGGCTGAAGAAGACGTAAGTAACACTTTTATTTATTTTATTTTGCTATTTATAGTGGCTATTTATAGTGTTTTGATAATTAAAGAAAATTTTTACAATTTTATATTTGCAGATCGATGCAATTGTTGGAGAATATGGTCTAGTAGTTATTACAAGGGAAGGTTCTAATCCAAACAAGTTCATATATGATTCGGATATTCTTTCCAAGTATATGGTAATTATCTTGTCAACAATCGTTATATATCTTTTGCATCAACCTAATATTCTTATCATTAATTTCTGTACAGCACAATATATACATAGTAACTGAATGGATTCCAAACGAAGTTAGCTCAACTAGAATAAGGAGAGCATTAAAACGAGGTGAGAGTGTCAGGTATCTCGTACAAGATTCTGTGATTGATTATGTCTATAAGCAAGGAATTTATGATGCAAAGTCAACAGCATCGACAATGTGAGTTTAAACATAATTTCACTGAAACGATAGTTCACTTGTCTAGTGGGAACTTAATAGTATGTCTTCCAGTAGATTTAAACAAAAATTTATTTTTATGTATTTTGTAAGAAAAGAATATATTTTTATAGCATTCATATTCCACATAGTTGGTGAGTTTAGAACATACAGAATTGGTCGATCTAAGATGATGTAAAGTTGTTGTACAGTCATATACATACACAGTTGTATATTTTATAATTAAAACTTAACCCTGTTATTACTCAATAACATAAATGCATTAGTCGTAAGATGGATTATAATAATCAATATATTGGTTTTTAAAAATATAAACATTTGCATGTTGAATAAGAAAGGAGGTATGAAATTTTTGTTTTCCACAAAGTAGTTTTTTAAATATTTTATAAATGATATAAAGAATGTTAAAAAAATAATTGGTGGTATATAGGTTTATTTTATAAGAAAATGTAATAATATATTTTTCCTAAGATACATATAATTACTAAACATACATGGGCAATATAATGTAACTGAGAATTAGATGTTAGATTTTGTTGATCAAAATATTTCGACACTATACATACTGTATTTTTATCAATTTTTCGAATTGTTTATTCGATGAATACTCATAAAGCAACAAGTGCCAAACAATTCTGAAAAGAACTTATTGAGTATTAAAAGGGTTAACACAGCTCGTATAAACAATATGCAGCAATATATTAGTCTAGTCTAAGAATCTTTTATTTATTATGTAAATCTAATCAGATCTACTACCTAGTAACTCGATTGTAATTACGAATAAATTTTAGCAAATGCATTTTTTTTTATTTAATTTAAATCGTATTTAATTGTATTCAATTCGCTAATCGTGGGGAAAGTACCGATTCACGGATAAAGGTAATTTTCTTTGCTTCATTCAATTCCCTTTACCATTCAGAACATAATTAAACAAGCTCAAATTAAACAACGAATTTACATAAATGTGACATAAATCTCTCCGCGTCGAGATGTCACGAATGACATCGAATTCGATAAATAAAATTAGTGGAACAACTTTCCCCTGAATCGGACTTCTACCAAGCATCGGGTTAACGAAGACCATATAAAAAATAGTGTCTTGTTTTTCACGCTGCCAATCTACTTGGACACTGAAGTAAGTTGGAACTGACCTCGCCCAATGCGAATAATTACTTGACCATTGATTCCAAGTATCAAAGCACCTTTCTCACGCCGTCGCCTAGCGACGTTACCATGGACTCCCCGAGTCCGATCGAAATTATATCCATCGATGTGCCTGATACCGTTCTGCGTAAGAATATCCAGAACGCAACAAACGTGGCTTGCGTGACCTCCCGTCACGCCGGCCTCGAGGAGGCGCGCGAGAAATTTATTAGCGCTCTCGTTGCCGAGAACGGCAACGCCAAACATATAACGACCGCGAAGGCCGCGTATCCAGGTCTCGCGAAACAGATCATCGCCACCGAAACCGGCGAATCGCAGATCCTCGACGAGGTAGGTTTCGTTGACGATGATAGGAAGGTTAGGAAGGTGGTCAGGGTCCAGCCCCGGTCGAGTCAATTGGAAGAGGTGTCCCCGGGTGTCGCCACCTCGTCGAAACGCGAGAATCTCGTCAAACTTAATACGAAATCGTCGATCGAGGCGAAAAACAGCGTAGCTAAATCGTCAGAGGCTAATAACAGACTTCGAGTCCAGCACGACGTCGTTGATGTAGGATTAGGAGGAAGTAGAGTCGTGGATCGCGAAGCTAGATCGTCGATTTCGTCTTCGACTGTCTCGTCCTCGACGATGTCCACTATGGACAATGGCGGAGGACGCCACGAAGGCGCTTTATCCGACTTTAGCGTGGACAAGGAGGATTACAGGCTTACGCGATACGGCTTGGACGACACGGTCGAGGACGAAGTGCAAGACAAATATAAAGATTTTTGGTTAGGCAAACAACGATCGAACGATTCTATAGAGAGTCAGCAGGAAAGTCTATCGCGCAAAAAACAATACCCTGATCCAAAAGGAAGCGACGAGGTTTACGATCAGGATGGCTTTCCTAACGATAGCGTTCGATGCTCAAACACGCAGGTGTTAGTGTTAGTTAGCGCGATGATTCATAATCCTTTCGACAAGGAAGGTACGACGTTGATTGTTGAAGAGAACGGGGTACAGGGTAAGGGCGAGATCACGATATACAAAGGCGAGTCGGATGGAAGTATCGATAAATTGAGTCTTTTGGTGCAGTCGCCTGTCCCGTCGTCCGTCAGCGACGAGAGCACCGTAAAGATACAAGAGATAGTCGATGATGGAACGGAGATCGTGAGAGAAGCCTCCGATGACTCGTTGGCCTTAGATGACAAGTCGTCGAAGAGGGACGTAAGTCTAGAGATAGATGGTAAGTATGTGAAGTCAGTGGTGAACGCGCGCAAGAGTCCCAGGAAGACAAAGAACGGTCAGATGCGAATGCACAGTGAAAGTGACGAGAAAAGAGCGAAAGAGAGCGAAACAGTAGAAAAGAACGTCGACTCGGGCACGCAGTCGGAAGAAACGTTCTATAAGACTGTCTCGAATGCATCTTCGTCGAGGTCAAGGAGCCCTAAAAGAGAGAGCAGATCTCGATCGAAGATGCACGAGTCCATTATCAGCGACGAGAGAATCAAGAAGGTGAAACGATACGACGCGTCGTTAAAAGGAAGTCTGGATTCGGTGATCGCCACGAACGATTCGAGGACGATTTCCAGAAGGAGATCGAAGACCGAGGAAACGTTCTCGAAGAAATCGAAGAGCTGCGAGTCCATTAAGAAGATTCAGGAAGAGCGTTACGAAGATCCTTCCAAAGCAGACAGTACGTCTCAGCTGATCACGGCGAACGAACTAGACATGCAAACCGATGAATTCTGCTCTGCCTGCTGCTACGTGAACGAATTGTCTTTAAGGACGGAAGAAATAATGGGAACGGAAGAAGTAATCCTGCGTTCCAATTGCAGTTCCATCGTCGATGAAGATTCTACGGAATGCGATATTTGTAGTTCTTGGAATCTACAAGAGTCGACTGACACTTTGGATCGGAAGCTGATTTCCTCCACGACCGACTGCGATCAGCTATGCGAGGTTTGCGAGATCTGCAACGAGATCTGTGCCACTTTCAACCCCGATCAGGAGCCAAGATCGTACTCTATCAGGGATCCAAGAGATTTGAGTCATAGTCGAACGTTCGAGTCTTCCTCGAGAAGTCTTCCTAAGAACAGTTTCAGAATCGGCGACAGTATCGCGATTAATCCGTCTCTGGACGATGACAGCTTCGAGATCGAGAACTGTGGCTTCCAGAGCGGACCAGAGTCGATGGACGATCGGAAGTTGAGCGATCAAATAAGCGAAAAACAATTTTCCAAGTCTTTCAATATCTCCGATTCGGTTGTTATTAAAAAGAAATCACGCGATAAATATTTTATTCCTAAAGACGAGTTGGCTATCCTGTCTGGTAATTCCAGGCGCATGAATCGCAAGGGATCGTTATTTAGAAAGAAACCAGCCGAGGATCCTGTCAACGTCTCTCAAGATAAGAGACTTTATTCCTCGGTGGATAATCTTCAATCAGCGAGAACATCTTCCAGAAACAATGACAAAGTTCTGAGGCCTAAGAACAGCAAGCTGATCGGCTCTGCGGATAACATACGCGCTTCTAGAAGCTCCAGAAGATGCAAATCGTTGCAGAGATCGGCGGACAATGTTCGATACGTGGATTCGTCTACGGACAATTTGGACTCTCTGGTGGAAAGTTTAGGAAGGGAGGACGAGACGCAAGATGACGTCAATTGGATAGAGAAGCCTAAAGTCAGGGATAACGAAACTGTAAAGATGATCCTGACCAAGCATGGAATTAAGATAATTAGCGAAAAGGAAACTGCTCTGTAATGAAATTAGAGTGATATAAAGCTGATACGATACGATATAAAAGTTCAACGAATTTGAAGGAAATCGCTCACGTTAGTTAAAGAAAAAAATGTTGCAAGAAATATATACATATATTATTATTATTATTATACACGACACAAATTAGTTTGAACTCTCGTTAGGCTAACTGCAAACCTTAGGATGCAGACTTATCGACTCTCTTGTGATAATTCTGACCGATATATCGTCTTCAACAGATACAAGATTTTTCACATTATAATAGAAACTTAGTTAACGAATATACGTATCTATATAAAGAAGAAAGAAGAAGAAAAATATATATATACATATACATATACATATACATATACATATATATTTATAACTCGGGAAAGAAGTTCTTTTCCGAGAGAAAGAGAAACGCCAAATGTTACGAGATTTGATCCTAATCACAGATTCTATTTAATTAATAACGATGATGTTCACGCGGCCGAGACTCTTTACGAAAATCCGACAAAAAAGTACTGCATAAAAGGAGAGAGAAAATGAAGCAAGATCTCGACGCGTGGCATTGTTGAGCCGCACGTTGTTCGTTGTGAATAGAAGGAAAAGAGTTCTAAAACGATATGCATAGGAGAGTACACAGGCCTTGGGAGAACTCCTTTAGGAATAAAACCAGAGAAAACGATATTATATATGTATATTATTATTATTGCGTTATAACGAACTGAATCAACAGCCGCCGCTGTTGAACGTGATTAGACAAATTAAATAAATCACGGCGTGTTTCGTTGTCGCGTGCGTTGGAAGGAAATATTAAAGAGAAAAACTCGATAAATTTCAAATAATGAGAGGGAAATAATGGAAGAGAAACGAGTTCTGGACAACGCACGAGCATCGAGAACAGTAAATTATCGAGACAATCCTACAATTAACTCATCAATATTATACGGAAAAAAATAAAGAATGGTTTCGATTAACCATAAAGTATTCTATACATATAAACTACGTAAGCGATGCGTTACGATGGGCTGCGGTACATCGATCGGGGAGGCCGTGATTAATTAATGTCGCTTCTAATGGAACCCGTTGATCTCAGTTTACCTTTCGTCGTGTGCAAAGGAAGAAAGGGATCAAAAAAGAAAAAAAGAAAGAGTCAGATAAAACGATAAAGGGGACGGCAATTTCGTTTTAAATACGAAATTTCACGAGAATGAATTATTCGCGAATTTAGTGACAGACTGCCTTTCTGCGCGACGAATCTGACGATATAACAATTAATTAATTGATTACGGTTTACACATACATACATACATACATTACACCTCTGCCAAATAATTTTTATTGAGAATGTGCCAATTGTTTTTTAATATCTTTTTAGACATCGTGTTTTTTACTCTTTCGAACGGCATAGCTCTGTGTATGATAGTTTTAAATCGTTGATATTTTTTCAACAAAAACGATTCAAAGGGAGATCGAGAAGGGAGAGAAAACGAGGAACGTTCCTTGATTCTGTCACTGTCGCTCATCGAGCATAATGCGTAATTTTTATGCGTATATTCGTATTTATATTTTTTTTTCTTTTTTTCTTCAAGTCAATCTCTCTCTTTCGTATCTTTTTGTATCCTGTATGCACGGTGTTATGCGCCTCTCTTTCTGTCGTAAGTCTCGCTTAGAGAAATCCATCCAGCGATCGTAATTGTTGTCTTTTAGCGAATATTTTTTCCAAATATTGGCGAACCACTCCACTGCATCTAACTGTGATTAAAATCGTTCTTGGAAAGAGAAGAATATACAGAGAAATCTGTGACAAGTATCTTTCTTCTCTTTTTCTTCTTTTTTTTTTTGTACAAGATTTTTATTACCAAACATTTGCTCAGATTAATCGTTAACGAGAGTTACAAGACTCGATTGCAAATACGCTTAGGTGCAATGGAAACGAATCGTTGTTTGATATAATGGCTAAGCTTCTTAGGCGTATTACCTGTGTTTTAATAGTGCCTAATTTTCCATTGTTCTGCCAGCAGTCGCGCCTATTTTGGCAAGCTACTGTCGAGGTGCATCGTGTCTGCGAATGATTTTGCGAGATGCGATACTTTTTTACCTTTTGTTTTATTCTTTCTTTCTTAGTCGATAAGGAAAAATTGTTTTCTTTTCGAACACACACACACACACACACACCATCATCCTCCTTTCTATCACAGCCCTGTTCTTTTCGTTTAGTCTTGATGCGCAAGCCTAATTCTTTTACACATTCCCCGTCCACCTTCGAACAAACTGTTGTTCCGCTCTTGTTATTTGTATAGTAACGTAGATAGACGAAGGTGACGAGAAATATGCTCAAGCTGGCGGTATTCGTTGTTTAAAAATCATGTAAAAGTGCTTCCTAAGTGCGACTGAAACGGCTTTAGGCCACCCTTGTATCTTTTTGGACCAATTCCGCTTCTTTTTTCTATTCCTGTATCGTTCGTTTCTTTGTTGTCTGTATTTTTCGATTATTTCGCGAGACATGTGAAATGTGTTTGGCCATCACGACTTCTATCATGCAATATCGCTTGTCGAATAAAAATCTTCGTTGCCTAAACCGTTTTTCTCATTCGTATTCGTACCGCGAAGTGTTCCCTGAAAAATTGAAGAAAGAGAAGAAGGCGCAGAATTTGGCTGTGTACAGATCAGTATTACTGTTCGACTTTTTAAATAGTCCTATCATATATTAAGCGTTCATTCAGTATTCGTTTAGTATCTTTAAGTAACGTTACAGATTACGCGCGATATTCAGTATTACTTAAGGGATCTCGCGATACGTTAACGCTATCGTGTCGAAAATGCGAGGCTGATCTAAAAAGAGGCAAACGATCTAGAGAAATAAGAGAAATATAATTTCGATAAGAAATCCTTCAAATTAATCCTCCTTAATCGAAAGGAAAAGGAGGACGAAGATCAAAGATCCCGACGCTCTTGAGTCACGATTGGAAATCAAACTATCCCAATGTTGTCTTCCATCGTAGGTCCATGTTTTACATTCGTCTAAGTCCCTACAAGTCGAAAACAAAGAGGATTCTTCATACCTGCGATTCCAATATACATATCCGCCGTTCCGCGATCATTAAAAAGCTCCCTTCTCGTATCTTCCTTGGCTAAACCAACGTTCGATCGACTCCGAGTTTCGCGAAATTTACGTGCCACGTTACAGCACCCCGCTACGAGTCTATACATCTTTATTCGATCATTACCGAAATATCCACGAGCCCTCTTTTTAGATCTTCCTTTAATCAAATCGCGATGGATGCCAAATCTCATCAAAGACACGCGTGTCGGTGTATTCGAGTCGTGTTCCACGGAAACATCTCTTTCTCAATTTTTGGCCGAAATTCGAAAACGGTGATCGCCGCGCGAACATCATCGTAAAAAGGAAGACGAGACAAGCGAAAGAAGCCCCCGATAGCGTGATAGAAGTCGATGTGTGGTTCGGTTCTGATGGAGCATGTGATATGTGTTTTCCAGGGTACAGCAAAACCTGCATGCCTACTGTAAGACAGATAATTGACTGTCTCGTTGCTGCTCGACCCATGCCAATCCGATGCGGCCCCTGCCTTACTGCTAAACGTACTAATACTGCTACTAACAATCGCGGTAGTAACGGCGCCAGTCGCGTTAGTAGCACGGCTAACAGCAACAACATCAACAGCTACATCAACAACAACAAGAACGTACACGCCTACGAGAACATTCAGAGCTTTAGTATGCGCGAGAACGTCCTGATCGGTTGCGCGACCAGCCGCGACTAGGATTTCCGTTTATCGCAGTGCTGGGGAGGTTTGGTCAAACCGTTATCAATGACTTGAGAATTATAGATTTGACGAGTTTCGATTCTTTTCCTCGATTGAAATTCTTTATGAGCGAATGGAGCGAAGGAATAGATTGATTTCTTATCTTTTGCTTTCGTTGGGTTGTTTCGAGAGTTTATGGCGAAATTGAAGAACAGTGGAACTTAATATCGATCGTTAGAAATCGTTATGAACTTTTCGAAAAACCTAAGATTTTTATTTATTATTATTTTTTTTTAATATCAACCAATGCGCTATAAGAATTGGAAATGTTTAGGGTTGGGCACTATTTAGGAGGAAAGGTTTCGTTTATTGTACGATCGTATGATTGTACGATTTTATGAGAATTTTTATAATAATGTATGATTAACTATTTTATTTGTATTCGTCAATTATTTATGACGAACTGTTGTTTATTTCGTGTCTACTGTCTGTTGCTTTATATTATGTAAATAGGATGCAGGTAGATTATACAAACAAAACGTAGGTGGTATATAAGGATAGAAAGTTTCAGAGGTCTTTTACCTTTTTTGAATATTAAAAGGCAAGAATTTGTCGTACCTGTTTTAATATAAGACCGAAAAACTTGAGAAGACGTACTAAAATTGGAATTGCTTTCCTGAAGTACAATACTGAGAGATATCATACGTGTAATATAATGTTTTTAAGATAAGCCTGGAAAAAGAAGAAAACGCAAAAAAAAACATACGTATGTCTATGTGTACTTTGTATTCTTTTGCCAATTCTAGTGGTTAGTATTAATTTATCTAATCGTTGCAGCGAGTAATTATATTATGCCGTTAAAATTGTCATACAAAGCATGACTACCTTTAGGGTGGACCTTATTGTTGCTAACGTTATGATCGCTGATCAATTGAAATGTTTCTCTGTTCGAACATTATTTCCCCAGCACTGTTTGTTTTTTGGAAAAAGAGTTTTTTGATTCCGTTTATTTTGTATTCGGATCGTATTTTTTAACGTTAGAATTTGATACATCTTTTTGCACCATTAATGTCAGAGAAAATGGTGTCAAATCGTGCGTATCTTTCGATCATTGTAAACAAAGTTAAGTCGTATAAAGAATCTATTTAAAAATTCACGAAAAAGTCATGTTATCGATTAAATTTCGCATGACATCATTTTCTTTATCGTTAAAATTTTACGAGCGTTCAGAAGCTTGTCGAAAGGCATGTATTCAAATATTAAAAAAAGGAAATGAAGGAAAAAGAAACGCTGTTTAATACTGGCACGTTACCAGTTGTAACAGATTATGATCTTCACTTTTATGGGAACTTACAGATATGGAAGTAGGCTGAAGAAAAATATAATTTCATCCGGTTAACCATAGAACTGCTTCTATCAACTTCAAACTTTCAAACCTTTGTTAAATGATTATCTCCATTGAAGCTTAGAAAAAGACTATACTATCTTACGTTACAGACGTCCATGCTATTTAGATGAATCTTTAAGCAAACTACTATCAAACTGTTTCCGTGAATCAAGGATCATTACAATCGTTAAAGATCCGTTTGTTATTCCCTTACATACAACGTTGCTACTTTCTTACGATAGCGTCATTTTACTCGTGTATCACAGGTTGCGTGTCTATTACTACGGCTACAGTTATAATTTTGCAATATCCGCGACAATCCTAGCCGCTGTGGATGTTGCGTGTTAACTTTGGCGGTGCGTTATTTCGATTTAATGACACGACGATGGAAACGACTTATGCTTTGGTACTTGCTGCGGTCAATTTGCGAGTGTCGTTTCGAAATGAAGTCAATGGTCATGCGAGCACGCGGCAACATATGTACATTCAAAGCTACAGTGTCAATTGGACGATGATTTTTTAATTCTACGTCTAGATGGAAATATCGAAGAACGCTTTTTACGAATTGGGTACCACCATGAAGCGGTTGATCTTCGAATTATTTTTTATGTAGTATCATCCTCTTCGTGGCCGTACCATTAATTACAGAGGACACTTCGTATAGTCGAATATTAGACGAATCTTGTATTACAAATTTTATTCTTTGCAAGGCGTTCGTGGATGTAATGATTTATTTTAAAACGATGCGAGCCGGAAATGATCGAAGTTAGATCGTCAAACGATTGACCCAAACGATTAGCATTTTTCTATGGTTTCGCAGAGTATAGGTGATGTTACGAGCCGCGGAACTTCCAAATTAGCATCTCGCGGTCACGAGGGTGAATTTATAAGGGGAAATCAAAATAATCGATACATATTTTATATACGTTGGCAAGAGAGGAAGGATGAGAGGATGAGTGAGAGAGAAAAAGTGTTTGAAACCGAAGAAACGCGAACGGACTTCGACTTGGACTACTGTTATATTTTTTGAGAAACTTTGTTTCCTCGCTACTACCAAAGAAAACCAAAGAAATAATTCGTCGAATTTTATTTATTTTTTTATTTCAGCTCTTACTATACTCTGAACTTTGCACTCCAACAGATTCGCATATTTCTCTTTTCCTCAAACTCAAGCTTAAACAAAATTTATACGAAGATAGAGATCTTAGAATGTTTCTCAAGCTGCAGATTGTTTACATTGAAACAAATAATGAAAAGATTTGAATTAGTTCCGAGTAATGATCCATTTATATGCAGCAATTACAACGACAAAAACGTTAACAAACCATTGAAAGTCTATGCGGAGTGTAATTAAAATTTCAAATCATCTGGAAATTTATTGATAAAGTTGCTCTATGCAGCTCTCGATAGACTGACAAAAAATATTACTGTTATTTATGGAGGATCGTATAAATCGTCCGAGTATCCAGCTACATACATATATACTTGTTTCGTTCAGAAGAATCCTGCGTTCACTGTACATTGCGACTCGTTCATCATTTTTAAATAGGGAAATCCTTTGGAGTGCAAAGATCAAGCGACGCGTATCTTTGCTTGATGATAGTATTATCCAAGAAAATCTTCCATGACGCATATAGTATACTAATGCCGTTTTTTCTTTCTTTTTAATCTTTTTTTTTCGTAGTTAATTCAAGAGTAGTTACGAAGTAAGATGAAAAAGAATTGAGATAGAATTTTAGCGGCTAGACTTTAGATTTTACTATCTTACCTGATTTACATGGCGGTCTCTCACCTAAGTGCCAGGCAACTCTGACAATGAGTTACGTTTAATATCACGTGGCATGTTTATTTCGAAAAATCATCGAACCAATCCTACGATAGAAATATTTAACGCATCATTATTAAACAGTGCTTGAAACGTGATATTTGCTACTTTAGTTCTCTTCGTACGCGTTCTACTATTTAAATCCTTTGTTTCGCAAAGACATTTCAGAATCGATGGTCGATGTGACGTATCCCAGTAGAATTATCGATAATATATTCCAGCCTAAAAACGAGTTACGAAGAAGAAAAGCAAACGGGAAATTCTCACGCATAGTTCGCACATTGTATATGTTTGTATACTATGTTAATCTCCGATAATAGTGAGTGTTGTAACACATGTATATCTGTGAAAAAAAACATGTAAGAGGAGATCAATAAATCAAAAATGAGAAATTATATTTCATTGATGTCGAAACGATTAATCATTTCATTTTCGTTACGTTTATTTTCGCTCGTTATCTTCCTAAGCGCTCTAATATCCAATATTACATGACTATAATTGATGGAACGTATTCTGTCTCATGATTACATTTTTATAGATCAAACCTCGATATGGACGATTACGATACAATCCCAGAGCTGTAGTCACAAGAAGTTTAAACGAAGAGTAAAAGTACGAGGTAAAGGCACATCCTCTTCCTAACATTTTTCCCTTTAATTACTAAGTAATCAATAACTAACGCATCTTTTATATAAAATATAACAATATAAGAATACTTAAAGAAACTTTGTTTGCGCACTTCCTTTGTCTACACTTACGATATGAATAAAATGTACATTATTAATGACGTAGGTGAGACTCCTTAACGTGGTCCTTCGCTTTCTTAGTAGTTACGAAAAACATATTACAATTTTACAATTTATATAAAAACACAATATCCCGCTTGTATACATATATACGTAGCTACGAACTAACTCTATACTAAATCAATTTAAAACAGACAAACCCTGTAAAGCTCGAGTTGGTTTGCCTTCCAATTCAATGTCTTTGTTCACATTAATTTTAACCTTTATATCAAGATCAAGATTTATATCTTAATCGAAACAGACAAATGGATACAAGGGCAAAAATCCATGTAGTGAGCACTAAAAATCCTGAGTATACCTCCGGCTCGTCAAGGTCAGTCCCCTTTTGCATAATCTCTCTCAGTGAATTTCCTGGTACCGTTATAGGCATCGCTAAACTAAGCCATCGAAGAAATTTCGGCATACCCTCGATTGGCCAGAGCAATCCTTGAAAATGTCAAAATATTCTGAATAAGTATGTATTTTACGTATTTTTTCATATTATACACATTAGACGTACACCAATTTTTCTTTGATCTTTCTGACACATTCCAAACATCTTGCGTTCTTAGTGGTAAATGATATTATAAAATAAATAAACTTATGCTTAATCACTCACCACAAAGAAGAAGTAATGGATAAAAAGTTCCCGTTGATGCATAATTGGCCAAACTATGAGAAGTGCATAACACTGATAACAAGAGACCTGCAAATGATTTATACTCATCAAGATAATTTGTCATAAAATTTATAATTTGAGTAGTACTGAATTTACATTACAATTGAAGGATAAAAAAATTTAACGCGATCGTCGTGAATATTCATTCGTCAGTTTTAATGAATTCAAGAGCTTACCGTATACCATTCCGCAAATTCCTTCTAGCATACTCATCACGATAACACCAATCTTTGATCCTACGCAATCCATATCATATTGCTCGAAGCCAATATACAACGCAATTGCTACTTGAAATACAATTATTATAGTTTGCGTTATCAGGTGAGTAATCAGAATCTCTGCGGTTGTAACACCTGTTTTACATTAATATTTATGGATCAATAACAATGTAATTAATCATTTTTTAATTGTGCAATAATTTTATGCAACCTATGTCTCTGCATTATTAATTTATTACAGCATACAGTAACGTAATACTTTACTCTGCTTTAGCTGTTTAGTATTTAGAACAATGTATTATTTATTGTATTACAGCGAGCTTTTTAAGATGTGAATTATTTTACATTTAATGATTTCACGCTCAATAATAGGGCGAATGTAAAATAGAACAAAAAATAAAGTTAAAAAATGACAGTGTCGTTCATAGTACAAATTTCCAACGTTCAGAAATTATTATCATATAAATAATTTAACATGTTAAGCAAAGGAAGTAAAAACTAAATATTTGAATTTACCTTGAACTAAGATCCTATCCCATATGCCAGAATGACGATCGGCTATGATTGCACTCGAAGAAACAGATGTTGCCAAAATGAATAACAGTCTAGAGAAATAAAATTTATACGTAAAGATGAAACGATCTTATAATTCGTAGAAAAATTGTAATTTACAACAAAAAAAGTATTACGTTAGCAAAAATACCGGTGTGACGTATTCTCCAAAGTCGATTTCCATCTTACCATAAATCGGATCTTCGAACTATAACATTACAAAATATAGTATCGTTTTGGATCATTTTCGCAGATATCGATTTTTTTTAACATATACACACACCTTTATTGGCATATTTGCGTACTTTTTATTAATTCCACACTCCACAACAATTTTCTCAAACTCTTCGATGAACGTCTTGTATAGATATTGTTTTACGAATAAAATGATTTCTCTATCTACAACATCAAAGGAAAACATGGATAGATGATCGTTCTATATACGTTGGGAAAGAATATTAATTTTACGGCAGTTATATTGCTGTCACATACCTGGAAGACATATCTCGACGTTGATTATAGAAGCCGAAATAACATCGTCAGACACAGTGAGCATATTTTCCAACTTTTGTTCCATACCAAGTGAAAAATTTCTCTCAAAATACATTATTCCAACGGCGTCGCGGTTATGCTTCAATTTCTCTTTCGCGTTTTCGAAATTATCATAAAATTTCTGGAAAAAAATACGATTAACAATTGCTCTTATTCTATCAACTGGTTATTAATCTTTTAACATAGTCCTTTTCTTAAAAAATATATTTTTCACGCACCAGCTCTAGAATATCATTGTCCATCCCGGCTATGAACCTACAACTGAGATCGGTGAGCTTGCATATTTGCTCTTCATTATAGTATGTAATATTGCCTAAATATTTCTGATTATTACAGGCACCAGCCTCTTCGTTCACTACATATATCTTGAGATTTTTTGGGTCTGGACCAACCGAGTGAAAGAACAGCATCATTTGCAACACTGGTAAGACGATTGAAAATAAGAACCCCCTAAGAACAAACAAAGAAATCGTCAACTAAATTTCTCGTTCGTAATCTTCGTTAATAATCAAATATCCTATAACATTTACCCAGGATGACGCAAAAACTGAAGCGCATTCTTATAAAGCAAAGCCGTGATTCTCATCTTCCAGTTACTTTGAAATGTCCTCTGCTGAAACATGGTTTTTTTTCGTTGTTCCATCGTAACAAATAAAATAAAATATTTCTTACATTCAGAAAAAAGGAAATGCTTTGCTTTTTTCTATGATTTATCAATATGATTGGATTTTTTCTGACAAAAATGCGTGATTAAAAGACCATCAAACACCGTAGCACCGAAACCCTATCTAAAGCTTGGAAGGACTTGTATTTTTTTTATTTATATAGATCTATATAGCTCTGAATAAGCTTCAAGCGTTGTATCACCTTCGTCCTCTCGATGCCGACATTGTACGAATTATAAATCGGATTAATCTCCCCTGAAGGATCAGGGATCGGATTATTTCCTGATGAATCCTCGGCTTGTTGTTGACTCAAGGCTAAGAAGGCATCCTCCAGTGAGTCGGTTTGAAATCGCTCCAATAATTCATTCGGTGATGATTCAGCCAACAGCTGGCCATTTCTGAGCAATCCAATCTAAAGAGTATAATAGTGACATTAACATACGATTAAATTTATCTTTTTATAGCAGCCCGCTTTACCTTTCTTGCTAAAACAATGTCATCCAGGCAGCTATTATAAAGTACAATTATACAGGCTGTTACTATTATGAACGCGAACGAATAGAATAGGATTACGAAAATATATGAAAAGAAAATAAAGAATGTGTCGATAAATAATTGTCAAATATTTATCGCTCGGATACTGAAACTTAACCGAAATGAAAATTATTGAAAAATATCTAATTGTCATGTGCATTGATTCAACTAAAGCAAAAATCCTTTGAAAGTTTACGTAAGTAAATTTGTATTGCAAAATACGTACTTACTAACGCTAATATTTGCACGCTAATATACGCTGGTCTTGTCGCATGAAAATGAAAAAAGTAGGAAATTATGCTACTATTTAATCATTGATCATTGTTTTGTAGAATGATTTACGCTTAGTTGGTTTATCTAGTTGCTTATTCGTCACAGTTGAAGGGTACGAACGTTTATTTTATCATTCAATCGTGTATCTTACCTTATCAGATTGTTTTGCTTCCTCGATATAATGTGTAGTGATAATCACCGTGACGCCTTCTTGTTTTGTGATCTGCACCAAGTGATTCCAAATACTGTGCAAAAGATCTTCGTTTATGTTATTGACCTTACGTTAAGTTTAAAAAAGATGGAAGGAAATGAAAGTGTACTTGCTTGTCCCTTAATACTGGATCTAAACCGACAGTGGGTTCATCGAGGATCAGCAGTTCAGGCCTCTGAAGCAGAGCCGCTGCGAAGGATATTCTTCTTTGCTGGCCACCGCTCATGTTCTTCACCAAACGATCCCTGGGTGGCAGTTGGAGCAAATCCTTCAGTTCTATATATCTTTCTTCTGAAAATAATTTTCTCCATTTCGCTAACATAACTTGATACATGCGTGCATGATGATTTATTTGTTTTGTGATTAAAATATCTAACAGTTTAAATTAAATCCTATACGATCGGACAATGTACAAGTCTTTCGCATTCGTAATGGAAAAATATAAGAATATAGTTATAGATTCTTAAAGTTACCAATTTCAAATTTTTCCATGCCACTGATTGTTCCAAAAAAGACAAGCGCGTCAATGACAGAAAATTCGCCAACCAACGAAACATCTTGCGGCATGTAACCGATACGAGGCCCTGGTATTCCGCAATCTTTGGTTCCCGGCTGGCCACCAAGTACCCAAATATTCCCATAGTCCAATTTTCGGACGCCAACCACGCAAGAGAGTAAAGTGGTTTTTCCGCATCCACTAGCTCCCAGTAAGCTATATCTGTTTAAAGTAATGTACGTATATGAACAATAACGAACTGGAAATTCTATCTAACGTTCTACTCACATAGAGCCTTTGGGAACAGTAACATTCACGCCGTTCAATATGTATACTCCACCACTATATGTTTTCTTCGCGTTCCTGACGATGACTGCATTTTGCCCCGTCATTTTGCAAGGCGCCGATTTGAACTAAAAATTGCAACCTTTAACGTTAATTGTAAGTACGCATATATTCACGAATACATAACAATTTCATATGCATCTTCTTGAGATACTTTCAAGAAATGCTCAATATGAGAGGCATAAGACAAAATTGATTAAAATATAGGCAGATACAGGGCAAATATATAAGATAATAGAATTCATCTGTATGACTATTTGAAACAATCTAAAATAATTTTGAAACAGATTAATGCAAAACGAGAATTGTTTCGTTATTTAAAGAAACGTATAATACTGTATTACAAAAATAATTTCCATCGTATATACAATAATCTTTTTTATTGATTGTTCATTACGAATTACATTTTATTAAACTATTAAATACATAGTGCAGTGTAAAAAATGAATAATTAATCGTTACATGCACAGTTTTCAAAGACTGAAATAATTAACATGTTTAATCTGAAGTCCTGTTTATCAATATGCAAACATGCAATTACACAGTAATAAATTAATGCGAAGGCTGTTTAGTTTAGTAAAACGTATACAATATTTCATCGATAATTGAATAAATCTTGTAATACGAAATGCCTCTAAATGTCTCATTAAAGTGTTGTGGACAAAGAATATTGAACATAGCTTGAGGTATTTATGAAACAATACACTCCGCGTTAAATAGTACGTAAGATTGTATTATTAAATATTATATAGTGCAAATTATATATTAAGTAATATTATATATTACACGATGTTACATTGAATTTGATATCAACAAAACTGTTGACTGTGAACGAGAGTAAATAATGAATTCGTATTTTATAATGCAGAATACATGTGAATCAGAGTGCGTTGTTTAATACTTATTAATAACCGGAAAATCAGACATAATTCCATCCAAAAGAATTCCATTCATTCCGCGTATGTTCCACCGCGGCTCGCGCAGTTTAGAATTCTTATACGATCATAAGAATTCGAATATACGATCTCGAGAAATAGAATTAAGAAATGTGCGCGCCACATTTCTATAAAAACGTAAAACGTCATTGAAAGTCAAAGTCCTAAAATTATGAGTATCTATAACAATACGGAAGAAGAAAGAAAAGTTTGACATCCACATCAGAAATCTTATTTTTCAGCTCTTCGTCTCATAGAAACGTTCGATTCATACATATCACCTATTTCTAGAAACGAAGGAAAAAGTGTGTATATTTTTTCGTCCTACAAATACGGCTGCTCCTAGGCAACATATCGAATCGACAATCTTAAGTAATAGAACATTCCGTGGATCTACATTCGCACTAACGAAACGTTTCATTAAATGGCAACAGATACGGCAGCTCTTTCACGTGTCCAACAAACTTGGTTCGTTTTAATATTATTTCTTTCACCGTTGTAAAAGGGCTCCGTGAATCTAGGACTAACGATCACGTAATACCGAATAGATCGTTCTTAAGAAGGAATTCCACCAAGGCCATCGAGGCTCATTTTTCCACTTACGTTTCTTACGTTCTTCATCGTTCTTTCTTACGTTAGACATCGTTTCTTCTTATGGCAAATTGTCTATTTTTTGCGTAATTCTGTGCGACCTCTTCTGCTTTCCCGATCCGTGAAATTTCAATTGGACTCATTACAAGAAAATTACGCAAGGTTTACACACTTCGACGGTTTTCAACTCTTCCGATCGGTAGTCTTGCGAAATATTAATTCGCTGAACGCCAAAATTAACGTTGCCCCTGAACCTTATAATTAATGACGTGTTAAATTAATGTAATTGGAAATCTATGTTCTTTTTTTTCGTAAGTTTCCCGACTTTATCGTCAAAACGCGTGATTCGATTTCTTCAGAAATAAAATAATTAATCTGGATAGATTTGATCTGTTTTCCTTCGTTCTCAGTGTGCAGATTATCGAAAAAGATTGTATACGTTTAACGTATAACGATAGATGTATAAAATTATTATTAATTAATTATTATTAATTCCGCGTTGGACATTGTAATAACGTTTATCTGTTCGAATCTCAATGTTTCAGAATTCTTTTCTTGAAACTGTGTTCACTCATATAAATTCTCTATAAGTATGCCAACCGAAAAATTCTACTCATTATTTTGCTAACTCATTATTTATAAATTTTATCTAGCCGACTAATAAATTGGTTTTATAATATATAAAGACATTCATCCTATCAAACAATATATAATATCACGCAAATTTGATGGCGCCGACATGGTTACAGTAAGGCACGAAACAAATTTCACACGGGACGTTGCTATCATCATTATGAATTCCGTCGGTTCGCTTCTATCCATTAAATATCAATCGCTTGGCCCCATCTATTTATCATTCAACACATCTATCATCGATATACGTTATAGTGGTCGTGTGACAGGAATTCGTAACTGTCGCTCCTTTGACTGTAAATTACACGATATTGTATGAGAAATTGAAGGAATTTTAATATAATCTGCTTTGAATGTTCATTGGAAAATTTATAACGCATTTAAAATCAGAACATTCTTTTATCCTACGATGGTTTATCGTACGATAATCGAAACGCGTAAATAGTATTAGTGTTCGACACCTATCAGCACTTTTGATTTTAGATTCTGTTAAAGAACGTCTAATCCAGGTTATATCGTATTATGGATTTTCTATATAAGATGAAGAGAAAATTTGATATTTGTTATTAGTGAAAGTAAGAATTTAAAAAGTGGATCATTCTTCTAAGAGAATATCAAAAATATAGAAGAGCGTAGTTAACTACGCTCTAGCGATTTCAGTAAATTGATTAGACAGCTAAACGAGTTAATAGAAAATCAATGTGTGCAAAATGTTTAGTATGAATAGCGAAAGATTCGACGATATACCACCAGTTCAGAATCAATCGTAAAGTATTAAATTTTCACAAAATTTTTCTTTAACTCGATTTATGCGAAATGAATTTGTGTAAATAAGAGATAGCTAACTACAAAGGGAGATGGTTACGTTAAAGCTTGCGAACGACCACAAAACAGGATGCGTTATGTTTGGGTTCCGCATAATGCTAAGTAAGAGCAACGAGATCCCGTAAGATTTGCAACTGCGCGTGTCGTAGCGATAGGTGTCAAGATGTTTCAAAGGTCATTTCATAATTTTGACGAGTGAAAATATTTATTATAAATATGTATTTTTGAGCGTCGAATTCTAAAAGACGGGAATGTTAGAGTTTCGAATTTTTGTGCTCCGACGTCATTGGTAATATTGATCCAAGTGAAAGAAGAGATTTTGCTACACTCTTATAAACGTGTTTACGTCGAACCGCTGAAATATCTGTAGAAATATGCATAATGTATAAAAGATTTCAAAGTCACTGCAAAATCAAGTTCAGAAACCACTTCGGTATCGTCCAACTTTTGCTCGAAACATTCTTTTCTCTTTTTTTCTTCTTTTTTTATATCGTTCGAGTCTTTGGAAATATTTTTGCGGTTCGAGATACACTGTATATATTCACGTACATATATAAAATATATCTAATAAGTTTGTAAATTTATATGTATTTCGTTTATAATTGTTACACAGTATATGCGTTTTACGCATCTACGCACTATTTTTGTAATTATCAGAAATATGAAAACGCGTCTCAGATGAGATGAGAAGTACATATGATAATAACTTTATCTTGAGCTACTGTTGGAACGACTTTTGAAGTTCACATTTGAATTTCTAAATAGACATTGATGTTTTTTGTCGTACGTACGTTATAACTACTCATAGATCTTTCCAAACACTGATCTACACGTGTAACTTACATATGCCGCTTTAGAGATATTAGCTCTTAAAATCAAAATGTGCTGCAGGCATTAGCGTTACCCAATGTACGCGAGAAGAATGTTATCCAGTCGGACTTTATACGCCACAGTGGCTCTAAAAGAGACCGATTTAGCGAGTATGTGTTTCGAGAAAATATAACATTTAGCTTTAGCCGATTAGAATGGCGTTAATGAAATTTTTGCACACCTCGCGATAAGACAAATATCCATAGCCTAGAGATAATACAAATTCAACTTTCTTTTCAGTAGCAAATGATGTAACGAACGAATTCGTTAATTCCTACTTCTAACGTGAGATTAATTGACTATAAGTTAATTCTAAAATTCTTTTCTTCGCTCCAGTTACAAGATTGCAATAATACACGGATACCGATGACACTGTGCAATCGCACGGCATCTAATAAACAGAATCGAATCGTCGTTGCTCAAGACAATTGTTTTCATCAATAAATATAACACGGCTGTTTATCGGATTTGCTGTTCCGAGGTATACATTTGGTAACGCTGATGCCAGTGGCACGTCAGCTTTAAGAAGTCATATTTCCAAAATGCCGTATGTAAATTACACGCTCAATTAGCTAGTGTTTCGCAAAGATCAGTTACAAAATTGTACAATAAAATTACATTTGACGATTCAACAGTGATCTTCACAGATCGCTGCAATGTTATCTCAAAATCGAACAATTATCATTGTGATAATCTCGTTCCTTTTCGATGGCATACAACTTTTACCGAAAGAAGCTTCCTCCTATTTTTGATACTTACAGAAATAATCGTGTCTAGTCGCTTAAAACGAACATGCTGTTATATTATAAGGTATTATCCATTTGCCGACAACTTGACATTTTCTTTGCCAATTTCAATTGTTTTTTCTCAAAAAAAAAAAAATAAGCTGTTTTAAGTTGAATTCATATTTACGTTTTGTTTTCGTAACAACCAAACGTTGAATCCCATGGGATTGAAAATAACGCGGCGTTGCAACCCTTGGGGCATCGTAGCATAAAATCTTCCTCTATGATGTTTTTCTAATTTCACTTAGAATAAATGTACAGGTTGGTCGAGTTGCTAGAATCATCCTGTATTTTACAAATATAGAAATTAGTCTTAGTGACTAATCTCGAGGAATTC
Source organism: Bombus waltoni (assembly GCA_014737395.1). Classification (NCBI taxonomy): domain Eukaryota; kingdom Metazoa; phylum Arthropoda; class Insecta; order Hymenoptera; family Apidae; genus Bombus; species Bombus waltoni. The sequence goes on along the minus strand of JACXII010000028.1, from coordinate 3,828,214 downwards.
AGAATTTTTATCGCTATATAAATAAACCGGTATAATTTAATCTAGAAACCAGATACAGTTGCAGCCTGCTGCAAGTGACGTCGATGCTCGAAAGAAATAGAATTTATCGAAGAGAGCAAAATTTTCCACTATGTGTAACTATTTAATTCGTTTATTAATATGTTATTTTCCACCTACTGTCGCCTCAGTCTATAAAACGTAGAAGCATTAATATTAAAAAGCAAAAAATCCTCAGCGTGATGAAAACTTTTATGCGTATCACTAGATTCTCGTCATGTAACATTAATCGATTAATCTTGTCTACATCTCGACCGTGAACGTTCTCCGGAAGTAATCTCGATTTCTAAGTACGAAAGGAATAATCCCCTTCCTACTTCCTCGACTCGTGCCCGTAAAAGAAGAGCGTAATGCGGTTGCATTTTCTTCGGTGGCGAATCGATTCAGGAAAGAGGGGAAACTTGCACGTTGGACGAACCGTTTATTCGATGATAACGCGAGACGTTTACACCTCTATATACTTTCTCACATCCCTGTTTAATTCCTTTCTCAAGCGGCAATATAACGCGTGCTTCATAAATACTTTCACCGTGTTTGACCGCGAAATATTTTAATTAATTTCAAAGTCTTATCTCGATGGACACCGGATGAGAGTATGTATAATCGTTTCTCGATAACGAGCATCATACATAAAGTGAAATGGAGTTAATAGAATTTATTGCTTATATAGAGTGGCTGAAGAAATCGATCGAACGTACTCAGATTTCAAACGAAATTATCTTCACGATGAAACAAACTAACAAGGATAGGTGGACCCAAATCGTCGATCGTCGTATCGTTTATTGCACTTTTCACTGAACAGGCTGAACTAAAAACGAGGAAACTAAATAAGTCCGGAACTGAAGAAAAATCTGACACACAGCGGAATAAATTACCGCCACTTTTCGAACAGCACCTGCTGATTTATACCGGTAACGCAATAATAAGTGAGTGGCCGCTTGGCGTGCGATCAATCTTTCGAGTTTCTGTTTGTATTTGATATGAAATGGAAAAGTATTATAAAACGTCTTTGTATAAGATTAGAATCGCATTAATGAAAGAATATTAATTTAAGAATATTAATAAAAGACGCCATTGGTAATCGATTGAGGAGCTAGATCTATTTCTTGCAAAAGAAAAAGTCTATCAGAATAGTTTCAGATAGGAATCTTCGCGATTCCAAGAATTGAGTGGCAAAACTCGAGGTATCGAGAAGAGCCGAATTGTCCGAAATTATTCGATCTTAAAAGCTCAAATCCACCAAAAGTCGAACTTTCCTCGAACACTGTCACCAGAATTGTCACCTTTTCGTTCCTTCGCGACGTCCACTATGAAAGAACGAACCGTTTAAATTCCTCGTTTCTATACTGAATATCCTCTTAATTTAGATTCCTCCCTCTCTCTAATTATTTTCATTTTCTCCAATTCGATTCGTGATATCGATTCTAATTACATTCGAACATCCAAGAGTCAGGATTGCATGAGGAATGCATCGGAAAGTACGAACACGATTAACGAGAAACACTCGAGAACTAATGTCCTAAGGTTATACCTTTCCCCACGGTCATGCATTGCGAGCGTAACTGGCTGACGTGCAATAGAACTGCGTCTAAGAGTACATAGAAGGTTTCTTTATAACGGTAGATCATCCGTATATAGGTACAATACGTATCTGCGTTGGTTAGATGTTCGTGTGAGTGAAACTGGTCCTGGTCTAGGGATCGGATTATACGAAGGTGGGCCATTGCTCGCGAACTACGATGCAATAGTCATTGCCCTTTATATTTGCTCAAGGATAATTATTATGTATATCGTACTCGGTTGCTCTGCAAATTTGCTATGCTATACTATGTTACGTCTCACTAAAGTTGGACTAATCGAATTCTTTTACGCTATACAGAGTGATCCAGGCAACTGTTTCGCATTATAACTCTGTTACCAGGACAGTTAGGGGAAAATGTCGAAGCAGATGATTAAGATGAATAGTTGAAGGAGTAGCACATCCGTAAGACCATGTTTTTTCCTTTAGAAATGCAGTGAACGCATGTGCAATCAGCAATCGCATTACTTTTTTAAATGGAAACGCATACTTCTTTTACTTGCATACTACGGGGAAGAGCGTCGAGTAAATAAATAAAATAATAAAATACAGAATGAGAATTAATTAGTAAAATTTAAACGAAGTAAAAACTGATTGATTGCCGAGATATTTTAACTGCATTTGTGGATAGGATTTATCATACGTAAGACAAAGCAAACTCTAATGCTTTTGTCATAGAAAACGATTTATTGCTATAAATACTGCATTAATAACGAAGAATAACACGAAACAGTTGCGTGGACCACATCCTATATATACTACGAATAATTTTGAAAAAACTTATTTATATATCATAATGTTATTATTTATATAAAAAAAATATTTATCGTATCCATAGGTTGCTGCACAAATGTTGCACTTTCGTTTTACGTGAAATTCGAGTCTTTATATATACAACAAATAGTTCTTCGCCGTTCCTTTATGCTGCATTTATGTCTGTTTCATAAATTTGTGAAAAATAATATTTTTGTCTCACTGAACTTTTAAAACTGATTTTCTCCAACACGCCAAAGATGTACATAGGTATAATATTTGTAATGTAGGCCACTGATATACGTATATAATAACTGATTTGTTTAAAAATGCAATAATAATAAAGTTTTGTACTATATACGTATTTCATATTCTGCGTATTTTGCATAAATCACTATACAAATTATTTTAAAACTTCAAGATCTTCATTTATATTCCACATTCGTATGAACACATGTACATATCTTAAAAATATTTAAATTCGATGTCCGATATTCGATATATAATAAATAGTATAATTTATTCTTATTGACCTTCAAAATAAATCTAAGAATTCAAATAACGACCTTATTTTCAACTCGCTATTTATTAATTTTTTTGCCTTATACACGTAGTCAAGATACACAGAATAAAAGTGTTACGCTCACGTCAGCAATCAGCATGCCTAACACACACGTTTGTGCACAAATAATTCGTAATCGAATTAACGCAATGTATCCGTCAGCAGCTGTAAATATGCAATTTTATTATGTCTAATAAATTGAGCGTTTAACATTATATCATGCATATTTAATTTTTTTATACGTAACAGTATTTTATACATGTCTAATCTTTTGTCAAGATGCCTATGTAAAAATTAATACAGTAAAAAGAATATATATATAATATATATTTGTATTTATTAATATATACATAATTATTATATTATATATTATATATAAATATATATATAATAAAAAAACTAATAAAAATCAGTAAATACAAATTTCAAACCTTTTCATACTTCCTTCCTGGACAAGACAAAGAACTGAATAGAACAAAAATACATTCATATGTAAACATATTTATGAATATATATAGAGAATCGTGAAAAAGTACATTAACAAGGGTGACTGACGTTTTCAATATTAATATTTAAAACTTTTATGCAACCACGACGAAAAATGATAATTTGTTCATTTTTCATGTATAATTCAATAAGAATCTTGACAGGCAACAGAAATGTGATAGCATTATATTATTATAATTAGCTGTATTGAAGTTATTATGGCAATATATGATCTGCGAATAATTATTATATAGACTTGTCATAAGTGAATATTGTAAAATGAATATGAGCTTTGAACTGTCTTTGAAAACAATCTAAAGATCCTATTTATAGAATACAGAGAATCAATCGGCCAAAATCAGTCGATTCAACTGACATTGAAATTTTTTACTAATTAAAAAAAATGTACAGTTTTATATATCTACTTTGTATAATATGTTAGTATGTTGTAATATGTTATTTACTTAATGCAATTCGAATAACGAATTCAAATTGTACGATAATGAAAATTATTATATAAAATTGATTTAATAATCTAACAAGAATTAAGTATTTTTATATTCTAATTATTCTAGCGACTAAATTATAACTTTTCATGCAAATTTTACAAACTCGCAACGATATATTTTAGAGATTTGAATGACTTTTGATCAAGTATACAGACAAACGCTTGTTTCTTTTCTTTTGCATTGTATATTTTATTATATCGTTGCTTTTACTTTCTTTGACATAAATTTTACGCTTCAATAGTTGGTCAGAAAATCGCGGATAAGGCAATTTAATGAGGAAAATATTACGAGTTTAATTCAATTTTATTTAATCGAAAAATTCAGTCCAGGAATTTACGCACAGCTGTAATGATAAACCCAGAACGAATTCATACAAGCTGCGATAATATCGTACCATTTACCGTATAATCGCAGCGTGATTGTCCTCGTTCGCTACTAACTTAGAACCTGGTTTTCGAGTGAACGCATATCATTCTCAGTGACAATTGGAGCGCGTATAAGTTTCCACAGGGTGTTCGTCAAATCGACGTTTTCGTCACCGATTGATCTTTCAATTGTTCAGAAACGAGACACGCGCTCATGTCTTCTCATTACATTTATCTTTATTTACATTTTACGAATTGTATCTGTAACTAAGAAAATGGAACTCGGATACAGGTTTGTCTCAACTAGAAAACGCTATAACTTATGGTTAGCAGGTATTTTGTAAATTTTTGTACCTTTTTAATTCATCGATAAAGTTAAGCGTTACACAGGAACACAGTTGCAAAAATGTACCTGTCTGATAAGATATTGCTGTACTTTCATTTAACATTATTTTAGAAAAACTAATTATATTTAACTAACTTTAAAAACTAATTATATATTTACTAATTATATTTATTAATTTATAATTAGACATTTATAATCCTAAAGCATGTGTTACGAACACTCAACACCAATTAGGATTAATCAAACAATTATATCATGTTCCGTAATTAAAATCAAAATTTCTCACTAACTACTTTAAATTAGATTACTTTAGTTAAAGATAGATACCTAAACTTTGGGAGGAAACGAAATTTTACGCTATAAGTATCCTGGAAGTCTTAAATATGGTAATTTATTACCAAGTTGTGAATTTATTCAAGGGACTTCCGATATGAATTCTTTAAAAAGTTTTTGCGTTTGACCCTTGACACCATCAACACGAGGTAAACATTTGAAAAAGGTTTCTTAACAATAAAAAAATGGCATAATTAACGACAAAAAAGTTCAATTAATCGTTATTAATGATGATCCTGATAAAGTCCGAAAGAGATGAAGGTTACGTAAAATGATCTTTCATATGGTAATAACTATAGTACAAGTAATAATAATGAGACGCGGTTAGATGATAATTAATTTGTATCTTTTTATCTTTCCTTCCTTTTTTATTTAGATGTTCCGTAGAGTATAACTAAAATGTTTTATTAGTACAGAATCAGTTCTACGTCCTGTTTCTTTTCTTCACTGGTTTTGTAAAATACGCTTTTATATAATATCTGTCTACGTTGATGAAAAATTACAGAGAAAGCGAATAGCTTACTTTTCTCTTTTATTTTGGATGCGAGATTTTGTTGGAACGTCACGTTTGTTTGTTACAAGGTGATTTTATTCTGAATAACGTTAACGATTTCTTAAATCCAGCCTGCCTTATCTTAATCTTTGTTTAATTTACTTTTAAGTTTCACTCGTACGATACACGTGATGCGTGAAAAAGTATATTTTATCGAACAATAAAATCAAGGAAACCTGTCCTTCTTTGCAAAAAATACTCATGTTTTAGAGGGAAAAATTGTCATATACATATATGAATACTAAGTATTTCAGTAATGTTACAATGTCCACTATTATGTTGATTAAATCTGAAATCGCTCTTTGCGAAAAAAAATATATAGAATAATAATTTCAAGGTTAGCTCGATCTTAACTGATATATGAAATCTCTTTTTGTTTATACAAATACGAGTGGTAAGACAAAATTTTTTGTTACTTTACTAAACGGACACTTGATAAATATTGGCATGCGCCAAAAACTCTTTTTTTTAATTATTATTTTATTTGCATTTTAAAATTTGTCCAACAGGACATTTGGTAAATTCTTGTATCATTGGGAAAAAAAAACTTGTTTACCAAAAACGGTATCTACGCATATTCGCCTACATGAACCTATTTTACATCTGATAACGATATAACACGAAATTTAACAATCAGCTCCGATCTTTCCACCTTTTGTATCTTTCCCATTCCAGAAGATCCTATATCTACATATACATATATAAAGACATTCTAATCTTTCCACGAATCTCAGCCGTAATTATAGGAAACTTTTGAACTTCAAATTCCAAAAAATACGTGTAAGCCGGATATTGAGTAACTTACATCAGCCGACTGTTTTATTTTCAGACTGAAATGGTACGAGGCGACGGGACGTGGTCATAGAATCCATGTGGCCAACAGACAACGAAAATAGGCGAATGTAGAAAGTAAATTCACGACGGAGAAATTCATGTTGAAAGGATGGATCGGGCAGCATCACTGGCTACCAACGACTGATCGCTTTTCAAACGTGTTGCGGTTAATTTTTGCGTAAGACGTAAACGATCGGGTGATCGTACATACAAATCGAATATTGTTAATTACGCATGTACATAAATATCTAGTTAGGTAACTGTCTCGTATCATAGTTTGTATGTCCCTTGTACTATTATTGAACATTTGCATCGTTATTTATTACATCGATCTTTCCTAGATTCACCCATCTGCTATATCTACGTTCGTTATATTATCCCAATTTCTATATTATCTTGTTGTTTATGTCGCTACGTTTCAGAAAGATATCATTACGATAGCTGTGTTTAGGAAAATCATGATTAGGGTATTTTAGAGAAATAATCGATAAATTAATATTTAGTAAGGCGAACGTTGATTTCGGGACGTGAAAAACCGCAGGCAAAGAATACGAATGCATACAGTTTTCTGATAAAAAGAGAGAAAACGTGAGAAAAACGACTCCTGTTATGAGATTTTTCAACTTGAGGTTGAAACCAGTGATGTGATAACTTTCGATTCGAGCGGCTCAAATGAAGCGATTCCGAATAGAGAAGAAGGAATACACGGTTTCATACTCTCGCTTTCTTTTGTCACGGCGTTCGAAATAAGTAAAATAAACATTATACAATAGTTGAACAACTCTGTTCCGAACATGTAACGTAAATATTTCTTGGTTCGTCGAGATCTTTTGACCCTCGTTGCAACGCGCTTTTACCGCTCTTGGTCGCATATCAATTGTCTCATCAACTTCGCGATAAATTTCACAGTTACGAGTTAGGAGCGATAGTCACGGTCTCCTCACTTGTCCGCCGTTAATCGGATGGTAAATCAAGTTCCTTCCTAGTTCCTTTCATTGTGGAATTTCTCTGGAGAAATTAGTGTTCCATTAAGTAGAAATTTGTAAAGTCCCCTATCAAACGAATACAATTAGGGTCTGGAAATTTATTTCCGCGAAAAGGATTGTCGATCGTTGCACTGGTGAAATTAATTTCACAAAACTTTTATTTCATTCGTTCGTCTACGTTTTATAGGATTATATAAGCTTTTCCGGAGATTGTCGAAAATGTTGTGACACAGCAGAGCTTCCCTTATCCGAGGTGATAGGTAGACAAAACTGTCTGTTCGAACAAAGAAATTTTCGGATAATAAAACAATCGCTTTTCCGATATGAAATTTCATTCGTTCAAATACAGATTAAAATTGATCGACAGGTTCTTGAAATATTTACAAATCCCATGTCTTTTTGGATACAAGATCGCATAGTTTGTGCAATATAAGTAATTATATAGAGTTGCATTTTGAACCATCAAGGTTCATTTCCGAATTCCACGAATGCCTCTCGGCATGAGAAAATACCACTCCGTTACCACTTTTTCCTCTTCTTATTGTCGTCCTTATCACGATGAAACCATTTTGGTTATCGTTGGATACCCGAGGAACCTACGTGCTTTAGACAATTTTCGGTAACATATTTTTGTATTTTTATGTCTGTGATCGTAATTTTTCCAGTTTCCTGTACCTTTGCTAATTCTGTTGCATCTACTCCGCTTTCGAGTTTTTTTAATTAGATCGAATAGATTTTTTTTTTTCGATACGTAGAACGCTATTAGTTTCATATCCTAAATTCCTATAATCAGAATTCATTGGATCGAAAAAAGGAAAGAATACTTTGTACATGGTAAGAAATGTACTTGCAAGGTATGTATATATTTGAAATGGAGAAAGGCACCTGCTAATAGAAAATTCAGGTAATGAAACGTTTGAACATTGTGGTATTTGGATGTTGGAATACCGGTACGATAATCGTATCAAGGTTTCTTCGAATAAGCGCTCTACTGTATCAAATATACTTCCTGTATCTACTAAATATGCCACTGTATAAATATATATATATTTATATAATTATAAACATTCCGACCGAGCCATTCGTTAATTTTCTTATTTATCTTTATCTATTCTTTTCCGTTGTACTGTATCTTTTGAATTCTACAACGGATTTAATGCATCAGTGCAAAAGGATAAAATTAATTGGACGAGAGTAATAGGAATGTTATTCTGCTTGTTTCTTTGAGTAAAAATTGTAATAGTACGAAATTGCGGTTTCCTTGGGAAAAATCTTGCAAAGTACAACTTAAGTGCGAATTATACCTACACGCGCATTAAGTATTCTCTTCCTTGCTTGTTTCAGAAATTACGACTGTATCCTGAAACCTGTAAAAATTGCCTAATTAATTGGACGTACTGTTTTACTATTAAATTCCATGCTGCCGAGATTTATAATTTCCTATCTTAAATATCGTGAATTAGACAGTCAAATAGCTATCGCCTTCCCTTATTCTTCTGTTATTCAACATTTACTAGCAGGTCCTTTAGAGATTAAGAAGAGTTGCATCGCTGTCGAATATTTACGTTATGTTATGAAAGAAACAGCAAATCGCGAAAATAAAGAAATCAGTAAATATTGCAACGATGTCATTTTGTTGTGTAATCGTATGTTAATTCACAAAATATACTGGCAATAATGTTTGTCGCTTAAATTATACGATAATTTTGACAATGTTTTTAAAATCTGTTGCAATATGTATTTATAAGACAAGCATTGCCCTGCTCATAAATTAATTTCAAGTAAATTTAAGAATGAATTTCGCATATTTTGTCGGAAACATCGATTTTCGTTACATTTTTTATTACAAAATTCTATGTCATAATTCTACGTCAATCAAAAGTCCTTTAGTTGTTTTTATCCTGTGACCTATGGGCAGACTGATAGTTTCTTCTTTTTTTTTTAATATTGAAAAGTTATGGCAATTTGTTGAGTAAAATCGAATATTTAAATTTAAACAGTTGTCTCATTGGAATTTTTTTTGGTTCAGATGAACTAGTGTGGCTAATAAATCAATAGAGTTTCACAATGCATCCTAGTTCACGAGCAATCCAAACTACACATTTTCCAGCAAACCGAACTGGAGAAGTTTATGTGGCTTAATAAAATAATAATACAAACATATAGAAAATTGAAGATTAATTAATATCATATTTTTTGTAATAAAAACTGCTAAAAAATCGATACCTTTTATTTAAAAAAATGGAAGACATGCCCCCTTAATAAACTATACTTCCTACGAATAATTGGCTTCAGTTATTTTTGTTTCGCTAGACAGAGTGCAGAGAATGTTTTTACAAAACTTCGGCAATTTTAAAGGTACGGCAATGAAGTTGAAAGGACAGGTATAGGAAAAACGATTTGACAAAAGAAAGATTCGTAAAACGAATTTTCTTCGTCCTAGTGCATTTAACGTGCGTCTTAAAAGAATTGTCAGTGGGAACAAGCAATCACTAAAAGTATAGCCTTCTCTTCTGAAAACTATAGTCATTACGACTGCAAATTGATTATACAATTACCATGACCTATTATCATTCGACGAGGCTCGTTTCATACAATTTTCAAGTATTTTCTCCGCGTAAATAAATACCAAATTTAATTAAAATGAAATTATACATACATACATTTATTTTCAATCGATAAATTTAATTTTTCATTAAATGCAATTCTATACCTTTTATTAAAAGATCTTAATACTATGGTTTTGACACTACTACTTGAAAATAAATAGAGCTTTCATTGTATTCGTAAAAGTATGAAACATCATATGAAATTACTCCATTTTATCTAACTTGAAGTAAACATTTCGACCTTTTACAGTGTCAATTTACCCATTTTCTTATTTCTATAAAGAACTATTACTATATACATGGTCATGGAGAATTTGATGGATTCTTCAGATAGGAAACTGATTTCTATGGACTCAGAACATTAATATCCATACAATATCGGAAAAACAAAAGGATCAGTTCCATAAAATAAAAAGCTCTAATATCAACTGTTCGATAATATTTAGTTTCGATCAAAGTACGAATAGTAATAACAGTAACAACACATATAATATATCTGATCACCGTCTAATTACCATTACAATCTCCACATAATTATTTCACTTTCTAGAAACAACCGTATTTTCTCATGACAATTAAGTATTATTTGCCCAAACATTGTTACAAAACTATAGCAGTCATTCCTCGCGCACGAAAAATGAAAAAAGATTTTTGTTATAGACAACAATACGTAATTGCATAATTTTCCCGCTATTCTTCCTCTGTTCGTGTTATCTACGAAAAGTGAATTCATTGACATTCCGTGGTAATAAGCTGAACTTCCGGTTCACTTACCTCGCTACGGATAGTCCTTCGATTCTTGAAAGTAAAAAGGTAAACAATCGATTACTTCTTAAACGTCAGTCTGTGCCGCGAGTTGATCGATTCATTCGATATTTCCGAAAATCGTGACCCAAGGTAGTGCACTAGTGATATTCACACGGAAACGCGATCATCGAATTACTTGAAATAATGTATCGCAAAAATAGGTATAAATACGGTAAAATTCGCACACGTATCTTTTTTTTCTTTTCGTTATCTATCGAATGTTTCTCGTTGTGTGTTCAACTTTCTCGAGTTTCTTCACTGAACACTTTTCTCTTTGCTCCACGAATCTAACCTTTTCTCCCGAGTTACGGGTAATGCCGGTTATTTTGCGCGCGAATCAAAACTGTGGCAAAATGTACATATAAATGAAAATGTATAAGCCAGAATATATCGACGGTTCCTATGAGGTATCGTTGGTACAATTGTTTATTGTGGAGTGCCGATTGAAGATTGCTAATGACCGATTATTGAATACTTAATGGTCTCGCGGATGTTTGTGACATGACGGTATTAACAGTGAGTAAAGACGCATTTCCGTGTAAGCCAAATCTTTCCCAACGTCCGATCGTCACACCGTCAACCACCTGACTGCCACTGAAGACTGTTCCCTTTAGGAAATCAAGATCAAACCTAAGTTAACCTGGTGAAGGTGGGGGTTTCATGAATCGGTAAGCGGTATACAGTCTACGTGTATTTATTTCAAGTGTGAGTACGTCCAAAGGGAAGGGGAAATGTAGCTCTTTCTCTCCCAGGCTTTCGAGATACTCGATGTGATTGTTCTGTGTCTGACTAGACATACACAATCACATCGTACAATAGACAATCGCGACTCAATCACTTGAAAGATTTACTAGTAAACAGGTATTAATAATCGTCCAGATTTGTATTTATGTAAATTAATTTCCTCTTGATAAACATCGATCGTGGTTTGGTTACAAATTTTAATTCGAATTTACTTTTAAACTTAAAATTGCACATATATAGAAAACGATTTATAAAATTCAACTCTTTGCTTTATATCAGAGAAAAAAATGGATACAAATTAAAATGTAAGTATATAAATGAACGAATGAATTAAGATTTTTACGAAAATTGTTAGAAGATCACTGTATTTTCGGAAAACGTTACTATTGTCATTTGCTATTTCATTACGAAAATTAATGGAATACTTTACGTGGGTCATGTTTATATATTTACAGAAATCGTTTGAATTTATTTATTGGTAACGTATTTTGAATCACTTGCCAATTTGTTCAGATTCTGCAAAGTTGGTAGATACAGTCATTGACTAGATGTAGATACTAACGAGGTACAAACAGTTCTGTGCCTGATATAGGTATCGACCACGAAAAACTCAGAGTGTTTCTTACGCCCTCTGCGATTTACTACGGCGAATATATGAATAACATATGTACGTACAATCTGAGGCTAGTGCTGCGCCATGCGGCCAATTCCTGAAAATAACACACGTTAGCATAGACAAGAACCTATTGAGTTACATGTCACAGGAACCCATTTAATTGTATCGTTTTACAAAAAAGTTAATATCTATTTTTCTACCCGAGGTAGACAAGTATGTATATTTTTTAAACAAGAAAAGAGAATATTCTCTTTCAAATCATAATGGATCGTTAATTCGTTGAGCCGACGTTATCGACTCAGTAAACGCTACTGGCTTGGATTAAAATTACATAAAATCTTGTACAGCGTTAAAATTGGAAAACATTAAGGATATAATAGATTCTGCACAAAATTGGTATTCCAATCAGTTATATCATATGTAATACGGTCGAAGAAGTACAATTGAGTAATTGAGTAAATACCTCAATCTGTTATAATAGGAATCTGTTGTAATAGGAAAATTTAGTTTCAATTTTAACCGCTACTATACTGAATCGATAACGTCGTACGCGATACGAAAATTGTACGGAACGTCGAGTAAACCCGGAAGCATGAGGCACGAAAAAGCATTGCATGTCACATCCATGGTCTTAGTATGGTTCTTAGTCACTGGACAAATTGACCAACATCGTACAATTACTAAGGAAATAAGACGCCTCGATCTATTTGTTAGGATTCGTTGCACACCGCGATCTTGTGTCTACAAGGTGCAATATTATTGTATTATGTCGGTAAATCCCCGTACATACCCGCCGTTGGTAAGTTGTTGTGCTCCCGCCAAAGAATCCCGTAAAAAAACAAAAGAAGCCATTTTGAAATAATAATTTTTTCTAAACAAAAGCTTAAAAATCACAATCGTGATTTACACCACCACGTGGTCCATGTTGTAACAAATATTGTAAAATTATAATTGTAATACATACAATTTTAACATAGTTGTCATAACCATTATCACTTTTATAATATATTTATTTATAACATTTGTAATATTTCAATTCAATTCACACGAAGTGCTGTGTATGTACTTACTTTAAATAAATTGTGAAAAAGTGTAAAAAGTAGTTTAATTTAGTTTATATTCTTTACCTTCAGTGTACGTAGTTATTATTTCCACCGCAAGATGGCGAAATCCTAACAAATAGATCGAGCCTCGTTCCCTTTTTACTTGTGACTAGTAATAAATTACGAATTCTTATTAATTCTACAAAATGCAAGTAATTATTGAGTTATTAAAAATAGACATTTCTGTCTTTTTATTTCATTCAAGCATAATAATTACCTACATATATGTACATTATTTGTCACAGGGATTTCAGAATATTTTCCAATATATACCCTGCCGTTTTTCTTAAATACTAAAAATATTATCCGTAAAGTACAATAAATGTAAAAAAAATGTTATACGTTAATTTTCATTACGAAAGATTCCAACAATCGTAATAGATTTAAACACACGATGACTTTGAATATTTTTAGTGTACATATTCAAATTGGAAAGAAGTAATACTACGCTAATAAGAAGTACAATATCTCGTCTGTGGTAATAAACAGTTAACAAATTTGTTCAAAATTTCTGAATATTGTGTCCAGGTTGGATTAGTTAGAATGATTTAAAAACGATATGCTACCACGTGCAAATGGGTGAATGACACTCGATTTGACGTTGATTGAAGATATTATGAATAATGCATTAGGATATCTACGGAATGTCGTCCTCGCTACGACAATCACCAAAGGATCTTTTTTTTGTATTATAAAATGTCGTTTTGGAGATTTTTTAGAATTTGTAAAGTTCGACGTTACGTGCTGTGCGTGCATGATAGAAGACACAGACAAGGTATACTCGTCTGTGGTAGAAAGAAGATATATTTTTTCAATCAAAGTTTTATTCCAATCTTAAACGAGTGTTTTTTAATTTTCTGCCTCGATTTACGACGAGAGAGGATGACAAAAATATCCCAATTTAGTGACATAATCTTGCCAGTATTTGTCAAAACATCAGAGCTCTATCTATTCCATTTAGCAAGAACAAGAACTTCTTCTTTCCTTTCTTTTTTTTTTCCAGATTGAATTTATTTTCACGACGAAGCAAAGTTCAAGCGTTAATTATCAATCTACAAAAACATCGACTTCGAATAACTAATATTCAGCTTGGCGCTAGTATCGAGTTCTCCACAAATGTTCGAAGCGGTGTCAAGTATAAACGTTCGAACGATTGTAATTGACGTATCTGTCGAAGCGTTAATCACAGCGGAAGGATTCTCGGCCGAGAACAAACCGTTTTATATTCATCGTAAGCCGCGCCGATCGGTTGAAAATGAAAACTGGTTTACCATCGTACCGGCCGACCTTCTTGTTCACCGCGAAACGTGTCAGTGCCATTATTTCACAAGGTTCCGTTTTCTAACACCGAATTTCGTCGATTCCCGTTTGACCACGTGCCCCTCTTCACCCCTTACAAGAGTTATCGCTTATGCCAGTGACTCTCAATCAATCGTACCACTGATGGTACAATCTATAGAAGACGTCACGTTAAGTTCGCATGCGATAATTATTTATATTTTTTCATAAAAGAAAGCAATCGACAAAAATCTGTTCAACTCAATCAAATATATCAATAGTCTGTCAGAATATGAAAAGACAAGCTAAAATCTTGTCTCAATGGTTTGATAGCGTCTTGAACTTAATAATTTCTTCATCTAGAGATTCGACGAACGATTCAGTGTTTCTGACATTAGAATGTCAAGTTTGTTAAAACGGTAGATCGCAGATTTTTTTTCTTTTTCTTGTTTTTCTTTTTCGCAATTATCAGAAATATAAAATTAATAATATACTTAAGCTTATATCACATGGTGATAGTCCTAGTGTTGAAAAGCAACCCAGTTAACGAGTTTAGGTATAGTATAACAGGCAAGACACTTAAGGCAAACTGACCAATTTCAACAATTTCTCCGCAAACTTTCGACGCTGTTACATCGCTGTTATCTCCGGCACCGACCTTTCTTCTGTTCAGCGATCGTGAACAAAATGGTTGGCCAGTGAAATGGAAAGTATTCCTAATCCGTGGCTCTTTCTACGCCGGTAATAATCCTCGCGAGGAAAGTAAAAAGCGGTTACGTAATCGGCTGAAAGAAGCCAATCTAAATCAGATGGGATTACAGTTTCCTCGACTCGATAAAATAGTCCATTACGTGGTTCCGTAATTGTCTGTTTTTGTTCGGTCAACGCATACAACGAGATCGGCTTTTATCGAACGTCGCCAAAAAATCGAGTATGATGAAAATGATCGCGCAAAATTTTTTTTACAGTTCATTATCCGAGAAAGTAAAATTTCCTATTTTATCGTTTTCTGCTTCTTCGATTCTGTCGACTGAAAGGATATATTTTCCATTCTTGCTTTCTCAACTTGCACTATTTTTCATAAACGAACTCCGTACTTTGCTCGAAGTTTGAGTCGTCTTTCTAAATATTAGCATCCTGCTCTCGATTACGTAAACGTTCGTTTCCATTCTTAACAGAAACCCGCGATAGGAATTCACAGTGTCGTTGAACAGCAGTTGTTACTCTTTCATCCCTGATTTAAAATTAGACAGCCGTATCAAGGCGATGGTTGCATATTCTTTCGTTGCAGCTTCATTTTCTTTGTTACGCGATAAACGACATCGCTGAAAAACTTGTGATATAAAAAAAAAGAATTAAAGAGTTTCTTATACGTGTTAAACACCTTGATTTTTCACGCGAAGTAATTCATAATTGTGCGTAGCAGAGGAAACAGGATGTTATCCATTATGAGATACGATTCTTTATTCGCTGTCAATAAAAACGTTTACAAGTGACGATATCATTGTAGACGATATTATTAGAAAAAAATTAGACCCAAGCCTTCGATTATATTAGCAAGCTTATATTATTTAATAGCAGATAAATATTCCTGAACGATCAGAAATTATATCATACGCAGAATCTGTATAGAATAAAATATTCGTGTTAGGATTGACGCAAACGTATAATGTCTGAGTGAGCCACAGTTGCATCTTTATGTATGTCTGGGACACGAATAAGAACGAAAGAAATATATTTCATACACGTGATGTTATTGAATGATTTTTATCTACGCGATCTAACGATAGGATTTTACATAATATCCTTGTAATTGCTGCACTAAACACTCGCTTCAACTTATGACGAACAACTTAATTAACAAGATAACGAAATGTTTTCATTATAGATTGAGTTCATAGAAATATTATATATACGGACGACAGATTATAAATTTTTAGAATCACTTTTTATCCACCTGACCAACATCGGCGATTTCCATGTACGTTGTTAAGCTCGATGTTTTTCAGTTTCAATGGTTTTAATTTCGCGCTAGGTTATTGCGAAATGTTTTTCCAAATACGCTGCACTCTCGAAATTTCAGACGCGAAAAAAGATCTTCCGAGAAAAGGAGCCTGTTTACCGAAAACAAGTATGAAATATACCAATCCTGATAATTACCATACTTAAAGCGACAAATACAAGTAGAAACGATAATGAACTGCGAAGTCGATAGACGATCGAACGCGCGTCTACTAAATTTTCCGAAATAATTTCCCGAGAACCAATCCGACAAAAATATATTGTTCCGCGTTTTTCACTTATTTTCGCATGTAGAATCGTGTGATCGATTGTGCCACATTACGCCGCATACCTCGTAGGCACAAAAGTATTCCTTCTACTAAGAGAGATAGAGACGACCTCAGCTCCTCGTCGAAGTGAAATTTTGTCTAAAGTTCTTAAGGTCAACTCTCGTTCGAAACAGCTCTCGTCCGATCATCGTAAGTGCACGCTGTTTAATCAAATTCCAGTGTAAAATAAAATCAGCGCGTGAAAGTTTCATTTGTCTTGATTCGTACTACGTTTTAGTTCGTTGGGTGAACAAAAATCAAATCAAAAAAAAAGTAAAAGAGAAATTACCAAAGAAAAACTGTCAAGCGCTACATTTAACAAGAAACACTGATACGTCAAGAAATTTCTAATCGCACGATCAAGATAGATGGATTATAGATCGGGCTTGACTCATCGGACAACGTTTCCGAGCAAACAGCAGCTGTTCCTGTCAAGGTCACGGCTGCAATTCACATCGTCTGCAAGCACGCTAATCGCATTAGAGTCTTTCGATCGAACCATTTCCTTGGTAAACCATATAAAGCGAACCAACTACGCTCCTCTTCCTCGTATTATGCGTCTTTCGTACGTCTCGCATTCTTTGAAATCAAAGTTCAAAGCGTATCGACCACCACGTTGCACGACGGAAATGCACGCGATCGTTATGTATCATTAGATCGTAAGTCTTTATGCAACTGTATATTTTTGTGGAAAATTTATAATAGAATGAAATTTGCATAGGGACTCGATTTATTTCTTGGCCGATGGAACCGTTCATTCCCATCGATACAACTGCGTATCCCGTTCTTTCTTACAAAGAAGGTCCTTTAGGCAATGATCGAGATTCGTAACTAAATCAATAAGATTCGACTTCGTTCGACTTGCGTCGTTCGTGATTTTTATTCGCTATGATATGGCTACAGTTGTACTACATATGGTAAGTAGGGGAACTGTTTTGACATCGAGGTCGTTTCTGTGTTCCGACGATTCATTATTCAATCCAACCATCACACATTACAATTTTCCATATTCTAAAATCAACGAACTAATCTAACAAGGATTACGTAAGAGTCCTCGAGTTCATTTCAACGCAAACAAACGGATTTCACGAAATTGTCATTCTCCCGCATGCCGAAGAATCATCTTGCGGATCATCCGTACACGTCTGTCCATTCAACTAAGATCACTAAGGCTGAAAAGCAAGTCTATTTAGCCATTGCCATCGGGAGCGTCAGAAACCGTGAATTTTGTCGAGCAATCGCCTACGCGTGCCGCCGTGATCGCGCGAGTATCACCGTGTTTCGCAATTTCGCGCATCGAGCGAGACTCATTAAGACGTTAAGAAACTAAGCCGCGTGCTACACGAATGTTTCGATGCAATCGACGTGGAACATAAGTAAATTGCGCGTGTCGCAATCAGATTTCCGAACCTCCTGCCGAGTGACAGAGAGCCTGAACGGTGATCAATTTAGTCCATCAAAAAGATCACCTCTGACGGTTATAAATGATATTTTAACCGCGAATATGGAAATAGGCGTTCGTTTTCAGCCCACTGAACGAAGTGAAACTGGTAGTCGAAAGATTCGATCGTCGTTAGTTTTACGTCGTTACACGGTAAGATAAATCTTGAAAGAAAGAACAAGACGAAAGTGGTGCGATTTCTCGAGTCCCTCGGAACGTTCTTGTTTTTCTGGTCGTACTTTCCGCGAGTCGCTGTCTATCGTGGCGATTAATTTCGTTGCCGATCGATCTGATCGCCTGCTGCAACGCGTAAAATCGCGATTACAGAGACGAGTTTACGCGAAACCTAGGATCGCGAAGAGAAGAGCGACGGTGAATCACAGCGGCGAAAGAAACGAACGTTCGATCAGGATCCACGATAAAGAAAGATATTTGGTTGTAACGTTAAAAATAAAGAAACGAAGGTTCGGTTAGACTTGTAGCGGAGAACGTCGTTCGATAATAATTCTGAAGAATATTAACATGGAATCGGTGATTAAAAAACGATTATAGCAAAATGGACAAAACTCGGACGATGCGAGGAGATTGTGAGACGTATGAAGAGCGCGAAACGCGCCGTAAGACGAAGGAAGGGTCGTGGGATCAATAATTCATTTCCATTGGCGATTTCGTATAACGCGCAACGATTGTCTGCATCCGTGGTGCAACCGATTCATTTCGTTCGTGAGAAACCATTTCGGAGAAGTAAAACTGTTCGACGTGGAAAAATTGCTCGCTCTTTTGCTCTTACTGGTTTTACGAGCCTACTGTTCCCGACAGTAAATGAAGACTAACGCTTGCCAAATTCAGCTCGTGCTTCTGGCTTTATAGTCGACCAAAAGGCACCAGAAGGTGTCGTGCATTTTCGAAATATATCGTTCGGTTGAAAAAGATGTGAACGAAATAAACGATGAGTAGCGGATATTGTTAAATGTAGGGCTATGGTGTATGACACGTGCGAAGTTACGGTATCAGGTAGTATGGAAATTTGATCAGAATTTTATCAAAGAGAAGATACTTGTTACTTCTACGTTTCTACGCTACTGTATATAATATCTATATATAATATGTATATAATATCTAATATATATAATATCCACTGTGTCGTTAACGGTGTTCATAGTGATTTAAAAAGCGAACGACCTCGCCGATTTCAAGGTCATTGAAATACTTCGTTCTACGTCAAGATCAACATTCGGAGCAACTTTTCCTCGTACATGCATATAGAAATGTCGTTCCGCTTTAATTTTCGAGATATCGGCAAAAATATATCCTGTACCTGCTATATCGTACTTTACCCCTGACAAGAGACGTTTCACGATACACGAACACAGAGTTCTAATATCGTTTACCTGCGTGTTAGGCAGCCGCATTTCTATCTAGCCTAATCGAAACTAATCGATCGACTCGTCTTTATTCGAATTAAATTGCGGCCGTCTGTGTCAGAACCAAACAACGAAATCTGATTTATGATAACGTGCCACGATTATTGAGTATCGAATACATAAGCATTCGCGTTAAGCTTCGTATCGTATTATCGTTATTAAACAACGTCAGACAATTAACATTACTGCTACGCTGCAATTTAAAGATCGATGTAACTGCTTATTTTCCCTTTGTCGTTCATTATTGTCCCTTGCATAGTCTACGAGCGCTCAAATTATAGAGCCTAGCTAGATCAATAACAATTCCTTTGTATAACTGTCTAAACGTTGCAGTAGTTGTTGAGCTACGCGTATATTACATAGAGTATTTTGGCAATAAAACGCTTTTCTAGAAAAAGAAGAAATACGTAGCATACGTGGTGTATATATCGTGGTACGTATCGAATACATTATTATTATATATACAATATACAATACATTATACGATACAATATTTCGGAAACTAAGGACGAACGTGGATTGTACGTTCAGGGAGCAGTTGCACAGAATGTTGTCCCTGAATATATCTCGACGTCATAGGAATCGTTGAGGTCGTCCGCTTTGTAAATAAGTATTGACTTTGTTGCTCTTTGACAAATAGCAGATATTCAAATGACATGGATATAAAAATACTACTGGACGTTTCTCTTTTGGTAAATCGACACATTCGTCGGACAACGGGACTGCAACTACGTAGAACAATTGAGATGCGTGGCGTGGATACAAAGGAATCTCATAACTCAAGTTCCACGCCCGCGTACGTGAATATAAAATTTCGACGGTATTCAAACGAAACATTGGAATTTGCGCTCATGAATCTTGTTTTTGTCGAGATAACATTACCTTGACGTTTCTTGAGAATAGCTATGATTGCGCATATCGTTGCTGTCTAGGAGACACTCCAGTAACCTTCAGCCGAGTACAAACTGACACTGCCATCCATAAATAATAATATGGAAATGTCGTTAATGATTTCAGAGAGTAGTTGCAGTTTTATTCTATATACCAAGTTCTTCTAGTCTTGTATGCCAATTTCGGTCTCCTTGCGTCGAACGATAGGATCGTCAACGTTTTAAGAAAGCGTGAGGCTAAAACGAGAAATCGAAGATTAAAGAAATTCCTTGGCGATAAAATGAAATCGACCGATTCAACGTTAATGCTACAACGTTAATTTTGCCAAAAGTGTCTAACGTAACAGTTTTTATAGCGATAGAAACGAAGGAATGTAAAACATCGTTCTTAATCGCTTTCACTTTCTTTCTGCAAGTATGTTGAACGCTGATATTAATGAGCATCGAGCTGTCTAATAAGAGGCACAATTTATGCCTGCTACGAAACATATACGTATATAATTATAAATGATTGTGTTATCACAGAGTAATTATTACGCTTATTCGGTGCAGACAAATAAAAATCTGACACGATATGTAAATACGTTCGAGAATTGCAGTGAATATTAACATTCTTACGCTATGAGTCACGTTCCTTGATTCATCCAATTCACTGTAACGTGTAACATCGCAGGAAAATCTGAGAGATTTCGAAAGACACTTTCGAAAGAAGTTTACTGCTGTGTTTAGCGATTGTGTATTTCTATTAACAAAAAAAGAAATCAAATGCGTAGCAAGAACTCAAGCCGTTTATTACGTATAAACCTAAAATCTTTCAGATCGAGTTTCGAGACTTCGACCAAACACGTATAAACGTAACGTGTGAATATCCGTAATGCTGAAATTGTGAATAAGTGATTAAATGTTAAAAAAAGAAAAAAAAGAAAAAGAAAGATAACGACAAGTAGACTGTGAAACGAATCTCCATCCGTCGTCGTCAAACGAATTTTCATATTCATAAAAATGTATATTTACATCAATAACCGCGGTTTAGTAACACTCGTAGAACGAGTAGAATGAGACATTACAAAATTCCTGCTAAACATTCCAACTGAAACGGCTTGCTCGTAGAAACTTAAGAGACCGATGTCAAATCAAATTAAATGATTTCGCGCCGGTGAAATGAATTCAGGTTGCTCGAATTCATATAACCCGACTAACCCAAACGAGTTTTAAGAAACTGAAAAGGAACAGAAAACTACAAGTTTGCTAATAATTGGTAAATAGTTGGTAAATCGTTGGCCTGATTTCTATTCCAATTTCACTCGGCTTGTCCAAAACGCTCGGAGTTTCCTTCGCAATGAAATTTCATTTTGAAACTGTATTGTTTCATCGCGAATTCGTGTTCCAACAAGGACGCACGAAGATCTTGTTGAACTTCCCGGTGATTTGAACGCCTGTATAGAACAACTCGATACACGTGCAGTTACTATTTACACAATCGACGTTCTGACACACACTTGGTCGAAAGTAAATAATTCGCGAATTATGTATCGTGGCGATCTTTCGCGATTATGCAAGTTATCGCTACTTTGTTATGGTACGTGTGCGGAAAATGTATGAACCACTTCGATTTCACCGAGTTTTCCAAGGTTCGGTACGAGAATTTTGCAAACCTCGCTATACTGTTACTGGAACGTGAATTTTATTATACTTTGCATCCTATTGTAAAGGATGTGTGTATATAAATGTAAAAGTTGCGATCTTTAGATCGAGATACTCTAGGATTCTAGTATTGCGATCAGTACGTAGATTGTAGGTAATTAAGAGATAAGTTTGGACTGTAATCTTCCGTCCCTTAGTTTGAGATGGAAACGTTTTATAGAATTATGGCTTCTTCCTAGAAGGAACAATTGTTCTTTCAGAAAAATAGACAAACTCCCGAAAGATTTGTTCTATAAAAATTCTGACATTAGAGATGGAACGGAGAATAATATAATAAACTTTCATTTCATATGGAATCCCTTATCACAACCGGTAACATAAAATACCAGTCTTTCACGATTGAACACAAACCTACAGAACCTGCAAACAGTTGGAGAGAGCGATACAACTTCAACCGTTTCGAGAAGATCGATCCGGCAATATCTGCGTTAAAACAGTTAAAACCTCTTCAGGGAAGCCCAACGAACGAATGCCTATCCGCACGACGAACACGTAGAATGAATTTCTCAGTTTAAGACGATGCAGAACCATGAAACGAGTTGCAAAAATCTAAAGTTCGAAGCCTGAAGCCCGAATCTTCAGATTCGAGTCGCGAGTGCAGAAACTTGGAGTCTCTGAATCCTGAGCCACGATCTTTAAATACTGAACACCGAACTTGAAGCTTGAGAAGAAGCTTTGACTTCTGCACTTTGCACTTTGAACATGGAACTTGCTACACTTTGAACTTGAAACTCCCTAGACTTTGAACTCCAAGGTGTACGATTAAGTCTAAGATTAATTCTGATCTTTGACCAGTGCTCTTGGAGTTTTAACGTCTGAAATCTGCTAGCCTATCTCTAAAATCTGAATCCCAGATATCGGAATCGTAATCACGAGACCCGAAGCCTATAGCCTGAAGACTATAGCCCGAAGATTGAACGCGTCGTTAAGACCGCGAAAGAAATATACCCGTGGTATAAAAACACAGCCAGGCAAAGTCGGTGGTTCGTTTCTAAGAAAATTCTTCAACCCGCGAATACGTGGTTGAACGCGTGCATTTGTAATAACACGGGATCCGCGATTGCCCCCACTGCAAACTGGTCTGGCCGCTGCCGTGACGGTGAACACCGCTCCGACGTGTTGCACAAGCATTTGATTCTCCGCTCTGTAGCCAACCAAGTTAGTTCTCAGTGGCACTGCGGACAGGCCACTGTTCCATCGCGTTACCTGTTTCCTGGTTGCCATTTCTCGACCGGCAACCACTTGCGCGACTCAAAACTACTCCGACCAATTTGCAAGGAATTTTCGAGCAAGAAGTGACAGTAAGGAAAATCGTGGTTCGTTGAGTCTTTCAGAGAGTCTTTCTTATTTCGTGTGGAGAAACGCTAGGTGAAGGGGAAAACCAAGCTTCCGGGAGCATCGTTGGCACTGGGGGAAACAGCAGAATGTTCTAACGAGAAAAACGATCTATCTGCTTTGTTCCAGCTGATATTTATTTTAATATTGCAAGCGATTGAAAGATATCGTCGCAAGTCGCTGGTGAAATTTACCGGATAAGGAAATTTTCGAGCACGATGGAGTTGGCAATGAACGATCGAACCGTGCGATACAATTGAATCGAGATATCGGTACGGTTCTCGTTGTTCGCTGTTGAGGAAGCTGCTAGACGTCGTTGCTGGAGTACGCGTCGCAGGTTAGTGGTTGAGTGCCTCGGTTTGTGAGACGAACGTATGAAAAGGAAGAACAGGGAAAGGTGATTTGATTACAGATTACAGATGCTGGATCGTTCGAGCTGGAATAGATATTGTATCGTTATAAATCGTCGATATCATTTGAAGTGGTATCGATGATGGTATCAGCTATTGAAAGTCAAGTTCGTGTGGAAGTCTTAATTTAAATCTTATTTAAAGCGTGACGGAGTAATGGAAGGAAATCTTTTAACAAGCAGGCGTTTGCGTTTTCTAGGATTGCATAATGTGAGAACGTAAAGTGGAGAAATTAGATTAAGTTTCGGTTGTGAAATTTGATGCGAAGATTATTTGACTCGTATAAAAAATATTAATACTGAGTGCTCCGCATCATACGTTGCTTCGGCGATTTACGTGCAATTTGTTAAGCATGAGAATTAACGAGCTGTTTATTGCAATCGTTTGTTTATTAGTTGTTAATTAAACGATAATCACATTGTTCGTGTCGAATATCGTATTTTCTTTGTGCAAAGAGGCGGAGATCATACGTAGAACTTTCAACCAGAATTCACAACTGACGTATATACGGCTGACGAAAACTTGAAGCCTTTAGCTCCTATTTTTTTTTTTTCTTTTTTCTTCTAGTTTATAGTTTTTTCCTTTTTTCCAAACTTTTCGAAGCGTATGCCGAAATGTATGCTTTTGTTTATAGATTGCACCAAACATTGCACAATTACATCCTGTATCACTCCGTGATATGCACAACAAAGGATCAATGAAAGCATACGTACATTACTAAAACTTGACAATAACGATGAAATTCAAACTGTCGAAACATAATTATACTAGAATCGTCGTTATTCTAACGCGAAAGATGAAATAATAATAACAGTTTCAAGATCATTGAAAAGAAGATTTATTTGCGAATATATTATAAATATCTTTACGTTATACGTAATATATATGCAATGAATGTCAGAGATATGTTAAAAATATTCCAGTTTAAAAACAGAAAAATTGTCTAGCCCGAAGATATAGATAGATAGAAATAAAATACAAAATCTTTGCAAGTATAATCAGAACAGGATCATACAATTATAATCAACGTAATTCTATTGTGTCTAAATAAAAAAAAATAGCTGTATATCGTAACACGTGGATTTGAGAGTAATGGAAAGATTTTGCGGTAGAATAATCCAGTCGCATCGACTTTGAAAATGTTTTTTTTAACATTTCGAATACATTACTGACATAATATACATGTCCGTATATATGGAATATGAACAGACGCGATGGTAACTTTGTTGACACGTGTCATATGCAATAAGGACGATAATTACCATAATATTGACATTATGTTAATGTTATATGTTAGTATAAATCCAGTTGGTAATGCGATACTAAAAACCTAAATGGTAATGAAACCTCGGAATCTCTAAAAGGAATATTAAATTTCGAATATAGTAATATCGGTTCGAATTTCTGGAAAGGTTTACTTGTCCTTATTATCAAAATACTTATTGTGATACTATAAAACATCAGCAAAATTGTAACCTTCAGTAGAGCTAAAACAAAGAGTTCTGTACAATACGACGGGATCATCGAAGAACATAATGTTTCGTAACTGTTTTTAATACACATTTGGTTTCACGGCAATTTAGATTGCAATCTTAATCTTCTCGGTTTAATTAAGCCTCGTAATTTAAATTGCTGCAAGTAACTTAGAGGCGTACGTAGATGTAACACTATATAAATTACGAATTAACACGATCGTAAATTGAACATTTAAGAGAGATTAGAGCAGAAATGAAAAAAGGTAGTACATTTCTTCAAGTATTTTTTATTCGGGTTAATCCGTTAAGCAAACAAATTATTCCGAAACGCGTGTACAATTTTAGAGATGAATTCAATATACAAAAATAGCAATCGATAGACTCTACATATATGTTCTTTAAAATATTTATTTAATTTGCATATTTTACCGATGTCGAGTTCTATCGTCTCTTCTATCGTCTTTTTGAACTCAATAATTAGGTTTTCGATAGGATTTCAATAATCGTTCTCATACAATCGCAGAATCTGTTCGGACATTTCATCGCACGTACAATGTAGCGATACTCGATCCTTTTCTATTTATCTCACGAGTCTTAATAAATTAAAATTGTTTCAATAATTATTTCGTCGCTAGTCGAAATGACTTCGTTCTCATTATTTCAAATTAGCATTTTAATGCAAGTTATTTATAATTATACGTTATTAAACACGCGTATTCAACTTCGTCGTAATTTTTTCGCCGGTCGATCGAGTTCTTGGAAAGCTTAAGATCGTTTACGCACACGCGTTCTTTTCTGCGTGGAGATCGTTTTCACTATCGAATGACATTTAATTACGCGAATACGTGATTTCCTTCTAGAAATAAAGCAGAAGGAGATTACGATCCGAACGAATTTTCAATCACAATCCCATTGATCGTATTCCGCTCGTTCTTTTAATCATATCTGCCAAACATATATTACACGTAGTATAATGTTAATAGGAAATACATGGTAAACGAAAAAGTAAAGAATCGTTAGTTCTTCCTAATAATTATTTATTCATAATTTGACAATTACCTCTTCCTAAGAAATGCGGAATTTATTCTACCAACGGTAATATAAATTCTATCGCAAGGACTAGAATAAGAAAAGCCAACGAAAGCAATTTTTTCACTTTCCCCCAAATCTTCCGTATACTCGTGGCATTAAAATCTGCTCAAATATTTCACTGTATTGCACAATGAGTGTTTCTTCAAATATCTTTGTTTCTCTACTAACGACTCGTTGAGAAAGATCCGCTTATCTAAAGTTACGTCTAATCACTTTCCATTTCTTTGGACCTTCGCGCGGACAGCTCTTCTTCAATGAACTTGCACGTCTAGTACGAGCTCGAGGATATTTGCCAATCCGCTTCGCGCTTGTCTCTCTTTCCACGTCCGGTTGTTTATATTTTTCCAGCATGTAGCCAAGATGTCCTTGTTAGTTTTCCGCAAAAGATCAGAAGTTACTTCGCCAAGTTTTTGTCGAACGATTAATCGTCGGTCTTGTATTTCGTGATTTTCCAACTCTCTTCGCACAAAGAAAGCTTCTCGACCGTAAACGAGTATAAGAGGGATAAAATCCTAATTATAAATACCATTGCGCAACGAATTATTGCGTAAGTTACGAAAACTGTAGCTGAAACGTAAACGTATTTCGAAACCTATTCATATAGAATATTTCGCTAAAAGAGAAATGCACGATTTCGCGAAAAGGAAAGACACGGGCACGTAACAAACGCGATCTGTCTGCTTCAGAGGTTTATGCTTTTAAAAATTCCAACGAAGAAGTATCGATATAATTTGTAGCTTAACGCAGTAAGTAAGGCTTGCAGGAACTTTTTCCACGATATTACGTACAAATATTTTTATGGAACAACTATCGGCTAGCTTTGACGACTCGACGCGTCGCAGAAACGTATAGTTGAATATAAAGTGATCGATTGATTTCTCAGATGATGAATCGAACTTGGAACGTACTTTGGATTAGATCGTTGTTGCATTATGTTTGTCGCATTCGTCGCCAACATATTATAGAAGAACCAATTACGACAGAAAAAATAATGTATATCGTAGAACAAAGCGAAAGACATTCGGCTCATTCCTGGTGACCGGTGATGTGGAAATTTGAAAATTTCTAAATTCTTGGCATAAGGATGACGATAAGCCAACAATCAAATACGATAGAAGATACGATGTAGCTCGATGAAAGTAGCCCTTTTGCGTAGACGGAGACTCCCGTGAATGATTTTACACGTAATCTTTCATTTCGTGCGATTGTTTTGTCATCGACGAAATATCATACGTTTAAATCGAAGAAAGTTGCGTCATATTTGTTAATACACGTAACTTTATCGAGGTCGGCCTGAATGAATTTCACGGTGATCGAGTTTCTCCATCGTAGCTTCTTGTAATTTCTGGCCAAGCGTATCTGGCAAATCTTCCAGGCGAAAATACGATGATCCGGCGGAATTGCTCGATTTCGCAAACAGCGTGTTACGATCAGAATTTTAGTTGCACAGAAAAGAAGAAGAAAGCGAACGTCGCTCTCAAATTAAACTTCCAACGTGATCGTCGCGAAGAAATGGGACTCTACGAATCCTGAAAGTTTATATAATTTCTATTTATATAAGTAGCAAATTTTGTATCGGCTTGTGCAGATTCGATTATCACGAAAGTGCAGACGAAAGTATCGTATAAATGACTAGAAAACGATACCGCGTATAGAAATCCGACAAAAAAGAAGAAAAAGAAAGAATTCGTGTGAAAACGTTAATAAAATTTCACAATTTATATTTTCCCAAGAGATTCTTTTACCAAGTATTTAAATAACGCAGTGAGTCATCGGTATACGCAACGGAGTTACCCAAACGCATGTTCTCAAGAACGAAGTCTTGTATAGGCAAATTTTATTCTAGCGAATTATTCGAGACTAAAATCCGTAGGAAATTAACAAACCGTAAACGTGGAAATCTATCTATCTGAATGTAAACCTAGAACGATGCAGCTTGCAAACTTTTCTTAAACGGCGTACGGCTCGCGTTCGTTCGTCGTCGTCTTCCTCTTAACTCACCTTCGATCGTCCTAAAAATCGTGTCGCGTCCCTGAAGAGATCCGTTGAAACGAACAGCGGCCAGTTCTCGCAGCCGAAATTGCATAACGCGATAGTTGTCGAAAAAGAAAAAGAAGAGCGGTAGAAGGCGCGGAGGAAACGAAAGAAAGAGACGCGTGTATCGGATCGGGCGAACGTTCGAGGACGTCGAGACGCGGCCATCGACAAAATCGAAGGAAACACGCGGCAACGAAAGCCGATTGAACTTTCTTCGGTTGGCTGGACCAGCCGGGGTTAGGTGAGAGCGAGTTTGTTACATACGTTGCATCACTCACGAATCACAAGACGAAAAACCTCGTCGATTATGTACGAGGGATTCTTCATTGCCTCGGCTATCGTCACGACCTTTCTACGCAGTTTCTTACGAACGATTTCCCTAAATCGTCCATTAACGATCTCCAGCTACGATAAGCGAGAAACATGGATTTTTGATTACGGATTCGCGTCGAAAGGTTACGATTGATCGGGAAAGATGTTTCTAATGGAAACATCATAATTCAGTTGCTTCCTGCGAGACCTGGTTTTCTCTTCGGATGATTTCCTGAATGGATGAAACAAATTTGGAGAAGAAAGATGGTCTCGAGCGTTGAACAATTTACGTATCGATTTAGGGGATCCTACGATCGTGTACGAAGTTGTCGATTTTTAACGTTTGAAATTATTCTTTGGGAAAAATGGGTTGGAAGAGAACAGATTGAACGATCTCGAGGATAGAAGATAGAGGTGTATTTACGATATCTTTCTAACGTTAACTTAAAATTAGACATTTTTCTCTGGTAATTTCCACGTTGATGGAGTCGTGTGATATTGTTAAAATCTTTCCTGATGATTCACAAGTAAAGAAAGAGAATATTAATTTTCGTTGCGCATCTTTCAATCCATTACGAGAATTTTGTTACGTTTCTAACGCTTCTAGCTGCGACACTAACGATTCGAATAGATTTTGTTTGCAGGCGTTTGGAACTCTAGTGTTAAACAAGTTGCTCTGTACAAATATGACAGTGTACGTGATACAGAAACAGGCGAAGCCAGACGTAACTGTAATTAATCACTTTTACCTGTTGTT
Source organism: Bombus waltoni (assembly GCA_014737395.1). NCBI lineage: Eukaryota > Metazoa > Arthropoda > Insecta > Hymenoptera > Apidae > Bombus > Bombus waltoni. Next base: position 3,798,487 of record JACXII010000028.1, on the reverse strand, counting down.
GCCTCTTACTCAGCTGTTATTTCAACTAGGAAACGGCTAAAACCTTCTCAAACTCGTCCAAACAAAATGATTCCATTAATCGTTCGAAATAATTTAGTCGTACTATACTCGATGAGTAACATCAATCCTCATCGTTTTATATATAACCATATCATTTTATACATAACTATAGCGTGAGACACGTACTGCTAAAAGGACGTGTTAGAAAAAGCGCTGAAAATGAATAACAAATGAAAAACGCAAATGTACATACATTACGCGCAAATATTTCTTTTCCGCTGAAATATTCCTTTCCTTGTTTCGTTAACACTGTGTATATAAAGCGGTATAAATTATTGAAATTAACTCCGCAAATAGCTCGAATCAGACGCGTCTTTATAAATAAAGGGACTATCAACTTTGCGACGAAGAATCTTCGTTCCATATAATTTGTACTAACACCGTTATCGATAAATCGTATCAGTATATTGCGCGCGCGCGTTTTAAATTCTCTGGTATAGCACTTTCAATTGTAATCGATCGCTCTTAAAAATAACAGTGATTGGAAATTTTTGGCCGATAGTATAGAGCGTCAAACCATTCTCATAGTCGCTGCTGCAGAATGCGATAGATTTGAAGCATTTCTTCTAGTCAGCCAGCGTGAAATGGTTCATTGATTATGAATCACTTTCACGGAAATACTAACTATTTCCTCTGTCGTAGAAATGGAGGACGCCAGCAGTCCGTCAGGCACGTTGCCCGCTTCCTTGGAACTAAAAACTCGAAGACCTCCGCTTCAAACGCAATCCTCCACTCTGGATACGAAAAAGAGGCAAGCGGTGTACGTGAGGAGAGCCTACAAAAAGTATGGCTCCAAGAATAACCCGAATATTATTTTGGATGGGCTGAACATGACCGTGCCGAAAGGCACGATGTAAGTTTCGTAATTAACTCTTTCTACTGCGACTAACGTTGACACAGCCAAGATTCGTACGCAGATCGACCATTTCTCTTCTTATTTTCATTTACATCTCTTTTCTCTTCCACGAGTTAACGGAACAGACACGAGTACGCGTCGACCGACAGAAGCAGGAACATTTTTATCGAACGAAAGACGATTTGATCTTATATTTAATTTTGATATAATTAATATATGAAATTCAACGATACGTGAATTATCTCTCCGCCACTCGAGTATTGATTCTGGCTGTCCCGATCATAACCGCACAGATGGTAAAATATCAGAATATAAATGCGCGTTTCTAAGCGCTGTGGGGCGCTTGATGATAGTAAACAAATCGGTGACGTTGAATTTCCTTGTTCTTTATCTTCGCGATGACTGATTGAAAACGTCGTATTGGTTGGTTTAGTCGAACGAGGCGCGATGAGGTAATTCACAATTGAGGCAATATAGGAGAGGCTCGAGTCTCGTCTCTTTATATATTTGCTGAACTTAGGCGTAGAGTTTTACGAAACTTCGGTGATTACTTTGTTGGAAACTTGGAAGAGGAAATAGTAGATCGACGGAAACGTGCTAATATTTGATCATGAAATATCGATGTTAAGGAATGTACGAAGCAAGATCCTGTTATTCGTGATTTCTTTTCTTGTCCGGTCTGTTCGTCTACGCGTGTTCGCTAACGCTCTTTGATCGTCTCCTTCGAAACACGAAATACAATATTATCGCGTCATTTTTTTGCTACAAATCAATTTAATATTTAAAACATTCGTCACGAACAATGTTTACGTATAATAAAGTTACAACCAGATATTTCCTTGCCTTCCTGAATAACGAAAAACTTATTTATGCAAATAACAAGGTTTTTATCCCGTAACCATTAAAACACCAAGATATTGTGGATATATATCTTTGTTAGAAATATTATCGTCAATTGCTGAAGTCACAAGGAAGTTGACTTTTCTACGTCATAATAATTATAACTTACATCGTTTTTTATATGACACTGCCATTATACCTAATGACACGATATCAAAGTCAAATAGATAATCTTGTAATGTAATGTCTTGTAATGGCGTTTCTAAATTGACGCGCTTAAAAACAATGCGAATAGCTTTCGGCAATGAGATAACAATTATCATACGAACTACGCGTAATACGCGAAAACAAAGATATATCGTTTATTCAGTGGCACGGTAGAAAATTAACAAATTTATTACGTCTGATAACAAAAATTCTAACAAATTCGTACATATTTCTTTCGGAATCTTCGTTAAATGTCCATCGATGAACCACGGACTTTTATCAGAATCTTCAACATGCTGGATGCACGTAACATGCAAAAATATATTTAATATATGCTTAATAAAGAATAAATGGTGAAATATAAACATAGTACTCGGTACTAATGGTATTGATATTTAATAAGAACAAATCGCTGTTTAAATTGAATATTTATATTTATGTCCGAAAAATCTTGAATATGCATGAACATCCACGGTCTGACTATTTATCAGCAATCAGATATTTCGAATTTATTGTATAATTAATATACAATCACAGGACACGATGAAACACTTATTGCATAAAAAAATTATTAATATTCAATTAGCAGCGATAGAATGACTAATAATTATTGTATTCGTTTTCAGATACGGTTTGCTCGGTGCGAGCGGTTGCGGAAAGACCACATTGCTCTCTTGCATCGTGGGACGAAGGCGTCTGAATTCCGGTGAGATCTGGGTGCTCGGTGGTCGACCAGGCTCCAAAGGATCAGGTGTTCCCGGTCCACGAGTAGGTTATATGCCGCAAGAAATCGCATTGTACGGCGAATTCTCCATAAAGGAAACGTTCATATACTTCGGTTGGTGCGCTGGTATGACCACCGAGCAAGTGCAGGAGAAGCTACAGTTTCTTATAAAGGCATGTCTCGATCGTTTCAATCGAAATAATATTAATAGCGCGTAATGATGTAGGTATTTAAGACAAGTAAGAAAAGAGAGAGAAAAAAAGCCGGTTGATTATAAGACAAATATGACGTAGGTCTATTTTTTGTCCAAACAAGACGAATAATTGATTCGCCGTAACGCGTTTGTTTACGTAATACGATGATTAAGTACAACCATTTAACCGTTTAACACAAATAAATGAGTGGTGCATATATTACTTCCATGTATTCCGTATCTTATTAGTTAAACTTTTGCAAAATTTGGTATCCTCCGAAAGCGAAATTTATTTAAATACGTGTAATTAAATTTGCGCAATTTGTAATTATAATTTACGGTTCTGGTGATATTCTACGATATTCCAAAATCTTGAATGGTACGCCAGACCTACAGAAACCTTAACCAACCGCTTTCCAATTGTCAATGTTATTCTCAACAAGTACCTCTTTCCAAAAATTAAAGAACCAAAAGAATCGCATTTTCGTTCAAAATAGGGGCACGTCGCAAATAACTTTTCGGGCACGAGAAGAAATATTTTACGCGAGTCGTTTAAACAGTTTTTACAGCTGCCGACAGCAAATCGTTTCGTGAAGAATTTGTCGGGTGGTCAACAAAGACGAGTCTCCTTCGCCGCGGCTCTTCTGGCAGATCCAGAGTTGATGATCCTGGACGAACCCACGGTGGGCGTAGATCCTGTTTTACGACAGAACATTTGGGACCATCTTGTCGACCTCACGAAGAATGGCAATAAAACCATTATAATCACCACTCACTATATCGAAGAAACGAGACAGGCTGGTATCATTGGTTTGATGAGGAGTGGCAGACTATTGGCTGAAGAATCACCGACGAGACTAATGGAGATGCACAACGTGGACACTCTGGAGAGTGTATTTTTAAAGCTGAGCAAAAGGCAAAATATGGGTCTTCGAAGGAGAAGCAGCATCCTTAGCAGCGTCACTGGTGTTCCTCCCGAAGGTGTACGTTTTTATATTTGTTCGTTAACTCCATCTTTTAATCTTCCTTCGATCAATTCTTCATGAATACTGTTTTTGTACCCTTCTCTAGCTTCGTTTCGTAAGCTTCGTTTCGAGTAGTACATTACCTATTCTTATCAATCTTCAAGAAACGAATTTCTCATAAATTATTAATGAGTTTCTTTTAAACGAATATCGCGGAAGTTTTTCTGTACACGTTTTAGAATTTATATAAAATATACGTTCACGTTTACTTTTAGAACGTGGATGATGAAATGAGCGGTGAATTTGGTGACAACGTCAGTGTTTCTAGTCGAAGGAAAAGCATCGTTATCGATCATTTAAACGTACGTTCTAATTTCTTTTACCGCTGATTACGTATTATATCTCGTTTCTTATTTAACATTAAAGAACGTTATTACAATACAGGTGTCAGATTTGCCACCAGAAGACGAATGTCACGCCAAGTCTAGGATGGTCAATCCGATGCACATGAAGGCTCTTATATGGAAGAACTTCCTGTGGATGTGGCGAAATGTAGGGTAAGCAAAAATAAAATTGTAACTAAATCAACGCGTTACATAAAATAGCGTCCCTTCTTGTAAATTAGAAAATTACAAAGTTTGAGGAAAAAGGAGAAAGTTTCAAATTAAGAAACAAAAACAGTGAAATAAAATTTCAATATATTTTATACTTGTTCTTTCCAGCATGATAATGTTTATCATCGGTCTGCCAGTCGTTCAAATCCTTCTGTTCTGTCTCTCCATCGGTAAAGATCCAGAAGGCCTGAAACTGGCAATAGTGAATCACGAATTAAACAACAGCAACATGACACGTTGTATGCCATTAGAAGGCTGTAATTGGACTTTGTTGAGTTGTCGATTTTTAGAACAATTAGATAAAAGACATGTTAACATTGTATCATATGACACCGAAGACGCTGCTAGAGACGCTGTCAAAAATGGCTATGCTTGGGGTGCCATAATGTTTCCCTGGAATTACACGGTTTCCTTGGAAGCGAGAATAAAATATGGAAAAGATGCCGACGACTGGGATATAGATTACTCTAACATGGAAGTCATCATGGATATGTCTAGTGAGTTTACCATCAAAATTTTCAAATAATTTCCGGAATTTTATCTCATCAGTTTTTTTAATCCATGACTTTAAAAGATGTAATCAAATAAATGGTTATTTATGAAGTTTCATCAAAGAAAGAGAATTAATTTTTTCTTCTTCTCTTAGATCAGCAAATTGGCTATCTTCTTCAAAAAAAGATTTATAATTCGTTTCAAGCATTTGCTCGGGAAACGACAGTCGCTTGCAATTACAGCGAAAAATTATCAAGTATACCGGTTGATGTAAGTCGATAACTTAAAAAAAAAAAAGAAAAAAAAGGCAAGAAGTCGTAAGAATTTATAACAACATACGTTTCTCGATTTGCAGTTTAGAAAACCAATATATGGTCCCATGGACCCAAATTTCACCGACTTTGCGGCACCTGGTGTTATTTTAACGTGAGTGTTTATAATTAAATATTTTCTATTTAGTTAATATCATCTCGAAAACTTGATATTTCCTTAGCTTTATTTGTTCAATGAAAATTTTCATGTTACAGAATAATCTTTTTCTTGTCGGTTGCATTGACTTCCGGCTCCATGTTGTTAGAAAGAAACGAAGGTCTTCTCGAAAGAAGTTTAGTTTCTGGTAAATAAAGAGCTATCAAGTATATACATAAAAATAACCAAAATAAAAATTATAGATGATTTTTCTATCGACAGGTCTCACTGGAACGGAAATTCTTTTCGCACAAGTTATAACTCAATTCACGATAATGGCAGGCCAAACGATAATGGTACTAATAGTTTCGTTCGCAATATTTAATATCACGTGCGAAGGTAACATCGGTTTGATCGCTCTGCTGACCATCCTCACTGGATTGTGTGGAATGTGTTTCGGTATGAATCATTTTAATAATCGTAACAATTATTATTAGTATTCATTTATTCAACTAAACTTAATCTTTAGGATTCGTTATTGCGTGTTGCTGTGCAAACGAAAGAACCGCTACTTACCTTGCGATGGGTGCTTTTCTACCCATTGTGATGTTATGTGGAATAATCTGGCCTATCGAAGGAATGCATAAACTATTAAAAATTATTAGTTATACGATGCCTCTTACAATGAGCACAGAATCAATGAGAGCCATACTAGCTAGGGGATGGTCCATATCGCGCTCCACGGTTCACAATGGTTTCATCGCTACGTTTTGTTGGATATGCGTTTTTATGACTCTGGCGATATTATTGCTCAAATTCAAGAAAGGATAAGAATTTCTAATTAAGTTATAGATCGAACATTCTGCTGGATATTGTACGAGTGAATATATCTTATAGTACAACATTTACTATATAAAATATACAGCATTCGATCATTCGTTAGATGATACTGGAAGAATATAAATAAAAAATACATTGAGGGTACATACCTTTTGTTGCTCAACACGATTACATTGTATTTATTACATACATACATATACTTCATATGTACTTCAATACTACTACAAGATTGTGATTGTATTGCTTGTACGATGTAATTGTAAGTAGGCGTAAAGCAAGCGTGAAATTGTGTAATCTTTTCATAATATCAGAATCACTGATATATAGAATAACCAATGACCTCTTTTTCTATAAGTGATAATAAATTTTCTTAATATCGTAGTAACAAAACAACAACGCGAATTGTAGTTTTTATTTTTATATCATTGTATATCAAAAAATGTATTTTATGATATACAAATGTACATACGATCGTATTAGAGAAATGTTACATGGAAGGTAAAAAACTTACAATAAAAAAGTACATAATAAAAGTCAATAAATATTATTTTACAAAAGAATATAAAAGGTTTTATTCCGAATAATCTTATAGAACGTCGGAGTATACTTATTTACACGTATAAAGTCATATCCCGTTTATTCTTATTTTACAGACTTTGAAGGACGTAAAAATTGTTCGTGCAACGTTTTATGGATTCTTTCTGCTTTTTGTATCCCAACACCAGGACAAAGAGCAAGTATATTTGACGGTGCCTGTACCAGATCGCTTAATGTACCAAAGGTTGATAAAAGAGTTGTGGCATCTGTTTTATTGACTGACCGAATTGTTGTCAAAGCATTCATTAACTGAAAAATACATACATACAGAAAATACAAAAATTTGTAATTCTCAGATTAATTATATTATGCATATACCTTTTGATATGGTGCTGTATCACTACGTTCCATTATTGCATCAGGCGGTTTATTTTCATAAATCTTGTATGTTTCAATAATTTTGCCTGCATCTTCTGCATTCCAGGCCAGCATTAGCGTTAAATCTGCCAGAATGCAAATTCTTGTTAAATGTTTCAAAGCATGATGAGGCTCTGGCACATCTACCTGTAATATTTTACTACTACATTCGTAATATAATTATTTGTTATTAGATACAATAAAAATAATTAAAACGAACCTGTACTAAAAGCACTCTTAGGTTGTACATGTTTCCTAGGGACTTCAAGCGTTCATGAATATAGTCAGGATTAAGTTGATGATAACGTATCGATAAGAAAAGAGCACAAGTAGTTTTTCCCATAACATAATCTGGTACAATTTCAGAATATTCCCAAGGAACATTAGTTATAAATTTCAATAATGGATTTCCTTTCTAAAATTAGATTATATATGTACAAAAATAAGCAATACATTATATTATATAATATTATAAAATACTAAAAAATCTTGTGTTATCGTACTTGTTTTAAACTGACTAACAGTGTATTAAATTTTGAGGCACTCGTGACTTTAGAAGGACCAGGTAATGGTTCACTGAAAAATTCTGATTTCCTTAATTCGCTAAATGCACCTGTGTACAAAATATTAATATTTTTAATGTAAATATATCAGATTTATATTAAAACAATAATATATGTAGTAACTCACTTTGGAAAGAATCAACCCTAGCTTGTTTAGATGGAGAGATTTCATCATTGGTTTTATCTTTCTCTTCCATTGTATCTATCTATTTATTTACTTCCACTTTAAAAAACAATATTATTCATGAATTAAAAATCCTTTAAGAATATGCTATAATATAATAATTGTATATATATTATATAATAAACATGATTGAAGATACACATATAGGTTATTACCCTAGTAAACAATACGATGATAAAACAACAATAATAGATTGTTTATCGACAATAGAGTTTTATTTTATGCAACAACGATATTGATAAACAAATTATATATAACAATAAATTGATATTATTATTATGAATTATCACTAAAGTAGTTAAACGTCATCCATGCTGTAAACGTGTCATACACATCTGCTGTTTAGAAGGTTTCCATTAAAAACCTTTATCTACGTATTAAATTAACAATTGCTACACCACTAACTACAACAACAAATAATAGTATCTTTTATTTTCCCATTGGTAACACTGACAATTGATAACATTTGATGACTGATGACATGTTAGTTTGACGTATTTTTCTAATCAACTCAATCGTTATTTTGATTATATATTCTTGTTAATATGTTAGAATTAAAATGGGATAAATGTTCATGTATATTTTAGAACTACGAGGATCCACTGATAGTAAATCTTTTCAGATGTAATAAAAAATTAATATATTGACTAAACGTAACCTAAAATTTTTAAATGAACAAGGAAACGTCAGAGATCAAAGGTGTCAGTGCCAAACATCCTTGGAAGAATGTTGGCATATCAGATCCACGAGCACGGTTGAAGAATCTCTCAGATTATGCTTCAACAGTAGAAATGGACCGTAACATTCCACCTCAAAGGTATCAGGCCTTATTATAATTGTTTTTCATTGTTGTTTTATTATTGTTGCGATCTGTTGAAAAATACATTTCTAAGTTCAATTAAATAATTCTAACACTATTGATCTCTTGAATCCTTTTCAGATATTATCGTTCTGGTGTAGAGATGATCAGGATGGCAGATATGTGCATGAAAGATAATAATCTTGAATATGCATATATTTTATATGTCAAATTCATAACGTAAGCTGTGTGATTTTAAGTATAATACATAGTTCATGATAATTTAGGACATTCAATTTATTTCTTAAAAATGTATTATCACAGGATTTTTGTTGAAAAAATAAGAAATCATCCACAATTTGATACAGTATCATTAAAAGATAAGGAGTATAATCAACAAACATTACGTAAAGTACTTCCTAAGGCTGAAGAATTAAAGAAACAATTATTAGAACAATATCAAACAGAATTAAATAAGTATCTGGAAGATGCGAAGGAAAGAGAAAAAATTGAAAAGGAAAGACTGAAACAAGAAGAATTAGAAAAGTACTTTATAATATTTTATAAATTGTACAGGGTGAGTCATCTAAGGCTAGAACCAGAAATATTGACCCTTGTCAAACCGCAATAAAAATAATGGAAAAGAGATGAATCTGAGAATCAAAAGACATTCTGATATTTCAATATGAAATCTGTTGGTAAGCAAGCACATTGTTAGATTATTTTCTTTTTTGTAATTTATATGAATTACTTCACAAGCATTTGTCTAGAGATAATAGAGAAAGATACCAGATCTAAACTAATGGATCCTTGGTATAAATAATTAAATACTTTTTATAAGGTATGATGAACTATATCAAATACATCAAAAAAATATATGATTTATTTTTCAATATAATTAACCGTTTTGAACATATTTTAGGTCCTAGCCTTAGGTGACTCAACCTATATATTTATATTTATAGATATATATAATGTTTATGCACATATAATATTTGTCTAGGTTGAGAGAAGAGGAAGAAAGAAAAAACAAATTAGCTGCATTAGCAGCTGTTAAAGCAGCAGAAGCTGCTATGGTTGCAAGTGTAACATCTCCAGATGATGCCAAGCTTAAAAAAGTTTCCAGTATACCATCAAGACCATTAGTAAGTCCATCTAGTGATATAGCACAAACATCTAAAGAAAAGTAAGTATAATGTAAAAAGAAATTGTACTTTTATAGTAATTTGCAAATAATATTAAATTTTATAATTGTATTTTTTAATAGACCCACTATAGATCGCTCAACAAAACCTTCTTTGCTTTGTGACAGTTTTACTTTAAGAGACATAGTACTGCCAACTAAATTAATGCATAACTTCCTCATGTTGGCTTTCTCTAACACCATGAATAATAAAGAAACTTGTGGTATACTAGCAGGAAAATTAGAAAGAAATAAATTAGTTGTTACTCATTTATTAATTCCCGAACAAACTGGATCCCCAGATTCCTGTGTAACGTATAATGAAGAAGATATATTTGATTATCAGGATCAACATAATTTGATTACTCTTGGTTGGATACATGTATGTAATATTTGAATTTAAAGTAAAATTATCATTGAAAACAACATTTAAACTGGGTAAATTTGCAAATAGAAAATATAATTTTACTTCACAGACACATCCTACACAGACTGCCTTTCTATCTAGTGTTGATCTTCATACACACTGTGCATATCAACTTATGATGGCTGAAGCCATTGCCATTGTTTGTGCTCCTAAATACGATGAGTAAGTGAAAGTAAAAAAATCCGGATATATAAAAAAAGGAGTTTCTTTTAACTCAAAAATATATTTCTTTACTTTAGAACAGGATTTTTCATTCTGACTCCTGAATATGGATTAGAATTTATTGCGAATTGCAGAGAAACTGGATTTCATCCACATCCAACAGATCCTCCATTATACACGGTAATTATTCTAAACTATTTTTATACAGACTGTGTAAATATGATCTGTTATACACGTTCAAAAGAATTTTTTTTCAGAAAGCAAAACACTGTAAGTTGGATGTAACTGCAGTGATAGAAGTAGTGGACCTAAGAAGAAAATGACATCTTTTAGATGTGTATATACATCTTTGCATATGTATATACTTTAATGTGTACAACTATTGTATAACAAGTTATGTATTTAACTATTTAACTATCAAATACGTTATACTATGTGAAAGAAATGAAAAATTGCAAACATTTTAGCTTAAAGAACATAAGAATTTAGCGGTTGCAAGGCTTTCAATATTTTTATGACAAAGCATTTAATATATTAAAAATCTTTAATATATTTGAAGTAAAATCGTGCATTTAAAATCGGTAGAATAAAATAACGCAATATTTAATTGGTAAATTATAGTAGATTACACAAAGAACTTTATATAATTTAAGAATTTTTTATAATTAATAATTAGAAATTATTTTGACTGAAAATAAGCATTATCGTTAACAGATAGTATTAACATTTTCATTTTACGAGTATCAAAGAATTTTCAACCTCATGTAATGAAAGTAAGACAAATTCGTTTACGCATAATTTATGTAAAAATAGAATATTTAAGATAGTGTGATACAAATGTGCTTCTATTACTTTTACATAATATTTATATTTATTTACTCAGATAATACATTGTCTGCCGGAGAATAAATGTATAACAAAAATTTTTATAAACATTAGCAGTGCGCGAAGTGTGTGTATAAGTTTACGTGCCTTTCATGGAAAAATAATGGTGTTCATAACCTCATGTTAATCACATGAAGTATGTAACGTTCAATTGTAGGTATTGCACGATATCATCGAATAACATTGTTCATGATTGGATCATTCAATGAAATCGTATCGTTACGTAAAATCGTAATAGAAAGATCAATAAAATGCATTGACACACTGTGCTAGTCATAACCTAATATACCGAGCTTGTTATGAAATATATTGGTACACTAAAATCAATATATCAACCTTGTGTGACGCTTCACTTTATGTACTCTATAATACAACACTGTATTTAAAAATTGTACAGTACCAATAGATGCTGTGTTAATTGATATGGGTATGAAAGATTTGTACTAGTAGGTACCTGAGATAACTTCTGTGTACTTAAATGTTTAATTACACGCTTACATATCGTTTATGAGACTCTATATTTCCCTGTCTCATAAACGCGCAATATTTTGTACATATAAACAACTATCCCCATTCCTTACTAACAACTTTTTTTACGACCTGATAATGTAACTATCAACTTTCATTATACCGAAAAATATTTTAATTGCCAAATAGTGATTAAACGCGCGCTACACAGTGAGGGACGTAAATCCTAATTAGCGTAAAAGATAATTTATAACATTAGTCTACGTTCGTACCAAAAAAATTGATGACGGCTAAATCCGAATATTATAATTATAAAGTAGTTGAATGTTAGTAAAAAAACTGTATATTTCACAAGATAAGAAATAAATTATGAATTAATATAATAAATCTAATTTTCCGTTGCTTATGATGGTCAATTTTTGACTATGAAACAGAAGGTTTTTATAAAGAGAACTCGTTTATCTTCTTTGTCATTTTTACGCTCATTGTTCAAAAACATTCATGGAATACGATTATTTGTCGTTGAGAAAGCATAAAGCGAAATTATTTCAGGAAAGAAAGAGAAAAAGGAAGAAGGAACAGAAGACAATTATTCACAGCCAGGATACGGAATTCTAAAGAGAATCTATTGTAGGTATATGCGAGTACCTCGTGAGAATGCTTCTCGCCATTCACCTCTCCTCGCGTATATCGAATTACTTGCGTTGAAGGGTTTCGCGCTTTGCGGGGTTTTATCGACGGCAGGGTCAATCTATTTTTACGTGGTAGCGTATGTGTTCTTCGTTTTACCGTTTACAGACTGAGTATAAATCACGTTACGCGTAAGCATTTTCTTTGTGCACGCTTCTTTACCTATGGAAATTTCACTTCTCACAGACAACTCCTTAATCACTATTTTCCGTTTACTGACGTATTAACATATCCTGCGCAAGAAATTCATCAACTATTGTTATTTACAATCTACAATCTCGATAATCAAATAAGAATTATTAGTTTATTAGTGAGTATGATTACATCAATATAGGAATCAATATAACTGTCGCTCTAAACTCTTTCCTTGACCTCGAATTTTATGGTCAGTATTATAGAAATGTATCTTGATATTAATTATGCAAAAATATCAAACATATGTATATTCTCACATGATTTAAAAAAAGAATAAAATAACGAATTATCAAGCAGATGATTGATTTTTTTGAAGGATGAAAAACATTTGTCAATCACTGGTATCGAACTTCTACAAAGTTATGCCTCTTAATGAAGAAGTATGTGTTAGTTGGTCCAAAGGTGTCGTTCCGGAATTACATATATAAATATGTTTTAACCATTCACTATACCGAATGTCGAAATTTAACGTTTACCACAATATTAGAATGACTATGTTCAGCTAAAAACGTTTGCTTTTATCTTGCATTCTTGATCTTATCCGTTACATATAGTGGGATTAAAAGAGTATCATAATGTTTGCAAATTTCGTTTAATTTTAATACGTTTATGTTTTAGATTCTTCAAATAGGATTATAATAGTATAACATTTAATAATATAAAACCACAAAACGATTATCGTCTCATAAATATTTCTTCTTACAGCTACTCATAAAACAATCATACAATTTACTTATTTACTTCTCGAACACCCTGTATATAATGCTGTGGGACTTCCAAGGTAGCAGCTATTTCGCAGAATAACGCGGTTGTTTACTATAGATAATTTTCCAACTACACAGAACAGCATGGAATCAAACTTTAAATTTTGATGATCCTCCTAGAGTTAATTCAATATATACGTAACTACTTGAAATTACGTTGAATAGATCTACAAAATTAAGTTGGGAAAATGTTGAATCCAGTAGAAGGAGAATTAATCAGCGCGTGGATAAACGAGGAGAGAACATAAGCAGGTACGTATATAACGGCCTCCTGCCTTTCAAGTTTATTCGATGACGTATAAAATCTCACAGGATAAAACGCCTGTGACGTACTTATGTATACGCCCGTACGATTTACTCTACTTAAGCTCGTTGTTACCGGTTTTTACAGTAGAATATCGATCAGATGCATATCGAGCAGTGAGAATTTCAGTATACGTCAATGTATTCTGGGAATATTGCCAGGTAATGTATTGTAACGTGGCTAAAAATCAACCTACGATTATCTCAATAGCCGGTATTCATTCAGGATTCAGATATTATGTAATGAAAATTCTCGTTAATTCAACGTCGCCAGAAATTCACGACCTTTCGAAAGATACATGAAAATATTGTTTTATTTCCAACTTTGACTGCTTGTTGAACTTAAGTAAGGGACTATGTAGGTCGCTATAACGAAGTCTGTGTAACTGTAAGGTGTCTTTAGAATTCTTGAAATTCTTCCCTGGCTACGTGAACTCACTGGTGAATATACTACGTTTGAAGCAGAATTTTGTAATAGCATAATAGAGGCAGATGGAATCATGAAATATAAAACTATTTCGCAAGATGGGGATCGATGTTACTAAATATACCTGATTCTACACGGTAGTCAAATTGCGTTTAACCGATAGAATTTGATAACCTGCGGTCGTATATAGATTTTATATGCATTTGCATCATCGATTTCATTAGACAAGTGTTCCGTTCAACTTGAAGCAAAATAGTCCGTGTGCGTTGACACTCTTATATTTCTCTTATGTTACGGCAAATATTTGCCAAGCTACTTGCTTTAATCCGATTAACGTGCAGAACCGAACACGACTCAAGAGGATTTACTCAAAAATAGGCTACGAAAAGAACCGTGAAAGATATTACTATTCTCAATACAAAATTCGTTCTCGAAGACCTCGGCCCGAAAATTTACTTTGGTAATTTTAAGCGATTACCTTATCTTCTAAGATACCGCTATACATTTATACAATTAATGACTTGATTAAATCAACTGATAAACAGCCACTAACAAATTACGTTGATGACTGTTTCTTCTTGACTTCGTTTTACACATGCGGCGCGTTATTGTAGATTGTAGCCCTCTCTTTCGCCGTATGTCACTATTATACATATACCTCTCCAGTCGCGTAGAACGTGCAGTATGCTGTTGCTCTTAAGGGAAGGAACAACTCTCGGTGCGCGGCGTAGCTTGATTCGAGTGGACATTTCAATTTGAAATTGTCTATGCGTTAGACGATATAGAAGTAGAATAGCAACGCGTGACTCGATCGATGAAACAAGATGATGGAATAATCGAAAGTTCGCATACTACGCGTCTATCTATTAAACATTCGTGTTCTATTATTAAAAACGAGATATAGCTCGAGTACGACTAAAGGTGATTATAGCAGAGATATTTCGATCGTGACCTAGCATAATAAAATTTCATTAGTATTTCATTAACAGTGTAACTGTAGTAATTAGTGTAATAGTGTAACTCCTAGTGACGAGTTACTTGGCAAACGTCGTTGTTCTTCGAATTCGTGAAAGTTTCTGTCATGGTATTGGAATACAAGTTTTACTTAAATGTGACCATACTCTTCATACAATAACGAGGTAACGATTGCGTCATTATCGGTAATTAACGCGTCAATCGAGCGATTTCCATTTAAAAAAAAAAAAAAAAAAAAAAAACCAATTCGTGTTACAGAAATGCACTCGCGATCGAGGTTTTAGAAGTAGCGCGTAAAACGCAGTTGAGAGTTGAAAAGTGAACGGCGAGTGAAACAATTTGTGTACACACGAACATTTTCCCCCATCTTAGGAGGACCAACGATTAATTGTAATGCAATTACACGCGGGACGTTGTAATTACGTGGTATATCGGCCGAACCGTAAGTTCGTGCGTGACGATAATTTTTCGAGTTTTACTGGCTGCCACTGTTTCCTGGTCCCTCTTCTAAATGTATAGCGATTCTTCACCAAACGATTGCAAATAGAGAAAAAGTGGAACATTCTACTTTCACGTTCGATAAAGGTATGCACTTTTAGACCGTGTATTATATACCGAGAAATAGGTTAATTCACCTATTGATTTTTTTTTTTTTATCGACCAGGATCTCACGCGAATGTTTTCTCTATGATTTATCTTTATCGAAAACGGTGAAATGACTACGACAGTCGTTTCGCTGAAATGTGGCGTATTAAAATGCGCGTTTAGAGGTTCCGTTCTGTCATTCATTTAACATATACAGATAAAAAGTGGCACGTTAATCGGGCATCGTAATTATCGATATCGTCGTCAAAAAATTCCGTATATAATTATGATAATCTCTCGTCTTCTTTATAATTTCCTATATTGCCTGTATGAAACGCCTTACATTCTAATTACGTTGAAGTAAAAAGTCGGTCAAAGATTAAACAAGTAATAAATACTTTCGTTCCTTCGAAATTACTTTTCCAAGTATTGTTTATCTTTCCATAATGAATTCCTAATGTGTAGATTAGAAAAATAAATATAGTGTTTTCTTGCATATCATTTTTTGGCAACGGTAATAAACATACACATATATGTTATAATCACACGAGTCTCTTTCTAACCGATTAACAAATACTTTTTCAAAAGAGCACACAACTAGTGAAATACTAATTGTTCTCGTCTTTCAGAATAGTCAGATACCTGCAAATCATTAGAAAAATATTTCCTACTTACTTTTTGAAGTATGTAAGGCGTATAATAGCACATAAATGTTAGCAACGTCAAAAGAAGAAATTTATATAACTTCTTTCAACGGCAAATTCGTGAGAATCCGGTACACGGTCATTCTTGGATTTCCATAGCGATTGTGCCCGAAACAAGGAACGATTTCTATGAAAATATGCCTCTTCATTCTTACCACAATAATATGTACACACCATAAAAGAAAATTCAAAGTAATAAATTCTAGTGTCTTTTGAATTTTTTCCAACTTCCACGTTTGAATGGCATTACAAGGATATTTTTATGTACATAAACAAGTTCTTTATAACAGTTTCTTCTCGCCTTGGTACAAGCATAAAAAGTAGACCGTACAATACGAAATAATGTATGAAAGTAAACTCAACCAGGACACGCTCACAGTGATGTAAATGATATGGTTTCGTTTCATAATATTCTAATTCAATTTTCTAAGAATTCGGTTATCTGAGAAATGAAGTACACGAAGATATTCAACTTCTATACAAAACATTTTGAAATTTCATTAACACTGTTATGAGATTCGATTAACATGGTAACATTGGCAAAGTTTGAAACAAACCTGAGAATATATACAAAAATTACATAATATTTAGTGTTAGCGTATATTTCGCAGAGATTACAAAAGTATTTAAACAATCAATTATCCATCGTATTAATGAACCTCGATATTCAATATAAAACGCAGGGTAATATATATTTAAACAATTTTTACGTTCTAGTTCTCCACTTGAGATCTTACGGGCGATGGATATTGTAAACTATGGAGACTATACATTATGTAGCAAATATAGATATAAATACTAATTGATTCTTCGATGTATGTGTACTTGTGGGCAACATGACATTTTTAAAACGAAGCTCAAGGAGAAAAAACAATTCAGTTCAGGCAGGTTAAATCGCTCAATTGATACAGTAGTTATCTGACAAACGGAAGCTGATACAGTCAAACTCATCTTTGTTATGTACATACATCTTATTACTCGAATCTTTTCATTTATTCTTTTCAAAAGTGCAATTTCCGTAAATACATGTTTGACCCTTTCGTATTACTTTGAATTGCGAAATTATACGCAATCAGAGTCTATTCGAATTTATCAATGACGTTGATTTATAAATATGTAATTAGAATTCACTCAATTGAGGAAATCATCTTTAGATTTAGAAATGTGGCCCAACAAAATACCATCGATAGAATTTTATTTCAATAAGCACTTATACACATTTCTATTATCAGCGGCAACTATCGCGATTCATCAAGATAAAGACAAATAGAATAGCGAACATAAGAATATAGGATAAATAAATTATTTTTTATTGCACATTAAAAAGTTATTCTTTTTAAGTAAATTTTAGTATTATCATTTGTTTATTTGAATAAGGTTTAAAGCCTAACAGAATCTCTGTTACAGACGTACGTAATTATACGTAATTATAGTAATCATATGTAGTAATGTACCAAAATATAACACAATATGTACAATATATAAAATATACTATGGAATAACATAACATAATATAATGTAGCATAAACATAATATTATTTGTAAAGGGACAGGAAAATATATCCCGTTACACGCGTTAGAAATACACATATTTCAAGTCCTTTTGTGCAATCTGTATTTGTGTGTAATGTATTCAATAAAAAAATATAAAAGATAATTATTTACCTATCCTCTTAACTATGTAATTAAATACCTTTTAATTAACACACATCGATGCTATTAATAATTGCACTAAAATGGTGACATACAATAAAAAGTATATTTGTTTGCCTAGTTTATCTAAGATAACAGATTAAACGTATAACAAATGGAGGTGGGGAAAATTGATAATTGCGACAATCTTGATTTCAGGTTCGATTCTACTACGTGAATTAACGCTTGGAGAACGATAAGTTGTGCCAGAGACGACGAAGTGCGTGCAAAAGTGAAACGGTCTTCGAATTCAAGGCGTAAACACAAATAGGCATAACAAAAAAAAGATGCTTCAATTGCGGGTGGTCGTTGTTTTGCTGGTTTCGATGTTCGGTAAGATAAAAGTGCAGCGATATTTCTACGTCGAGTGAAATTTTCTTAAATTTTCTTAAACGTGATACTTCCATCGTAGATAGTGTATCTTCAGAATTTCAAACAATCAGGCTAACTATAGATTTGTCAAAATATACAAGTCCTCCCTTTACTTCTCAATATATTTTTGAAATTTTACGAAATAGAGGCAGTTCAACGTAAAGTGTTCGCTACGAAGCGATATATATTTACAAGCTGTTAATATTTTTCGCACGCGTATTATTTGCATCGATGGCGTTAAAAATTATTGTTTTATAAATAACTTCGTTGTTAGTTGGCAGAGCGTCTCCACTGTATACGAGCAGAGAAGAACATGCGAGCAAAGTGGACATCGGAAACCTGAAGGAACCGACCGATATTTTGAATAATAGCAGTAGCAAAGCGGACAACTCATCGATAAAGGCGGAAGAAGATAATACGGGTGGGTAGAATGAATTTTCTTAACGATTGGATTCTTTATGTTTGCATCAACTCGGTTGAACGCCTAAAATGCATACAGTCAATATTCTTTCTGCATAATTTACGCTTAATGATAGCAGAAATTATTACCGTGAGAATGTACCGAAAGTAAATAATGTCTCATTGTGTTTTTTCTTCTTTTTTTTTTTTAGGTATAAAAACAGTGAACAAAACCAATAATTCTACAGTAACTAATATAACTAATGCGGATGTAAGTACGCCGGTAGAAAAAACAATCGAGGAGAAGAAGGAAGATAGTGAGAAGGTAAATAATGGCAAGCAAAATAGTGAGAAGCTAAATAATGAAGAGGAAAATAGTGAGAAGCCAAATAAAGAAAAGGCAAATAACGAAACGCGAAGTAACGAAAAGCAAAATGACGAAAAGCAAAATGAGGAAAACCAAAATAGTGAAAAGCAAAATGACGAAAAGCAAAATAGTGAAAAGCAAAATGATAAAAATCAAAACTGTACTTCTACGAAAGAACCAGTGGATATGCTTCAGTGTCACGTGGATCCACATGATGATGATGGTGATTCGTTAAGTGCTACAGGTATATATTACATAAAATTTGAATAAAAAGAGGAAGTTATATAAAAATGGACTACATTACTTCCATATTCTCTTTAAAGAATCTACGATAACTAATACGACTGCCGCGAATAACAAGACTGGATCCACTACAGAGTCTCAGGTACCAGAAGTTATTCCTCGTGAAAAAGAAGAAGGTAACGCGAAAGATGGGGAAATTAATGGAAATAATACGCAGACTACAGATGAAGTACATTACGTTATAGTGCCTTCTGACACAAATCACACTGTCAATACCAATAATTCTGGTACAAAAATGTATTTTTTAATTGTCACGTCTCATGCTCCGGGCGAACCGTAACTTGAGACAAAGAAAGAAGATATATCGTATTTGTGAATAATGTGAATCACAACTCTGGTACGACGAGCGGACGACGGTGGCTAAAGTGGTTTACGTAGGTGGACTACAAAAATCTGAGGATCGTGATGGTTCAAGTCCATTCGTCCCAAGTTTTGGCATACCTATACTATTCCTCAAGATTTTCACTGTCTTTACTCTAGAAGAATAAGTAATCTTAAGTTAGTCTTAATTAGAAACCGTCTCCTATACAGGCGACATAAGGATAAGTTAGAAATTTAAGAAGAAGGGGATTGTCAAATGATATTATCCCTAAATCGTAAAACAAATACCAATAC
The DNA here is from genome assembly GCA_014737395.1 of Bombus waltoni. Lineage (NCBI taxonomy): Eukaryota > Metazoa > Arthropoda > Insecta > Hymenoptera > Apidae > Bombus > Bombus waltoni. The sequence continues at coordinate 3,778,272 of JACXII010000028.1, read as the reverse complement.
TATATATTTAATACAAGAAGAGGGAAGGATAATAACTATTTACGAGCTTATGACAAACGCGTGCAGCAGCACGCAGAAAGGTGCAATTCTGGTGTTTTACGGTATTGGTTTTTGTTTTACGATCTAGGGATAATATCATTTGACAATCCCCTTTCTTCTTAAAATTTCTAACTTATCCTTATGTCACCTGTATAGGGGATGAATAGATTTGAACCATGATGCTCAGGTTTGTAGTCAGCTACATAAACCACTTAGCCGCCGTTGTCCGTTCGTGGTACCAAAGTTGTAATTCACATAATTCACAAATATGACATGTCTTCTTTCTTCGTCTCACGTTACGTAAATTCAAATTCTATAAAAATAACTTAGTCACGCATTATTACATACTTGAAAGCTTATTGCATGTTTTAAGCTCGATGAGTTTTACATATAATAAATGTCATTATATCGTAGATGTTCCGAATTTGACAGATTCAAAAGATGGTAATAGTACTACTGAAACGTCGCTTGCAGTAAATAAGGTTATTGAGAATATAAATCCTGGAAATATTGTTGAGGCTGTGAAATCTACTGAACGGAGTAATAGCAAACATATGTCTTCGGGAATCATAGCACTAGTTACTGCGATCAGTTTTGCTGTAGTAATTGCATTGGTATATATAGGAATGATCGTTTGGAGGCGGTACATCGAGTAAGTATTAACTTTATTCTAGTTTTTTGTTATTTATGTATATGAAGTAATAAATTAATTTATTCCACATTTTTGTATTTTAGATATAGATATGGACATCGGGAGTTACTTGTTAATGAACTAGAATTTGATACTAACGATTTGCGTCATTTTGAGGTGAGCGTATAGCTGATTATATTTAAATTAATATTTAATTAAATTGTAATAGTTTAATTTTGTCACATTATAGCTGTGATTTCAACAAAAGTAGTAATCTGCAGGGAAGAAAAACTGAATGATTCACAGCTAAGGCTGATATTATGTAAATATTGAAGATTCGTTGATCTGTGATACTAAGGACATGAATTGTGCCTGACAGTCAAGACACCAAATATATTTGGATAATATTATACAGTTCTTGGGGTGTAATTGTTTTATATACACCACGTATACAATCCATCTTTTTCAACACGTTGATTGTTTTTTCCTTCTCCTGTAGAAATTAAAAATAGCGTCACTGTGCTATCATGTATATTTACCTGGTGATAATGCGATGCGCAGATCGTTGAATAAATGGCGTAGTATTTTAAGTATCAACTAAATGTCTTACAAAGAGTTAAGGGTGCTAGAATATCTATCAGTTTTCTTCGATATTACTGTAACGATATTCTTTCTTGTTTTGTAGTATTTGGAACCACTGAAAAATGTATACTATAAACGAAACTTTTGTAATGTAGTATTATCTTCGTTTTCCACTTGTTTTTGTAATATGTGCGACGAATATGTAAATACTTTTAGTTAAATAAATAAATCGGTGGAATATTTTTTTACCAACGTATTATTATTTTTGAAAAAAAGAGTTCAATTAACACCTTCCCAAGTAATTGCAATAAATCTTCGTAAAAATTATGTACATAAAATAATAGAACGATTTACAATCTTGCATACTCTAACTTACATAGTTAGTAACAGAACGAATTTTGATAACAATATATTTATTTATAAATTCGACAAATCCAAAAAATAGTTACAAATTGTAAATGACAATACATATAATATTTTACATCCTGTACTTAATATTGTTTTTTTATTCATTTAAATATTTATCTACACTAATTATTTGTGGCATGTTCATATGATTCTACATTATTCATTACAGGACATTTTTTGTTTTTGTTCATTAGCAGCTTTGTAAGGATAAGTAGATACAACAACTTTTATGTGCCAATAAGTTTACGTTAATCTTTGTTTGCTGTAATTACAAGAGGGCCCACATTATCATTTGTTTCTTGATTATGACTTCCATGACTGCCATCGCAATATGGCCACTAAAATAGAAAAATTTTTGATGTCAATATCAACGTTATTCATATTTTTATTTATTTGTCAATATTAATATCTTTTATGCATACAAACAAATAACGTACTTATATAATATATGTTTATGTGATTCACAGTTATTCTTAGATATTCTTAATGTATGTCACTTATGAATAGGATCCAAAATCTTAATAGCAAATGAGAACAGCGAGATAGATGAAAAGATAGAAAACTTACATTTTTAGATCGCCAACAACGGCAAAATGCAGCTTTCTCGGTGATATCTTCTATATCAACTGTGTCTACCACTTTATTTACATCTTTCCTTATATTGGGATTCACAAGTCCACATGGCTATAACCATAATTAATAAAAATTATAAATGAGTAGATTATATAACATGCTAATTAGTTGGTACAGTGAGCCGTTTAATAAATATATTTTATAAACATAAATTTATGAATTTATATAAAAAATAATATATGATACTGATCTTTAGACAGGTTAAGGTACAATCATAAAGATAAAGTTATATAATGAAGAATGGAAAGGCAAAATATAATATAACATACCATCTTAATGTCCTTGATGTATTGATAGACAAATACAATATATTACATAGATTACTTACTGGTTCTCTAGCCTTTGGACAAAATGCTTTGTATGACATATAACCGATACCCGCTAATAATGCAGTTGGTGGGACTAGGGAAATCCAATCACGTACTAAATGAAAATAAAAAAAGTTTCATAAATTCATACTATTCGTAGAACTGTTGGATAGAATGTGGCACAGTAGTGATTTGCAGTGTCACGTTCTAAACCTTTATTTCTGAAAGGTACTCGACATGATTCCGTTACATCATTAAATATATAGTAAATACGTTATTTAATTTCTTACTTCCAAGTCGAAACCATCCTCCTATAGTATCCGGAATAGGCAAACCAGCTAAATAATTTGGAAGAGATTCTTTGACGAGATGTGCTAGTGGCATCATGATTGCTATTACTACTACACTAGTCAAGCTGCGATTTCAAACGTGAACTAGTTTGCGTTACATATTCGAACGATTGATTATTTTTCCATATCACGAAGCGAAATATATAAGTTAAGACTAACTTTATATATATTTATAAAATATAGTTTTAATTTTTCAAACATTTTATACTCGTTATAAATTCGTTACAACGTTAAATAAAATATTATTGGTCATACATTATTTGAATTTGGCATTGGAAAACATTTTGGTTTTTAAGTCTTCTAATAAATTATTGCTTGTGTGTATTGTTTAAAAATTTGAAGCTTTACTTCGGGTTGTTATATTAATGATATCGTTCTAGTTAAGTAAAATAATTTTATTTGATAATCGCGGCTGAGTAATAGTTTCGTAGGATAGGAACGTTCTAATAATAGTTTACTGAATATAATTGATTTTTTAACGACAATTTTTTAGATATATCAATTTTTTTTAGTAAAACGACTATACCTATTTCATTTGAATCGCGACATATATATGTGTGTGTAGCACACAATGCTCCATACTCTAAATCACAAATTACAATATCGTAAACGTAAGTTCCTTAAACGTAAATCCATACTCCTAAAAATCGTACGATTCGTTAAAACCACAATAAAAGATACAAACATATATATTTTCTATACATATAATTTTTAAAGTTGGATGTAATATACATATGTAAGGTAATTTGTAATTGCATTGTTGCCGGTAGATTTTGATTAACGTAGTGTGAGAGGTGAAGGACCGGTGGGGTCTGTAAGATGCCTTGTAGGTGGCGCCATCCAGTCGCGAGGCGTTCGCCGGGCAGGGTGGAGGTGGCTGCGTCGTCCGCAAGGATACGTGGTCGGTTGCCGCGACGCCGCCGCGGTTCGCGCAGGCACAGGTACGAAGTGCGCGCGTTTTCGAGGCGGGTATCAGTGAAAAGCGCAGGAGTGGCGTTTCTACGTGTCTGTTCCGATATCGCTGACTGCGGTCCATCGTCGACGGTGCATATCGGGTAGCAGGAGGCTCGTGTCATCGGTGACGGAAAGAGAGGAAAGAACCAAGGAGAAGGAAGAGGGAAGGAAAGAGATAGAGAGCGCGGCGCGGTTCTATCGCGCGGTGCAGTGCGAAAAGTGTTCGCGAAGGGGGCCCTTGCTTCCTGGTCCGTGTGTGGGTGTTCGTGCGTGTGCCAAGAGAGCGAGAGCACATAAGGAACGTTAAACGTAGAGTGACACACGGTGGTTGACAAAGGGAGAGAGGAGAAAGACGAGATAAACACGGGTCGTCGGATAATCCTTGTGTACGGTGTGCGGGTTTCCTGAAGGTGCGTCAAATGACAGTGAGGTGATCAATGTGCTCGAAACATGGCTGAGGAGCTGGTGGTCACCCTGAACCGCGGCGACTCGTCCGGATTCGGGTTCTCGCTCCTCGGTACCGCGGGTTTGCCGCACGTCATCTACGACATCGTTGAGAATTCGCCGGCAGCTAAGAGCGGCAAGGTAAGTACTACTTACTAGCTTCGATCGTATTTTCATATATACCTAACATATTCCTGTGGTATTGCCTGTATTGGTTTGGTACCACATAGTCAGAGAGTGTGTGTGTGAGAGAGAGAGAGAGAGAGAGAAAGAAAAGTTCGAGGACAGTCAAAGGTGCACGTTACGAGAAAGAGCAACCCCAGTTTCTATACGTGTATAACGTATATGCATCTAAAGCTGTGTATATGTTACGCGTTCGTCCGAGAATCCTACGAGCGCGAAGGGCCTCAAAATAACGCCCGGTGTATATCGACCCGTGTTATTATCGCGAGCACCCTCTGTCGCCCTGTCTGTTTCTTGACCTCTGATTACTTTTTATTCTCACGCTTTTGCGAGTCGTGCTTCCTAGTGCTTCTTCTACTGGTATGTATACAGTAGTGCTTCTTTAACTGGTCACGAACCGGCAGCTTATCCGATCAGCTATCAAGGGAGGTATGTTCTTAGGAAATTTCAAATATCTGTGTTTCCCAATGAGTATTAATGTGATGTGGATAGCTGACATATTTGTTTATTTTACATATGTAAACTAGTGACGCGTTAATTGATCGTTGGTAGTCCCGAATGGTTCTTGGAACTTATTTTATGGAGTGTCTCTGACGTTACGTGTATATATATATATATATATATATATATATATATATATATATATATATATATATATGTAATATAAAATAAACAAATGTTTCAGATATCCGTATTACGATCGTATTCAGTGGAAACGAAGACACTCTTCTAGATTACCTGGAAATATATTTTTCCGAGAAGATACTTTCCCAAATAAGGTACTGCGATCTGTGGTCAGTTAACGAGGTACCGCTGTAATACCAGAAGTGTCTAGAATGATTTAAAAAATCAGTTGAAAAAATTTGGGAATGGCAATTGTCAGTTATTGAAGCAAAATCCCGACCAGTTAACAGGGCAATATTGTACACCCGTCTTAACGTCGACGGTACGGGGATGCTGATTGGCTGGGTGGGATCGGTTTAACGGCCACATTCCAGCCTGTCGGTCGGTCCCTCTGTCCGTGTGCTCTCTCTCTCTCTCCCCTTTCCTTTTTCCCCTCTCTCTCTATGTCTGTCTCTCTCTTTCTTTTTCTCTTTCCTGTTTCCTGGGGAACGTATCCCTTCCCGACGATCATACGAATCGGAAAATTTGAATCAAAAGAGACGGGGACCCTTTGTGCGTCTCAACGTTCCTTACGTTTACGTTAGACCAGTCGCTTTTTCTCCATTCCTCGTATCATCGTTGAAATGTTTTCAACGCAGCCATGTTTATATAGGAGCTAGAAACTATTTCGTTTTGTACTAACGGTAGGTCAATTTATTGCACCTTGCTTTAAGTATCGATTACGTTGACTCGAGATAACTTCTTTTCAAAGCTTTGAATAAATTTTAAAATACACGTTACAGTAATTTTTAGCGTATTTATTTTTTATAAGTTACAAGTACAATTGCATAATGAAATAATATTATGGTGGATTAATTTTTACGAAACAAGTGATTGTACGCAACGGATTGACTACAAGTCACCGTTCCATAGTTCACGCAAGCGCGTTGTTACGCGACCGCCAATTTTTTCCATGGTACCTCGTAATTTTGCAAATTGAACTCGCTCGCTCTTTCTCTCTCCTTTTCTGCTTCCACTTCCCCACTCGGTGTTTCCCAGTTCTGCCGCAGAATAGATCGATTGCTTTGACGGAACTGGTTTCCAATATCGGCGATACTGGCCACTGTGAAGGATACGAATTTCGAATACCAGATGCAAAATAGATTAACCGTCGTCACGTGGACCAGTTTAGATCGAGTTCGTAAAAATCGTAATCCGAGGTGGCGAAAAGGAGCTGTCGGAAACCTAACCGTTATTAAGAGTGGCGCATCTTTTTTCAATTATCCAACAGATTAATATGAAACACTTTTAACGATTGAATCGTGGAAACAAGATTTTGCGGGAGCCGTAAAAAAATAGGAATTCATAACAGATGTGATTCGATAAGCATTTGCGTAATTGCTATGAATGCAGCACACAATAGTCCTTTATCAAATCTTACACAACGTAGATAGTCGATATGTAACGTATAGGTATGGTATATGAGTCATGAAGAGGCTGATAGGTAGGCTGTTTTTTATACATTTATCAGAAATTTGGAAGTTAAAAAGTGTACGTAATGGATACGTAGAAATGTATATAAAGTATCGAAAACAGAGTATTTACCGTAATATTTGGTAGATGAAACAAATTTCTGTTTAAATTCCAATTCTTCAGTTACGTACGTAAGAATATAAAGTAAAATATCCGAACATAGTAAAATAAGTATAAAGTATTCAATAGCACGTTCAATAGTCGTATGCTTAGATACGTTTTATAGGTTAGTTTCGTATGGACATATATATTTTTACTTGCGTTTGAAGCGTGCCACATCCAAGCAATCAAAGCGAGTGTCTCAAAAAACTGTGGGATGCGCATGCGCGTGACTTTTTGTATTCTGCATAACTGTTATTCGCGAGAAGAATGTGTGTAACAAAGGAGCGACCAGTCATTACGTGTGATTGGAATGTGTCATTGTATGCATTGTCCCTTTTTCCCTTCTTTCTCCACTTTCGTTTTTCGAATTCTTAAGGTCCTATTAAACAAAGTGATGTAATTGGAAATGTATACTATCAAAGTGTTTCCGTACTTGTACGATTACTTTCATTCGTTTGCGATCACTGATATTGGAAATCTTTGTTAGCGGTGTCGAAGTATGATAGTTTGCTTTAAAATTAACGCATGATCGAAGGCAGGTTCCACTTATTTTCTCTAAATTGACTCAACACTAAAAGAAACCAGAATCTAGTAACAAAGCCTAGTGACAAATTGGCAAATTGTACTGTTTCCGTAAATACTATTGCTCGTAGCCCTTTACAGAGGAATAACATCTTTATGTATTTAAAATAATAGTAAATCATTCTCAATATCAAAAATTTATTCTTCCACGACGTTTCCGAAGGTATAACCGAACCAAGCTAGAAAACTATAAAACTATAAAACTTGTTCATAGAATAGACATTTTCATAGACGTAAACTATTAGCAGCACGGTAGAAGTACGGATTATTCGATACGATTTATCGATACAAGACCACTGCGAGATAAAAACTCGATTTATGTTCGTCGTTTTGCAGAATTATCCCTTAACACCCGTTTGTATTGGCATTTTCACAGCGAAGCGTTCGAGATACGCTATCGAGACTGAATTTATTCCGTTGATGGAGGTTAGCGAGAGTGCAAAGACGAAACCCGGCGAACTGGATTATTTCTTTTTAATTAATATGGCACCGCCGTGGGCCTCGAAAGCAGGTTAGACCACTATATATATCGGTAGCCACTCTAGATTCATTGTTCGACCGGTACAAAGAGTTCGTAATACATTTTGCATTGTTCCCGCGGGACTGCGCGGTCGGATTTTTCAGATTGTTCTTTTTCTTCGTCGCGAGGGTGCTGGAATCGGTATCGGAACGAGGTAGAACGGCCGCCGTTTAACGAGCCATTGGGAAATTTCACGCGTAACAAATGCCTTTTGCGTCGGTTATTTTGACTCGTGACTATTGGACGAACTTACGGCTGTATTAAATTTGCTATTTAAAAAATATATAAGTAGTAAAGTAATATTGGAATTTTAAACGTTAGAACGGCATTGAAATACCAAATATTGAAAAGATCCTTGCGCGTTGATTACAGAGGGAGTAAATATGTAGCATTCGGTAAATAAGTAAGTAAATACTTACTTATTTTAAGTAATAAAATAATTAAGGAAACTGTATTAACAAAATGTAATAGCATATATATATATATATATATATATATATATATATATATATATATAAGCACAGTAAAGATTTTGAAATATTGTATATTATGATATAAAAATACTTAGGAAATGATTCTAAATATAAAGAAATAATTGTGATGTAAAATTACAATCGATCGTAATTTATAATTGCGAGTATAGATACAAAGAAAAATTTATGAAGATTTTCTCGTTCAATAATAATAATTGCGTCGTAATTAATTATACCGAAGCCGTAGTTGCGTATTGTAGTAACCTACGAGGAATATGCGAAGCATGAATTGCATCAATAACTTCCTAAAAGCTTTTCGTTTAATAAAAAAGAGAATATTCACTGTTGGCTACATAGTAATTCCATCCAACAGCGTAATTCTTCAAGTATAAGCAACACTTATCAACCTGTACAAAAACCACATGTATTCGTTCACGAAACGCATTAACAAACTTCACGTTATCACAAGCCATTTCCAGGTATCTGCACGGGCATAATTCTTCCCGCTGTTTTCGATGATCCTCGCCCCTGATCAACCTTTCCTTTGTTCTGGCCGCGAAATTAATTTCGAGCGATCCGTTCTCGGTAATTAAACAGTGTATAAAAATGTGTGCACAATGATAAGAAACACGCAATGGTATTCTCGAACATTGTTGCAAAGAAACAAATGCGAACCAGCGAGCATAATTATGTGCTTTCGTTGGTTCATTCGTGGAACAGTTTCTTTCTCTCTTAGCGGCGATAATTTCTTGATTAGCGAACCTAACCCTTTTAATAGTACGTAAACCATTAGGGCAGCGTTGCTTGCGCGGCTGTTATACCTACGGTACGATACATCTCAGCGATAAAACTGGTACAATATTTTACGAGAACTAGAGAAACACGATAAGTCGTATTTTCCGTTTTTCACGGAGGAGGCATTTTAGTTTCGAGATAGAAAGAATAATATTTCACGAGGACCAGAGACAAGCGATAAGTCGCATTTCTTGTTTCTCATAGACGACGTATCTCACAGTGTATTTCTATTTAGTTTCACGGTCGAATATGCGTCTCTGCCGTTCTCGTTAAAGGATGATCAATTATCATATAATCGTTAAACTTGGTATTCGTGATCTGGATACACTTCCTCCGGTTTTTAAGTATTTTTCACGTTTGTAGTCGAGCAGATCGACAGAGATTCGAGGAAGCAACAGCTCGAACGTTCATCTTGATTCGTTTCGCGTACGAACGACTGGTATTTGCACAAGTAACAAAATTTCCGTCGTCGATGGTGGCCGTTTGGATGCGAGGCATCGAGTATTTATACATTTTTATCCGAATTTCATTTATCGGGACGAAATTTGACTCGATTTCCGATTAAACGAACTCCAACCGGCTGAATGAACTTAACCGGACACGAATTCCTCTCACGCGAATGAAAAACTACGATCAGCGGAGCGAATACATACAAACATTGTACGAACTGTTTACCTTCCGTGAAATTTAGACAACCGAAGGTCCGCTTTACACCTACGCGGATCTTTCGTGCAGTCGGAAAGGTTGATAGGTATAATTTGCCGTGCGAACGTTATGCAACGGCGTTGCGTGATGACACGACAGAAGAAGTTGAGGTTTCTTGGCGGAGGCGCACGCGAGCTCAACAATTAGCTGGACGCGCGTACACGTCGTCGAATTTCACGAATTTATCGATCGATCGCCTTGATAGCTGCAAGACGAATGATCCTCTCTCGCTTTCCGTAATTACTGCTCTTGAGACTGATACGATGCCTCTGTAATCTTGTAGATCGGAATAACGATCGATGCTCGGCCAGGCAAATTTTCAATGCGTATCGTAGCGCGTGTATGTGGCAATGACGCGGCGAACCGCGTTTTTAATTCTTAGCGGTTAAACGGTAGATGAAATTGCGCTTGATATACCAATTTCACGTAACTGTTTAATTCGCAGTTGTGAAACGTTTGCCAATTCACCGCATAAGTATTTTGCAGGTTAACCGATGCTGAGACGAAACTACGATGAAACGAAGCGAAGTTTAAAGCGAGGCAAGCGACGACTAAAGTTACTGGAACGTTTAAATATTTGAAAGTCAATTCAGTTCGATTATCTATGTATGCAGATTGTCTTGGAAACATCGAGATTTCGAAATACTGAAAATTCAATTGTTCCAAAATATTCAAATGTCCGAGTATTCGATGCGCGATTCACCGAGAATGACGAGATCTTTAAATAATTGAAACTTGCTTTTCCAGATCTTCCAGGATCCTAAGCTATTTCCAATCGATTTAAAAATATCGAACTCTCCGAACCTGCGATATTCTTCGATAAAAAAAGAAAGAAAAAAAAAAAGAAAAAATACGAAATCGAAACGTTTAAAATCACTTGTTGTATAAAATCTTTCCCGCGATGTCTCTTCGTACCGTCTTGTAGCAATAACATTATCGCCAATAACGTTATTGATATTATTGCATGATTCGGTAATACGTTGATTTATGGGAAGGAATATGTCGGGTCATGGGTCGAATTCAAACCCTTTCTATTAGATACAGATGTTGCGCCAGACAACCGGCAAAATCGAATCTGAGACGTAGCGCTATTTATCCGCAGCTTCTGCAATATCGGATCGACGTTACGATCGATACTATCTTACACCTATCGTGCACCTATCTGACGTATTGATTTCCGCAAAATTTCCACCCGGTAATTCGATCTAAATCGATCACGATCGAAAGTGGAGCGTTGCGTGCGCCTACTCGTGTCAAGGTACTAGCTTTGCGACACCTTATTTCTATACAAGCCACGATACAACAGCGAGGTCATAAAAATTCGTCGCTAATCAGAGTACTGTATTTCGTGGAAGAGATATAGTCGGGTTACGTGATTACGTAATCGTAGCAACGAAATAAAAATTCACGTTGCTTTCGAAGACGAATGACCCTTATTTAAGAGCGGAAAAATAAAAACTCGAGTCAACGATGTATCGTTATTCTATGCAATAATATTGTTATATATTATATTTGCGTGAAATATTTAAGCAATATTGTATACGCGAGTTGTTCAGAAGCCATTACGCTGCTCAACTCCGGAAGTAGAAAGATAGGAATAAAACGAGGCAGTCGATCTTGAATATTCGTGGATTTAAATATTTCAAGACAATTGAATCGAATACACGGAGATTTAAATATTTGTTGGAAATTTAATTCTTATGGTTTGTTTCTTTATTTTTATTTCTCTTGAGAAATTCTCATTAAACTCTTATGGAAGTACATAAATCACTCGCCTGTATGAATTAATTGATCGAGAAAATTATAAAATGTCGTGTATGAGATTCGATATCATTATCCTATAATGTTCGACTGAAACGAAATCCATCGTAACGAGTTATCGTTCGTCGCAGACCGAACGATCGAAAAGCTTTAAACCGATAGCAATACCTACAGTCACGATAATTCGTTGCACGTTTAATATGTTTCGGTGATGAATTGATTATTCGTCGATTAATTCGTATCATGTTAATGGACGTCGATCGATTTTCCATGTTATCCGCCGTTCCAGTACGATTCTTCATCCTTGACATTTGAATACATCGATCCCCTTCTGCGCCCAGTGTCATCGTCATTGCTCTAAATCCATTTGCTCCAAACGAGATACCAGCGTGCAATCGTGCACTGTGCGATTAATTATGAAACTTAACGAGGAGCGCCGTTATCGCGGAATTAAGAAATCATGGATTTCATTAGTATGCGAGTACCGTTGGGAGACGCGACTCGAATGGGAAAAGTGGTATTTCCTTTGGGTGAAAACTGCTAATTAACAGATGGAGTTTCGCTTCATTGATAGTACGATTTATGGATGCTACTGGTGATATTGCGTTTATATTATATATATATATATATGATTTTATAATACACAACATAATATATATAATTTTATAATACACACACATATGTTACTCGTTTATAGGGAAATTGTAGAAACTTGCGCCATATGGGAGATTTCTGTTTATACGAGAAAATATCGTGGTATTGAAATATTAATGCTTCTCGATGCTAGACGTAGTTGGACAATTTTTCAGATACCGACCAAAGATTGGCTTTCAGGGGAATTGATCTACAATGAAAATTTGTTCACCATCGATCCTAAAATATTCTCCCGATTTTGGACGACTATTTTCATCTCCTCGAAAGGTAAAAATACTTGTTCGTTAAATGAAGGAAAGAAGATTTAGGAATAGAATATTTCGAACCGAGAATAGAATGCGAACTACTTACTTACGACTTGATTATTGTGGCGCATTACGTTCTTCCACGTGGCTTGTTATTGTACAGGTGAATATAGTGCGTACAACGTTTAGTTTCGCGACGTTTCAAAATATACATGAGCTCGTGTTCTATCGAGTCGATAAAGACGAAGCTAGGAATTTTCGACGCTAGAAGAACTGCTGTTTTATTCAATAAATCTGCCATTCGACGTCGACGAAATCTACCTGACTCGATAAAACGTTCTTTCTATTGTCTTTTATAGAAGTCGTTTATTGGAAAGTTTGTATTAGGTTGTCCCGAAAGTTTCTTTCCTTCTACGTAAGGAAATAATAGACGCACAACCTCTTCTCGTTTTATATTATTTTATCGAATCATGTACGATCCATTTTCTTCTATTTCTATTATTACGATGATACGTGATTCGATAAAAATAATATAAAACAGAGAATGTCGCGCATCCGTTATTTCCTTACAAGACGAAAGAAACTTTTCGGACAATCTAATATATTCTCGTGCCGATTCGTTTCTCGAGATTTCAGTGAAACGCAAAAGGAATCGAGAGTTCGATAGGATTATCGTTTTAAAAAATTTGATAATATTCCCGCTGCAGAATATTCGTAATATAAATACAAATAAGCGCAATAATGCTTTTTTTTTAACGCGTAATTTTACATTACATTTTTCTTCGTCGCCCTTACGCTTGTTTATATAATCCGATTGGTGGATATACAGTACGAGAGACGACGTATTTTTAGTAGGACTAATTGTTCTCGTTGCTACTTGAGATTGATTTGTGACAACAGAGTTTATCTAAGAGTCGTCAGTAACGATGATCGGAGCAATCAGAGTAGTGGAATAGTTCACCTTGGTTAATAACGTATGTTAACCCCCTGCACCTTCAGCTTCGGCATAGATTAACTCGTGAATCACTACTTGAGAATGAATAATTAACAGTAATTATATTACTCTGAAAGTATATCGGGATATAGGAGTGAAGAAGTCGTAGGACTCGATCAAGAAGCAGAAATTATAGCGGTATTCGTTTGATGTTGCGATTATCTTGGAAAACTCTAGCCAGATCACGATACATTTTTAATCGAGAAACACACTCTTAAACGCGCAAGCAGGCATTATCTTTCACACAAGATTTTCCAATTTTGTCTATTTTCTCTACTTTCAAGATTTCAATTTTCAAAGTCGACGTATACGGAAACTTTATTTCTGTGCGTCGAAATAATCAGGATCGTCACAATGAAACTGTACGAGAATTCTTTTCACATCGTAACATCCATTCCCCACTTATTCATAAGCAATATCGAAAAGAGCATTCGTATATTATCCAACCCCACCCAAAGACAAACAAAAGAGAAAAAGCGGAACGGGAGGAAAAAAAAAGAATCGGCTAGCTTACTATACGAATAATTGAAATTCCAAAGAATAACAGACTTCAATATTCCATATACGCGTGGCAATATTCGCAGGAACCCAGAAACACACTTTCACGGGAGAAATGAATTCTGGATTGTTTGCCGTGTTAGGGAAAAATGCGATTCCAGCGAGCCTTTCCAAGGGCGTTTCTCGCGCGCTCGCTCTCGATCGCGCGTGCATGCACGCGCGAGAATGCTAGGATTCGCCCGGTGCGTTTTAATTGGTTCTCGTAAGTTGCGTTTCACTGGCACGGATAGTCGACGTGCCACGCGCTCGTTTCTTCTTTTCTACTCCCCGTCTCGTTAGCTTTTCCCTCTTCGTGACCAAGTTCTCTCCACCGCCACCGTTTCCCGATTCCGTGCTTCCTCTCTCGTGTGTCCGTTTTACGAAAAAAAAAAAAGAAAAAAAACAGGTCAACGACCCGACGCCATACAAGTATTCTTGCCTCGCGACGCCGCAAAACGGACCGCCAAGAAGAACGATTTCGAAATCGTTGCCGCCGCGACGATGATCGGAGGATGGTTTTAAGGGATGATTTCGGAAGGTACGGGTTAGAGTTTAGAAATGTATATAGTCTACGTTTCAGAGTTGGTAATATTTTCATTTAGTTGGAACCGAAAGATGCTTGGAGTGAAATGTGAACGTCCTAGAAGCTAAACTGATCGTCTTTGCTTCTTACAAGTATCTTAACTGCATTATCTACATGCGTGATTGATAACCAATTCTCAAGAAACAAACGGATTACATGTTATACGATGATGGCACGAATGGAATATAAATAGTACTATTATTGAATACATATTGTTTTATGATTTAGTGGAAAGTCCGACTCTTTATGTAGTAAGAATAACAGGCTTAACGATGAAGCGAGAGACAGCAAAGTATTATGGCCCATTTTGCGTGCAGTTACTTGTTTAACGATCTAGGGGTGAGTTCAAACCAGTTCACACAGTATTTTAAAGTCAAGACGTCGGAAAGTAATGGCGTGTTTATAAGCAATGAGCAATTAATCACTATTTCGCACGGTAGTGATAAAATTAATTAACCAGAGAAATTTCCTAGATCAATTGTTTGGAACGTCTACTTAATCGTGACTTTTAAGTTATATTTCTCAGATAATATTGTTCGATATCGTCGTTAAGTAGACGGTAATGTAACAACAGTGTTTGTATTATTTTATATAACAATACGATTTAAACAGTTTCGTAATAGTATTACCAATCGAGTCAAGTTTCTAACATGTACGACAGGGGAGAATGCTCGTATCTCGAAATTCGAAATGTCTCTAGCATCTGCTTCCGTTCTATATAGTAAAGCTTCTCCCCTATACTCTAAATCTGTCTGCGTTTCGATTGAAAAATAGATAAATTCGAAGTAGCGTTTCCGCCATTTCGATAAATTATCTTTGGAGAGGAGCGCCTCGTAGGAAGCAGTAAAGGGAACTGTCGGAAGCTATCGTCGCGGATTGTACGGTCTCGATGCGCGTTGCGTTGCCTTCAACCTGCGCCTGCACTGTCTCTAAACTGTTTTTTTGCCCCGGAGGCACGGCACGAATCTCGAGAAGCGGCTCGGCGCGAGCGGGAGAAAGGGGAAATAGGAATTTATGCGGTAGACAGAGAGGAAACAAAACATAGAACGTTCCGTTTCTTGCGGCCGTCTTTCCATTCCACCGTGGCCCGCTTGGCACGAGACCGAAGTGAATAGCGAGCACACGACATCTGAAAAACGCAACAGGATGCAACGCTGTGCGCATTGTGAGTATTTGTGTGATGTGACGAACGGCGCAAGGAGCCGATATACGCTTCTTTTTTCTCCTTTTTTCTCCTTTTTTCTCTCTCTCTCGAGGTGAAGTATCACTGGCGTAAATATCGTCTTATCTGGGCCGCGCGCCGGCGGCAAAACAAAAGCCATTCGAGATATCGCGAACGAGATTCGATAGCGCGCCACCGTACATGGAATTATCGCCGCGGTGCTTTTCAACGATACTAGCGCCACCATGATCTCCCTTTTCGCCGCGAAAACCGTTAATCCCGAGGTCCTTAACCTGTTCTCTAGAAACTGCTCTTTTTAGGGGAAACGTTTGTAATCTAGGGGAATATATCGTGGCGGGAGTTAATTGTGCGCCGAATGCGGTTCGACGGGACTATTCTTCCTCTCGAGATTAGTGTTTCGCGGGTTGCCGAAGAATTTACGGCCCCGAGATTAAGGATCATGAAGAGGTTTCTCGATACGTATGTACAGTTGAATCGAGGCGAGGAAATTGGAACATGGATTTGTGACTTCCGCGTTCGAGCAAAGGTTTGAGTAATATTTGTAACTTGTTTGTTATCTTCTACCGTTTGGAACGCGAACGAAGGATGAGGAAAAAGCAGGAAATGTCTATTTTTAGTACTTTTATACTATTGTACAATGTATTTCGTTGGCAAGGATGGAAACTAGGAAATTGTCGAACCATAAAAGGAGGGTTACGAAACGAAAATACGTAGATATACAAGACAGATAACGTTAAAGATGCGTTCTTGTTAAAAATAGTGATTTTTAGCTTCCACTGGAATAATATAGGATACATCTCTATTCTTCCTATTGTATTACTATGTCTGATCGGTATATGTTTGCATTACGGTTCAGCAGTAATAATAAAGCTTCGTGCAGAATAAATGAGTCAAGAGTAAAGCGTCTGAATGTTAATACACTGGTTGGATATTCATTGTTTCGATAATAATAGAAATGGACATTTCCTCTTTTAGTCCAGTATTGTATAATATTCAACTTGAAAAAGAATTAAAATAATACTTATAAAGAATTATTTTTGTCGTTCTCTCAACTAGTAGATGTTATATAAAATATTATTAGTCGCATTCGTGGGATGTTATCACATGTTTTATCGAAGGACAGTAAATCTTATTTCCATGTTCGTAAAATCGCATAAAGACTTTCGACTTTAATGCAAATGCAGGAATTCGATAGATCAAATCGATCGCTATCCGGCGCGGGAAGTGGATTTACGAGCAAATAACCTCCGTTTCGCAATTATCGTAATTATCGGAAAAACATTTTCGAACGATGTTATCCACTTTTATGCACATGGATGAGGATAAAGTATGCCGCCTCTTCCTTATTAAGCCTTAACTGCTGAAATAGGGCCTCGATACACTTTTTGCTCCCCTAGCATCATCTCTCGCGTTATTTATGCTCATTTAAATTCGTAATTAAGTCAGAAACTCTCAATAGACTGAAATAAAGGCAATTTGCATTTCGCAACACGTATTTTACCTGAAATAAAAATCATTTTTGTCTTTCAATTATTGTGGCTAGAATTTTGATCATGTTAAACGTAGTCAAGTAGATTAATTAGTAATTTATCGAACACGTCAAAAGTTACAAATGTTTAGCACAGTACGTTATATTATATATTAACTCGTAGATCGCACGTTCTTGAGAACACGAATACATACATTATTTATCCGGGTAGCCGTAAGTGTTAATTTTGTCGAGGGCTTATATTTCCTTGGGACAACACCATGAACGAGCTCGTCGCGGAAATGGGCGCGGCGATCCTACAGGTATCTACATAAATTATACAAGTTCAGGGCCGTATTTTTCGCTAAGCATTTAGGGTACCGTAGTTAGGTTTTCCAGGGGGGGAAGATAGAAAAGTTGGATAGCAAAGTGCAGTTTCATATTAAACGATCTCTAATGTACGGTAAATGCACTTTGCTCCGAATAAATTTTCTTAAATATCCTTATATACGAAAGATGACGTTGCTTTCTAAAGATAGGGTCGTATATTCCTTAACGCAAAAATCGTTCAAACAATTATATCTATTTACGATACTATCATGCGTGGAACAAGAGTATCAAAATTTTAGTATCATACGGATTTAATTCGTAAAATTCTCAAATTTATCGTCTCGAACGTAATATATCAGTGGAGAATATAAATATCGAAGATATCGAATGATAATAATCATATGGTAAAGAGAACGAAGTAATACATTTAGAAATGATCACAGGTCTAAGAAGATTGAGATACGTCACTGATATCGTTTGAATGATCGTGTGTTTGCTAACACCAATGGACAAATACGTATTACGCAAACATATAGGTAAACGACATATCTAATAAGTATGTTTGCAATGTTTCATGATATATGTACAGTATACAATGATGGAGAATATTGCTTCGAGGATAATAGCTTTGGCTTAAAAGGATCTCGTTGTTCTCGTGTCAAGAAACGCCAAGAAAACGCGACGGATCGATTCTTGATTCTAACGATCGCAATTAAACGACGACTATTTTAGAATTATACATAATAGTTTACGATATTTGAGGGAATTAAATTATAACGAGAACGAGAGAATTTGGTACTAAACGAATACCTCTGGTGGTATTTAAAATGTGCTACGACGAATAATAAATTTGATGAAATGACAGAAATTAACGTTTTTTATTTCGTATGAAATTAAACTGAAAATAATTCACGCGCGGGAATTTCGTAAACAGACATCCAGAATTTATATCGGACAATGTGAACTTACTACGCTTATTTATTTACTCGTAATAAATTGGGCGAATCCTTGGGCGCAACTAAGGTGGAATAACGATAAATATCATACGAACTGCTTGATATACATACGTACGATTATAGTCGAGTATATTCTCGTCGTGGAATAATAAGATACTGACGATACCGAATTTAGCAACGAAATTACGTTTAACATAATCGCTATCTTACATCCGAAGACAGCTTGATTTTAGCTAATTAACGAGCGATATAAACAGGAAATGTCCTGTTTCTTTGATATTTACCGAAAGATAATAAAGCCAATTGGCAAAGTCACCGAACACTTATTAAGGAGCTATTTTTATCACGCACATTTATTGCACAGAGAAATTTCTCCTATCGATCGTCGAGTCAAATTCATCGTTACTTGTCTGTTGGAAAATTTCTCACGAATTATTCTAAAAAATATGCTCACGAAGATGATTCACTGGCAACCGAATAGAAAATTCTCGAACACAGTGACAAAGGCGTGTATTTCAGAAGAAATAGCGAAAAAGCGACGGAATCACGAACACACACACAGAGAGAGAGAGAGAGAGAGAGAGCATAACAGGCAGGAAAAGGGACGATAAGCCGATCGTTTTCCGGACGGCGCCAACTGATTCTGAAAAATCGTTCTAGTCGACGCTCACGCTCGGATACTCCTCGAACTCGGTTTCGAAACGAAAGAAGAGGCTTTCCCTCGTATGGCAATAGAGGGAAAACGATTGACCTGGCAAGCACATAAATTCGAATCTTCAAACCTTCTTTTCGCGTTATCTCGATGACTGCTCTACGAGGTTGAATCGATTCCAATTTGGGTCGGGATATAACGTCGTTTGCCTACTTCGCGACAAGCTCGTCTGCTGCGGAAAAATCATTTCGCGCAGAGAAACACGGAAAAGGAAGGAATATTTCTGTTTATACGCCAGCGTGTCGTCTCCAGCGTGAATATTCTTAAAGCAGCGGTGGAATTGTTGGCTGAGATTCGTGTTCGCTTCGATACGTGTCTCGTTCTGCGGATTATTTTGCCGAATTTAACAAATAACACGAGTTTATGGATGTTGCGATTAAAGCTATCGATCGACGAATTAATTTTTCATTAGGGAAGGTTCGAGGTTCGAGGTTGGCCGAACGATTAAAAATTAATTCTACGCGTAAATTCGTTTTCTCTGTACGTTTATTTGATATCTCACGCGTGTCTTTTTAATTAACTAAATGTTACTCGAAACGGGAATTTTACCCGTTTTGACGTTCGTCGATCAAAAACCAGAACTTTCCCAGTTCCAAAGCATTCGTTCCTATTTCGTCGGCTTTAAAACCGTAACACCGAAATAGACATTTGAATTTAGACAGAACGTGTCCCAAGCGTTTTTCAGACCTACTTTCTCCCAACCAAAGCGTTCACGGAATAATCTCGCTTTCAGGTACCGACTTCCCCTCACGAGAAATGTCCTCTTGCTACCTTATTCTACCTGCTCTTCGAATCTCTCGACGAAAATTTCACAGGAAAGTCACATTTTTCGAGAAAAAGAAAGAAACGTTTTTAAAATCTATCGTCCGTTTGGAAAGCTCGTAGAAACGGGAAACTTGTCGATTTATCTCCTTTTCAAGAGGAACCTAGAGCCACCGTTGAATTATTCCATGCGCTTCGAGACAAACCGTAGAAGGATTTTAGAAAAGCCTCCCCGCCCCCTCGCCCTTCCCGCGTGGTTGCAAGCTCTCGGCGCTTGCACTTTGACGCAACGGGGCTGTCGCTTTATTTTCTTATCCAAAGTAGAGCATCGATTCCGGCCGTCGAAGCCGATTTATACTTATATCCGTGGAAGAGGTCGGAAGATGAAAAGGGTGCTTTGTCACCTGGTGCTGAGGGACATACGACGATAAACGTCTCCTTGGCGTCGTCTAACGTCTTAAAAACCTCGAGCCTTCTCGATACTTATCTGGTAGAATCGACTGTTCCGCAGAGCGTAGCTAATTCCTTGATACCCTTTGCTTCCCTCTGTCTGATGCTTTGCCCGTGGTTTCCTCGAATCGGAGAACTCTTCTCTGTTTCTTTGCCGCTGGAATTGGATTCTTGCGAAGCGCAAGAATCTTACAGAGAAAGAGAGAAGCTATCGGAGGAAGGATATTAAATTTGGATCACGGCGCACGATCGCTTGGATGGAAATTTCATGCAGCGAATATATGTCCGTTTTTACACCGTCTGAGAAAACTATAGAAATTATTTAGGGGGCATCGGTCGATGGAAATTCACGCGCGAGGAATACTCGTCGACCTTTGTAGACCGTCCTTCTCTTATAGAATACGGAATACGCGACGCGATCGTCTTTCATATACGCGCAATTCAAACCGTGCCTACCATAATTCAAACTACCGACCCGTTCAACCAAGATTTGTCAAGAACGCGATCTCTACCGTCTCTCGGAAATTACGCTATCATCGCGAACACTGCGAGACAACACCCGGCACTCGGACGAAACCTGACTTGTCCGATCCGCTGGCAAACGCTCGCAAACGCTCGACGAAACGCGTTAACTCTGCCGATGACAAATGGTCCGTTCGGTTCGCAGCTCGATCGGTCGAGCGTGATAATGACAAAAGGTATTAATTAAGGATCTCCGGTTGGCGTGGTTCGCTCTTTATCGAGGCAAGGGGGCGTCGTTAACGTTCCGCTGCGGTTTAACGAACGACGTTGAAGAGTTGGCCGACCACCGATAGAGAGACGGAAAAGAAGAGACGAGTAAGAGAAGAAGCTGAAGCGTTATGTTGCGTTAACGTAACGCTGTCGGGAAATGGGTTAAGGACGTTAAGGCCAACCCTCGTCGCCAACCGGTGGAAAGAGTGGGAGCAGATGGAGGAAGAGGGTATACCCTATGGCGATGCTCTAGCGAAGAGAACTCTGCGGACCGAGCTTTACTCTCCAATTTATCCGCGGTTTGGTTGTTTTTGCCAACCGAAAATTCGCAATCGGCTCGCGTTGCTGGTATCGAGAGGGTGGTGGCTGCATTTGCTGAAATGGCGTTCGATTTGGACGCTGATAGGAAGGAAATTTTGGAGAGTGCGCGGAGGAGCGAAATGACGAAGCCAAGAACGAAATCTTATGTTTTGTCTTGCTTTTGGTAGTTCACGCGTGCGGAGGACGAAGGTCTTTGAGCGAAAGCTTGCCAGATGCGGACGTTGGACGTTTTTTTTTACTTCGGATTTAATTGCTTAATGCGTAGATAGATTTGCATACGTTGCCTTACACGTTTAATTATCTGACTAATGCCAGTGACGCAGCTGGTAAGTTTTTGCGACGTAAGAGTTTAGTAAAAACGAAGAAAATACACAGCGAGCAGCGAAGACACTTGCTATGGCCAATTAATAATAATAATAATGCGTTGTTTTGGCACATTCGTTTTTTTTTTTTTTTTTTCTTGAGACATTTAACGCATTCGAGGTAATTCTTATAGAACAGAAACGCAGCTGCTAAAGTAGTGTTTTATTTTAGTAGTTTCTTAATTATACTACTTATATAATATTACATAATAATTATAATTTTAAAGAATATCGACGATCATTGCAGAGGATTCTAATACGATTCTTCTCGTGAAATTTTAAGCACGCCGCGGAATAAGAAAATAATCGATTACTACAGGACACTGTAGGATCTCGCATCTGCGTAACGAATGACAATTTCGCTAAATAGTTCGCGGAATACGGAACGTGGAAACTTAATCGCGTATGCAGTTCCTCGATTATTTCGAACAGTTGAACATGAATGATACATGAATTCATATTACCAGGAACACCTGTGTCTCTCGATCCAGGACTGCTCTATAAACGTGCCAAACGAAAATTTCACTCGAACAATCTGTTCCGGAAACATTTTTGTTCGATCGAATACGTTCCATAGAAGAAATTATTACAGCACGCCTCGTACATTCATATAGATACGTACATAAGAATGGCCACTGGTTACGTATGAACACGTCGAGTTAACAACCTCGTTAAAAAATGCCAAGTGACCTACCTGTTATACCGATCCCGAGTGAAAGTACTTGTACCAATTGCCTCGGTATCAATTACGTCGATCGCTTTAGCTTTTAGCTGCGGTTTCATTTCACGAGCACGTATCTTTCTTATCGCGAAACGTTGCACGAGGAAAATTACCCGATCGACTTCTTTCCTTTTTAATTAAAAATAAGATACATTTTAGATTATTAGCGAAAAAAAAAAAAATTGTCGTAGTCGCGTAGCGAAATGTAGCAAATTTAATTAATTCTCGGCTGCGCTGCTTGCACGATAAAAGTTTCCCGCGACTGTTCAATTTCGAAGTGGATTTTATTCGATTTTATCCCATCGGATGTAACGTTACGGCGAGCGATTGTTAAATTCTGTAAAATCGACGGGATCAGTTTAAACGGGGAACTAAGATCATACGGAAAAATTCCTCTTTCCTCAGAACGTTGAAATCGAACAATTACAAGAATAACGAATATTCGACGGATGGAAAATAATTCTCGCGGTTACACGTGTACGAAATTTCGTTGAAGAAGCTTGGAAGAGATATCGGAAACTGTTCGAATATCGTCTAGAAACTGTATTCCCACAATGAGCGTGTTTCGCTTTTCTTCCATTCGATTCTACCTGTAACTCGGCTGATTTTCTCGATGTTTTGATAAAACTTTCACGGTTGTGCAATTGGATAAGCGAATCCATTAAACGGTCGATCGTTTAAGCGGCTGTGAAATTACCGCACAAGACGAATACAGCGCGCATCGCTGAATTTAGAAAAGAGATAAGAAGAAACGGTTTAAGGCGGTGGTAAATGGTCGCATTACATAAAACTGCTGATACACAAATGGCTGGTTGATCGGACACCTGGCAGCACGAAGGTTAAATATAAAATTAGCTGTATCTGGTTCGCATTTTCAACGCAAACATAGCCACACTTGTCTCGGTAAATTATAGTTAGGTGGAAATCAACGCGCGACGGCTGTAATGTAGATTATTTATCGCTCTTGGTAAACACAGAATCGGCGAGAAATGACCATGTCGATCTCGCGTAAAAGTCAGCTTGTTAGGGGTATGCAAGGACACGTAGCTATACTGGGATTATGTATACAGAGTGTCGAAAAAGTAACGGCGGCTCGTCCTTGCTTTGTGATATTAAGTCATATTCATGACAGAGTTTGTTGATCGATCTATGAATAAACAGATCGGATTTAAGATCCACGTTCGAAGAATTACGTTCGAGACGAAGCTCGAATTTAAGTTTATCTTTGAAAGGGTTTCCGTGGTAAGGAGACAATACCACTCTCCAGTGATTTAAACGAACCAAATAGAAACCGAAAGATAAATACTTGTAGCAATAAACTCGTTATACTTTCCACTATGTTCGCCGATCTGAATCGAACGTTCTTCGACGTCGAAATTTCGAGCGAATGGAACCGGCGGTATCCGACAAATCAATGGGAAAACGTTTAATTCTCGTGTCGAAAAATGGCTTCCTTTAAAATTAACGTCGCTCGTTGTCCTCGCTAGCGTTTGAAAACGAATCCTCGCGGCTGGGTGGATCGAACGCGTTCATCCGCGTTTCCAATAACGTACAGCTTGACGTCGCGGCGACTCTAAGAATTTCCGATACTTTCCGATCCCCTCTGATCTTATTATCCATGTATATCGGACGAGAATTTCCTGTTCGAGGGATTCGACAAGACACGCGCTTCCTCTTTCTTTTGCTATCGGATGTTTGCGACGTTCGCGCACTTTTGTCTTGATTTTCTCGCGCATCGTTATCTCTATTTTCGAATAGGTATGTTTCATCTTTGAGTTCATAGAACGAAATGGTAAATTTAATAAATCGCGTTGCAAGCTTTGATTCTAGGTTTCTTTTTCTCTTTTTTAACGTAAGTTACGTTTGACGCGTGCAAAGTGGTAGTTATAGTTGCACTTGCGGGGATTTGTTCTTCTTATATTTAGAAAGCAAATAGAAATATCGCGGTAATTCGGCTATTTAGCCAGGAAATACGCTCTGTAACTCTACCAGAGAGATTCTTCTTCTTTTTTTCTCTCTCTCTCTCTCTCTCTCTAGAAATATATTAGGTCGTCCGAAAAGTTTCTTTCGTTTTGTAAGGAAATAACGGATGCAACGCGTTCTCTGTTTTATATTACTTTTGTCGAATCACGTATGATCGTAATAATAGAAACAGAACGAAATGAATCGTACATGATTCGATAAAATAATATAAAACGAAAAGAGGTTGCGCATCTATTTCATTTCCTTACAAAGGGAAAGAAACTTTCGCGACAACCTAATATTTTTCATATATTTCAAATGTTCGGATCTTCCTCGTCGCGTTTATGCCAATAATTTATTACCTATTGACATTATCTCTTATCATGTCCAAATCGCAAAGGATTAAAATTCCCAACAGAGTGAACGTTGGCGAAAATATTTTCGTCAATGAAAGCAAACTTAGCCGATCGCTTGGGAGCGAACGTCGGCGCAAAATGCAGGCGAAAATGAAGTAGAAGAAGGGACGTAGGAAAAACACGGGGTAAATTTGGAGCCGGAGAGGAAACGACAATCGCGAAGTAACATTTTAACGAGTTTACTCGCTCTTACTTGCGAGAGAATCAGGATAATACGAGTGCACTCGCGAGGTTACACGACTCTTTCGCTAAATTTAGTCCGTGGCTGAAAGAGAGTAGAAAACGACGATGGGAAAAGGTCTGTCGCGTAAAAGCCGGAGCACGCCGCCACCTCTTTCGGCATTCTTTCGCGCGCCTCTTCCAATGCGAATTTTCGCGAATCTTGCAAACGTCGACCCATTGAAATCTATCGAGAGATTTCGCCACAGAATCTTGAGCCTTAAATCTTGCTAATTTACTATTCTGCTAGCGACGATTTGCGGAGGAAAATAGCATTTCGATACCATTTCCGATAATACGAATTTTCGCGCGTTGTTAGTATCTTGCGTAGAGTTGCAGAACAATTTTTTAATCGCCTTAAGAGATAGGAAAACAGTGGCTTTTTAAAGAATTTATTCGTTCACCGAAAGGAACGAATCTCGAACATTTAGGAAAATATTTAGAATTGCTGAGAAATTGCAAGGGTGGAAATAATTTGATCAAGAGTAATTTCTATCGTTGAAAAGTTCGCGGATCGATGTGTAATATAACAGCAACGTTGCTCTAATTAACATCGATATTTGTATTTGTTTGTCGAATATAATGCATATTTGTTCTATTTACTAATCGAGCGTCGGTGTTTTTTAACGTTGCAATACTTTGGTTGCTAACGAGTCGAATATTGTAATTGTCTGCGATTTATGTACAAACTGGAGAATACACGGTAAAAACAAACACGTTTGACGAGGTGCGTCAATTTGTCGCGACGTAGCCGGGGTTCATTTACTCTGGCGCTCTGCTCCGAAAATATTACGTCGGTCAAGTTTTAAATCAATAAAGTAGCGCGGATAAAATAACAGAATTGTACGAGCGAGCAGAATTTTGCATCGGATGACCTCATTCATCCTGCTGATATTAATTCGTACACTTTGCTCTTTCTAACTTTCTAAAATTTCGTCGTGTCTTTCGAACATAAATTTTCAAATTTACTCGCTTCCATCTACCGGGCGACAAACCTAATTGTTTGCACTGGTTGTAACGTTTCAGTCGCAACTGATTATTTGTTAGTCTACTGGCCGAGATATAATAATCAACTTTCGTATAACTTTATATAACTTTCGTATAGACAAAGTAAGAAACCTTACTAAGCTCTTAAGTATAATGCAACTATAGCCCGAATAATACGATAAAAGAATAATACGAAGTAGTAAAATAAAAAGTAGCGGAGTCTAATAACCAAGCAGTCGATGCGAATTAAATACCAAAAAAAAAAAGAAAAAACTTCATTTATCTTTTTTCCTTGCTTATATAGAGAAAGACAAGGAAATAAATATTTAATGACCGATACTATCAGAATCGAAAATCCAATGGCAAACAGTGCTCGCGACTGTAAAGGAATTTCACGCCAGATAACGTCTTTAATTACGAAAAATATTTCTTCTATTAAGTCAAGGTACTGTACAATTGAAGCGGCGCATCGCAGATGCATGATTAATTCTGGCCATAAGTGGCAGCTAATTCTTGAATTACACAGAGGTTGGTAATATCTAATTCTCGCATAGTCAACAAAGTCGTGAATTATGTAATTCTTATCTCCTTAGAGTTTTAACTATGCGCCTACGCTGCATGAACGAATCGTTGTCTCGAAGGATTACTTCATTCGCGTAATGAATTTCTATAAAGTATTTATTACTGTAGTAGGTGTTTGGTAGCTTACCAAAGTACCCAAGTACGCTTCAAATTTTCAAATCTTTGAATAATCAGACTTTCGGACTTTCGCATTTTCGAAACTTCGAGCTTCTAACCTCCCGAACCCTTAAGCTTCCGATTTCTTAAATTCGTAAATTCTTGAATACGCCAACTTCATATTTTCGGACTTTCGAATTTCTAAACTTGTTCATTCTCAAGCTTTTATTAACGTTTCCGGCTCGTTACGTCTCTAAGTTTCTAAATATGCAGACGTCGTATTTCCAAACTTCCAAGCTCTTAACTATCCAAAATCGAAAGTTCTCGAACTTTCGAACACTCAAACTCTTAAATCCTGAAATTCTAACGTTTCTTAACGTTCGAACGTTTCGATCCCCAGAATTTCTAAATTTCGCTGCGCGTTGTTCGTTCGATAACGTTACGTTTACGTGATATTCGCGCATTTCGCTGCCTCGTTCCTAATAACAGAAAATTCCGATCGAATGCGCGAGTTGCTCGTGAATATCAACGCGCGAAACGTGTGGTAAATCGTCGACCCGTGCGTCACGTGGTTCGAACGATAATCAAAAAAGGCAATAAGTCACCGTCCGATATACGAGTTCCGAATGACGCAACCGAGGAACAACATTTTCGGCCGAATCTCGTGTACAGTTGTCAGTCGTCGAGCACGATCCTATCCGTCGTATCTACGGTATATCGAGGTTTCGTTTTTTATTCTCCGATTCAATTTCATCGCAGCTACGTTGGCAACAACGACCACCGGGTATGAAGCTGGCTGAAACTAACGAGCGCGAATATGCCCGCCGCATAAGTGTATACATATTCATGGAAACTTTGTACACGCGTGCACCGGCATGTACACGCTCGCGTGTAAGCCATAATCCTAACGTCTGCGATTCGTTCCACTTGCGTGAACCCAATTTTTCCGATGTGCGACGTAAAAGTTTGGTGAAAATCGAGACGTCAGCCGGATGGTTTTTATAAGCGGATAAAAGCGTAAGCTTGCGACGTAAGATGGCAAGTTTTGGTGATTTTCGTTTCTCTTCCTGGCGAGACAAGATGTTCTGTTACTTTAGAATACGATGAAGAACTTGAATAAAGCAGCGGCTTCGTTTTTCGATCGCTTCAGCTTCAATCGCAGCGCAACGTGCATTTTGACGAAGTTCGATAACGTTCGAGTCTTCGTTTCATACGAAATCACCTGCCTTCTTGCGTTCGTGAACGACGGAGAACGACGATTCGATAATAAAGCAAGTAACGAAACGTTAATACGCTGTACGAATGTAACGAACAACAATATGCCAGTATCGCGATACGAGTATCGTGGGCGATTATGAGACGTGCTTTTTACGTAATTAATCGATACATAATCGAAATTTTTAAAGCGCCAGTCACATCTGATTTACGTGGTTATGAGTAACGCGGTAGAAGATTAAGGTAGCGGTGTGTAGCATCGCGAGTGGTAGACTTTTCTTCGTGGGAAAAGAACTTAGCGAGAGATTAATCAACCCTTTGATTATTATTGACGTCTATGGGCGTTTGATAATAACGCTTATCGTGTATTATGAATCACACTGCTTGTTATGCTTACCATGTATTGAGAAAATATTTAGCTGTGTGTATTTTGTATCGACATTGTTGCCTCTACGAGCGTGTTATACAAAAGAGTAAAGGAAAAGAAAGAATTTATCAATTAGTCGGAAGATAAAGCGTACAGTAAAGCTGCATGCTGCGCGTTCGTACTATTAAAACGTATAACTTTATACTTCACTGAACACACGCCAAAGAGACTCCCGTAATTTTTCCAACCTGGGATTCGAAGATTCCAAAATCCTAGAAATTGCGTAAAGTCCTTTTTTAGAGGTTAAATACGCGAAATTGAGAATTTCCTGGAAATACCAGTCTGATCTAGGATTTCTCGAAAGATTGAAAAGCGTCGAAGATGAGATTTACAACGTTTCTGCGAATTGCTACCAAGAAGCTCGAACGTCCGTTAAATCCGAAGAAGTAATTACGAACGAAGCAAGCCAAATGTAGAACAGACTTTTATTACGCGCAAACGCTATTAATAGGTATTAAAATGTGTTATTAACAGGCGCACGAATAGTCGTAATACGTCGGTTCTTTAAACGAGACTCGCAGCACTCTGCTAAAACTCTTCTCAGGGTGGAAGAAATAACTCGAATGAAAGTATTGACCTCGATAAACTTGCACAAGGTGCAGTTGTGAATTGCGTGAATTACCGCTGTCATTTGCTATTAAGCTAACAAAGCAGCGAAGTTTCTGTCCGTATCGTAGCTGACAGTGCTAAACAAGAATTAATGCTGCTGCTGCTCTAACATCTTGCTGTTCCTCTACGAAACTTCGTCAGAACCTTCACGCACGAATATATATATATATTTTTCTAATATGTATATCCTGGAGAAATTTATATCGAAATCGGTATTAATTTGCACTGCTCTACTTGCTACAATGTAAATCATCGTCAAGGCACGAAGTTTATCTTTAAAACATAACTTCCTACCGAGCGTTTCGCTGAATTTTAACAAATTGCGAATGTGTAGACGCGTCGTGTGATAAAACGACGAAAATGAAAGACGAAGGTGAGCGTAGCCTAAATACGTTTCTTTCCTAGAAAATGATATACGTACGCCAAAGAAATTTGTACGAGTTTAGAGGAACAGTGGCGCAGATGTGCTTTCACGATAGCAGCGATTCGTCCAATGTTTAGACGTTTGGAAGTAATATAATTTATATTTAAAGGTTCGTTATCGAAGAGACGGAGACAAAATTTAACGTTCCAAACGATTATTAAAACTAACCAACTAAAAAGGTTAACCCTCGACCAACGCGTCCAACGATCATTCCGTGCCCTCTTCCGTTCCACTCCTTCGTAACAAAATTGACGACTCGAACAGACTTCGTTGCGAACAAAATGTTTAAACCCTAAATTCTGTTTCTATCTTTCCAATGGGAAACTTGTGGAAATATAAGCCACGTAGGATATTTCAATATTTTCGATACTGCGTTATAACAAAGAATAGTTATTAAGAATACTCAAGTAAAGTATTAAGAGATCTCTCGGACAAGACGAAAATCTCCAATTCGTTCATCCTCGACGCATGCCGACGCGATCGGTCTGCACCTTGTTCCTTCTCTCTTCCAAACACTGTGCGAGTTGGCGCAGCTGGTCGACTCTATCGTTCCGTGCTCCAAGGAAAATATTCAGTTTCTTAAGATCAGTCGGTGGCTCGCCGCAAACAGACGGATTGGGACAGTAAGTCCATACCGGACCATCGTTCCACAGTAGATCGAATCCACCGATTCTGGTCTCTCTGCCGGTGAAACGGCCCTCGAAGTCGAGCACGTTGAGCGTGTCGTCGAGAAGATCGAACTTGAGCCGATAATCCTCGCTGTCCGTGCCGGTCAACGCTGGCGAGGCGTTCACCTCGAGCAACCACGGCGTCAGATCCTCGTCGAGAAGTATATCGTAACCGTACAGCTCGAACGAGTTCTTTCCCTGCATGATCACCGACTGCACCGCCAGCAAGCTGGCCATTATCACGCCTGTGGGATCGATAAATGGTTTTATGGGCAGAGACTAATAAATCGAGAAGCGGAACGCTGTTTTCGGGGATTGTAGGCGAGATATTGGTATTGGGCGAGCTTTCGTGTCTTTTTCTTTTTCTCTCTCTCTCTTTGATATTACTCTGCCTGGGGAACTGGAGGTTGGGGAATATCATCGACGAGTCGAAGATCGAACGATAGCGGAGAGATCCGTTTCGAACGGTTTTCTTTATGGTGTTTTTAGTTGGACTCGCGCTTCCGATAGCATTCGATACATCGTTGGAGAATAATAATGCTTTTATGAGTAACGCGGAGCTTGAAGCTACGAGGAAAGAAGAAAGGCAGAATGGGGGAGTTTGGCCAGGAACTGCTAATGGATTCGTCGGTAAGCCAATCTTTCTTTTTGCGCGCAGGAAGCCTTTAGGAACGTCTCGCTCCACTCTGTAGGCCACTCTAGGGTTCGCTCTAGGGAAGGTTCAGCGTAGAGCCGAATTTATGCTAGCTAAAACTTTCACGCTGATCCAATAGGAGGAGTTGCAGAGACTCCGAGGATATTGGACTGCATTACGCTGCTCCCCCGTTAGTAAACTTAGACATTGGGACAGTAGAAAGGAAAAATGGAATATTGTGCGTGCGTAGGAGAAACGTAGTAATACCACAGTACACTACCTACTAACAGTAGTAATACCGTTTCTAATAATTTAATAATCGGCGTATGGATGTTGGAACTAACCGGCAATTCGTTGGAACACAGCTTCCACCGCAGCCGCCCCGTGTCTCGCGGTCAAATACTCTCTAACCTTCATCAACGCCCATTTGCAGCCTTTTTTCAATTCCCCCTTCTTATCGTCGTCGTCGTCGTCGTGTATCTTCAGCTGTATCGCCATATTAGTGAGATGCACCCTGCTGTCGTCTATGTTCTCCAGATCGAACAGCTCGCCCGACAGCCGTGCGAAACCCTCTCTAGCCAACCAAACTTTCAGAGGGCAAAACGAGGTTACCAGGGTGTAGATACGTAGATCGAATTTTCTGCCTGAAATCACCGGGACGTTTACAAATACACGGAGGGAACGATCGTCTAACACTGTGGCTGGTATCCGCAGCCGTCGTAAGACCATCGAAGAAAGTGCTTTTCAACGGTTCGACGTTCAAGCCTCCTCCTTTCGGCGACGCTAGCGAACAAAGGTTCGCGGGTTTCAGCCGCAGGCTGTCCGCGCCATCCCCTTTTCGAATATACCGAGGTGTTCTCCCCGACAAGAGCCATTCTTCGCTGGCGATAAGCGGCTGAATGCCGAGGAGTATCGTTCTGGAGAACCAACCTGCCAGGAGGTAAGGATTCTCCACGTATTTCTGCACGATGAAAGTCTCCACCGGTGGTATTTCCACTTGCTGGCCGAATTCCTTGCTACGCCACTCCGATAGGTCCTTCAGCTTCCTGAACAGGAAGATACCTGTTAATTTAAACGTTACGACTCTGTAGATTCGTTTCGCTCGCTGTATCGATCGTGAATTTAGCCCCGCTGTACCGATTACGAATAGACTGCGAACGTTTATGCAACCGTATATTATTATTGATACAACTAAAGGAATCGAGATTCTGTTTCGTCTATTAAACGTCGCAATAGGTACTCTGTATCGGATATTTTACATATTCCTACGTACCAGGCGCGTTTCGCAGATCTTTGGAAGCTCGAATCTTCGAAAAATGCACGAATACCCACCGTTTAATTGTAATTTCATCCGTAACTATTTTGTTCGGAATGTCCAATAACGTGAGAGTGGAATTTGCTGGATATTTAGTTAGAAACGATTTGTTATCGGATAGGTGGAAGTCGCGATCGTGAATCTATCTGTAATTCTTTTATCATTCACGTCGATTCGCCCCGTTGCAATTTGCTGCATTACTGGGACTTTTAGTTGGAAATTAGTTTTTAGTTTGTTAAATGGTTAAATTTTAATTTGGAAAGTTTGAATCTACACCTTTTAAGAAACCATAGGAATATTCGTAACAGCCTAGAATTTCAATTTCGACGCTATGACGATGCCACGTTCGCTTCGTGCGAGCGCCAGTTGTTGTAGCCAGCCACTGAGCACGTTGGCGTCACGCGAATACTAATGGATAATCACCAAATTGCTGATTCTTATACGTCTATAGGAAAGTTAAACGTTCGAAAAATGCATAGAACGCGCGTAATAAAACGCAAAGATACCCGTGACACTGAACGTTCAAGAAGCATCTCTGTAATTTCTCCGGTCGTTGAGTTGCGTAATAATATAAAATAAAAATGCCCAGTCTATTCGTAGCAACATACCTTTGCCCTGCGATCTTCCTGCAGGTTTCACGATCCACGTGCAACCAGGTTGCTTGTGATACTCCTCCGCGAATAGCCTATAATCGTTTGGTAGTTCGAACGTCAGCGGCATACCGTCGCAAAGTTCAGCTTCGTGCGTTTTATTCGACTTGAGTAACAATTTCTTGTATCGTTTCAAGTTTCTGTGCAAGTAATTCTTCCGTGTCAATTCGTAATGATTGCGGAAGTGTGGAATCTTCTGATAAGAAGCGAGCTTCAGGTCCAAAGCTTGGCGAACGTCGTTGATCTCGCACCACCAAAGATGCCAGTTCTGGTCGTTGGGCTCTATTACCTTGAAAAGAGTTGAAGGATTCGCGTGGGAGGCTCGCTCGTCGACGTATTAGTGTCAGGAAGTACAATTTATTCGTGAATATGATTACGCGAATTGTGTCGAATAATAAACTGCTTCCTGCTTCTAGAAGCTGTAACGCGAATACCTTTTTCGTATATATTGTCCTATTGCGTAACTTGGATTTCGTTGGTCGCAAGCGATTCGCTTTGTTCTGTAATTAGTCGAACATATTCACGCGTGATTTATCCGCGTCGCGTGAATTATTAATTTGATCGGTCGATTATTTTGAGCTCGTTAAACCGCCAATTTAATTTGGAAATTTGCATTCGGTCAAATTGTTCATTTGGTCGATAGAGTTTGGATTTATCGATGACAGAACACAGCGATTCCGAGAGCTTCTATACTTACCATTTATTTCGACGTTATCGTGACTCGAAACTCCCTTCCTACATTCGTAACTTTGTTCACGGGAGAAAGGAAACGTTGTAATTGCGTAAAATTTCTTTTCGCTTGCATATTAAGAATTAATAAATACTACGACGAGCGAACAAAGTTGAAAGGATACGCGATAAAAATAACGCAGGAGATTAGAAACTCTCTCGGTAAGTTTTTAAGAAAATTTCGATATAGCCGCGTTGCCTCTTTAGTTGGAACATTTCTAAAACAAACTCCGCAAACTTCGCGGAATTACAAATAATTTTATCGAAAAAATTGATATTTGTACGCTTTCGTTCTAGTTCGTCGCTTCAAGCTTTCCCTCGCTAAAAAGAAACTTTTAATTACTTTTCGCCGATATCTCAACCACTGAGAACAAACTTAGCGGACTTTTTAAAAGAAACAAGCGCCGAGTTACTCGATAAGGGCTTCCAACAATTCCAACCCCATAGTACGGTTAAACCGCAGCTAAATCCGTTTTCCCATGCCACAAGTTTCGCGTTCGCAATCTGCCAAGGGTTTAGGACACGCGATCATTCTGTCGAACAACGTGGATTTTCGCATAATCGTCGCTCTTCAATGTCTCGTCGTTTCTTTTCCTCTTTTCTAAAGTCGTTCCCCTTAAGGGGATATACGCGATCATGATTCGTTCCCACCCTGGACTCGTTAAGGTCGTCACGCCAACACAGAACGTTCCATTACCTGCGTCCATCCTCTGGCCAGCATCACCCTAACCTGCGTCGAAGGGAAGTCGCAGCGGAACCTGATGACCTTGTCGTCCTCGTTCTGCCTCCTTCTCGCGGTCGAATTCCTTTTTTCTCCTGCCGATGCGTTCTCTTCGCTCTCGTGGCTTGCTCTTGCTTTCTTGGACATTTCGCGGTCGTAGAACGATTAGGCGAAGAATTAGATAGAAATGATAGAAGAGCAGATAGAAATGTACAATTATACAAATATATACTTGTATTATTGTATTTATACCGTGCGACTGATTGCGCGCGCGGTTAGCTCGGATTCCTGATTTTTTTGTAATTCTGACGGAAATCGTTTTAGGTATATTGGTTAGGGCGAATGGACCTAGCCGGTTGCGTAATTTCATTGGAACAAGTTCAGGCCATTGAGTAATACGAAGACGAATGGCACGCGAGTATCTTGGAGCAAGTAACATGTATGTGAAATACGTGTTTCGGAAGAACATATAAGAAACTCTAATTAATGTATATTCAAAAGCAGGTGAATTAATATATTGATATTTAAAATCCCTACGCGTTATGCATGTGTATATTTCAGGGCACGGCTATCCAGCATTTTAATTAATTTTACGTACGCGTCCGTCTTCTGCGAAATTAATATTTCCAATAAATATCTCGCAGCTCCTGTGTATATATCCGTTCAGATTCGTCTCAAATCGTACCGATATACGTAATCGCGACAACCGAGTATCGTTACGTTTTTAACGATATACGAAAATGTTTTTCTCTCCAAGCGTTGTAGTTCTACCGAGTGTTCAAATATTTTCACCCCTCGGTGGGGAATTAAAATTACCCTCCGTATAAACAGCGGAAGATGTAAGTTATCGCTTTTTTCCCCCCTGCGATCTCTTTATGGTAAAAGGCTACGGCACAATGCGATATAATCGCGATGCTTTGGAAATGAATGCGAAAATTGGCCGCTCGTGACACCGGCGGGAGCCTCGTGTTACACACGAGAATAGAAAAGAAGCTTACGATCGTTTCGTGCGGTTTCATCCTCGTTCTGTGATCTCGCTCTATCGTTGTGCTACAACGTTGCCGGCGATATTAGCTCGAAGGGAGGAAGAAGGCTAGATAGATGGTGTCCGAAATTTCGTGAGCCGTTTTCCGGTATACCTAACGAGAACACGCTTCGGTCCCAAGCAAATAACAGCCTACGTGCTCCGAATGGGGATGCAGATGGGTGATGGATGATGTATACTCGATGAGGCCAGTGCTTCCCTTACTTTTCTGCCAGCGCAACGTTTCCGGACTAGGTTCAATCAGGGCGGCTGTTCGAGCCATTAACTATCCTGTAGTTTGCATGGAATCGTGCAAGATACGACGTGGTATGGGAAAATAAATTTTATTATAAACATTTAGGTATATTTTGGGGACTGCGGGATTGAAAATTTATGTGCGTCACGGTTTTATCAGGATGATCATTTTACGGTTTACGGACTGCGGATTTTTATGCATTTATGGAAAATTGTGCAAAAAAAGATCCACATAATATAGGAAAATATATGTATTTGTAAAAATACGAAATTGATCATTATTTAGCTTTAATCCGGGTATGATGGTATACGAAATTGAAAGCTGCGTTAACGAGGGAATCTGGACAGACGAAATTATGGCAAAATACGGCAGAATCGAAAAAATTTGATAACACGATTCTTCTCGAATTTGATATCGCATTTTCGCTCGGATTTAACATTTCGTTAAAATATCTACTTTTCTTCTTAGGTTCCAAACGCGCTAATCTGTTTGAAAGTTGGATATATATACATACCGTAGCGTGAATATTTTAAGCACGGCGCAATGCTTTCACGGCAAACTCGAAACCACGAGTTCGTTTCCTCCCAAGTAGTAAAACATTTAACCTATCATTTTTCCATTCCATACCGTACCTTTTCCTTCTTCGTTCTTTTTCTCCGAGATCTTCAATGGCAAAAGTAAACGCGACGCGACGTCAAAAAATTGGCATCGAAATACCAGACGTTTCTTAAATATTTTATCAAGATTTCTAGTCGTCAGTTACGTGTATCAATATTAAATGACGAACAAATTATTCCACTGTTATTATTACAACGATGAAAATTACTCGTTAATCTCTTGCCAAGAAATTAATCCCTTGGTGGAACCTCTTAGATGGAACGATATTGCTTTTTATCTTTAATATGACACGATTTTCTTCAAAAGAATTTCACGCGAGCCTGGGTCCTTGGAACCTCGTTAATTCACGTTCTTCTATAAGATTCGTATTCTCCAATTCGTTTCAAAAAATTCTATCGCACTGCGAATAAGAATAACTCCATTAGAAACGTCGAGCTCGCGTTTAAATGCCCGCTACTTTTGCGCTTATAAAAAATCCGCACAACGTATGCAAATTTCCATAGTAAAAAATTTTCTCACGTCTACGCTCGCGCACAAAACACATTCAATCCTTTTCGGATAACTCGTGCGCACCGCAGACGCAGGAATGTTAAACAGCAGAACCATACATCCCCAAATTTGTCCATTTCTTTACCCCGTAGCTCGTCGAAACGCGTCCTATGTACATTCGCACGAGGAACTAGTTTCTTGCTTGTGAATAAATTTCGCCTCTTGTATCCGACATTAGCAATCGCTTGTTCAACCGTCAGTGAGAATGGAAAGGAAAGGATGGTCAGGTGTACCGTGTTTCCTGGTGGCACGGCTGCTGAAGTTTTGTCGTATCGTTTGTAACGGTAGTGCACGTGCGACGAGCCGGATGCACGTTGCCGCAGCTTGCATACACGATGCACAGAAACGGTAATCGACATATTGCCTAGATACATCGTGGTATTTTTCAGTTGTTCCAGACGTCGAGATCCTCTTCTTCTCGCGCCTGCCGCCTCCAGACACGGTCATCTAGCCGCTTTAGTAACTCGTATTGCAGTGAATTTTTATGTAAATACTATTGCATAATTTATAACGAGGTTTGAAAATATTCTGTAGCTGGAAATATCCTATATTCTTCCTGGGTTACGAGAATATTCATGGGCTCTTTGAACACGCGTTAGTATTTATAAGTCATTCTCTATACATAAGACACTCGTGGCATTATATGTTGTACGTTACACTGTATTACACTTATTACAGTATTACGTTAGTATACTTGCTATTATACTTTTATATATATAAGTACTACATAAAAGCATGTATACGTAGTATTTTTTAACAAGATGTTAGATTTATTGCTACCAAAATACAAACGACCACTTTTCTTCGGGAACTGTATGTCATCTTCATTAGAAATTAATCGACGAACCTAAAAGCAGTTTGCGTTACAGTGTTTGATCTACCGGGCTGCTCGTCGAGTTGCTTATATCAACATCGAGTGCTCGTATCGAAACAAGAAAAGAGATATAGTGAAACTAGTATTATTTTCCTACTAAAAATCCTCGGCGTCGCTCATCCTCTATATTTTCCTCTCATACCTCTCTCTCTCTCTCTCTCTCTCCCGCTCTCTCTTCTTTCAATAAATACTTACCGCTGTATTAAGGGACATCTGCGACGACAAAAACGAACAAAAGTCTGCTATCCTCGAAGAACGAACATCCAATACATCGAAGCAACGATCGATACACGGGATGTAACAGACTCTTTCAAACAATTTTATAGCGCACAGATTTTTACAGCACGAAAGATCTTGCAAAAGACCAAACAAACGAATCCCACGAATCGCAGGATCGAAGGGGAAAGGTATCGCGCCAAAGTCTCCACCCCTTGAATCAAATTCGACCACGCTAATCGCCGCTGTAGGAACAATGTCACAAAACTGTCGAACCGCCGTGGAAATCCAATTTGGCATCGGAAATGCGAATGACGCCGAACGAGAAACAACGGGAACGTGCGTTTCGGTTCGACGAGCGACACGACCACACGCGATAATTGATACCGATTGCAGCCACGTGACACATTTGTTGGAGAGTTTGGCCGAGCGCACGCGAACCGATCGACGCGTGATCCATGATCCATCGTCATCGAACGCACCCTCGAACGCGTCGCAACGGACGATCGTCACGCTACGCAAAGCCACGTGGCTGGAAAATAATAGCTATTTATACGACGCTGTTATCAGCCGGCGTACGCTTCCGCTTGACGCCTGCCGCGTTGATGACGCCTCTCGTTCATGATCGTTTGCCTTTCTTCCGTTTTCGATCACGATGCTTCCCAGCGTCTCTGTTTCATTCCGCCATAAACGATGCACTTTCTCTCGATATCTTGCATTGGAAGGCAGTTTGCGTAATCGTGGCGATTTACGCGACGAATAATTTATCGTGCGTTAACGAGGAGAAACACTTGGAGAAAAAAAGCCTCGGCTTGTGCGCTCTTTCTTCTCCGTCTTCCTTGCTTGTTTCTCAGTCGTGCTTTTCAATCTTAACCAAGTTGCAAGCTTTGTAGATCCGAGAATAGCGGTCGCGACGGAATATCGGGCGTTGTACAATTGCATGGAATTCGAAATAATTTCTAGCGTGTCGAAGAAACGTTTATAAAAGAATTCCACCTTCGCGTGCGTTAATCGAGGAAATACGTTGGTTGAAGGTAAAGAGCAAAGCGCGGTAAACGTTAGGTCGTCCCAAAAGTTTCTTTCGTTTTATAAGGAATCGCGTATGATCGATTTTGTTCTATCGAGATAAAGACCACAACATTCGCAGACCAGGCTTCGCGTTTGTATAAAGATGCATTGCTGCGAAATACGCGTTTGTAAAGGAAAGAGACTTTTGGGACAACCTAATAATTGAAGAAGCGTACGCGTATGCAAATGGCGCGTTAATAGTTACACGTACGGCGTTAGCGTCGCGTCGTCGACCGTCATAGCGTTAGCAGTCGACGCATTCTTGCGACAATTGCACGATTATGTCGTTATTAATTCTACAAACTTTCAGGATTACTATTCGGTTCGCGATATTCGTAGTAACTTGTAATTGCTCGAACGTGTCGGAAATCGAGGAAAACTTTGGCACAAGATAGAAACGATAAATCACGCGTATGCCACGATCTCGCGATACGATGGAAACTTTCTGCGCAACATGATAAAACATGTATTCCTTTTCCTGGTCGAGCGAGAGGCAAGTACATCCGAAGGAGGTGACAAACGAAGACACGTCTTTTCACGGTAATACAAGACGTTGCTTCGTTTGCGGTTGTTCTATTTGCATCTGCGGTTCAGCCGTGGAAATGGATAACGCCGTGTGCATGTAATTGTCTCATTTGCGGTTTCGGGTCAAAGCACAATTTGTCCTCGCGGAAACACGGGTTTTCTACGGTTCTCAGATTTTATACGCGAAGACACGCGTGCAATACGAGAACGAACAAACAACATTATTCTCGGTGGCAACGTTTGCGGTAGCTTGTCCCGCGGTATGTCTGTTTCACCTTGGAACAAAGTTGCATCGCTGGAATTGAATTCGTTTTCACGGAACGACGACGATTTTGAAAATAAACATCGTTATGCAAATTTACGTGTATGAAACTCGTAGTAAAGAAAGGAACAGAGGAAACTCGAGTCAAAATGCAAATTATTCGTTACTTTGCTTGAAAATTTATCTCGGTTTGGCTTACTTTTAAGATAGAAATATCAAATTGCGATACGGCTCGTTGTTTCCAGCTAACGTAACCTTCCACTCAAGTTGAATTACTGGAATTCGATTCGTTTTCACGAAACGATGACACTCGCGAGAGCAAACATTGTTACGCGAGTTTTATCTACTTACGATATAAAGGTATATATAAAATTCGTGATAGAAAAAAAAGAAAGAGAGAGAGAGAGAGAGAGAGAGAAGAAAAAAGGGAAAAGAAAACACGACTGAAAATTCAAATTATTCGTTGCTTCGCTCGAAACTCTGTTTCGTCCTAATTTACTTGCAAAGTAAAAATACCAAACTCGAAAACGGAAAGGAAAATAAAATTCCAGTTCGAAACTGCAAAGTTTATTTTTAGCTTCGCAGACAATTACTCCGACTCGATTTAACCAGGATCCTCATCGACCGAAGCTCGCGAAACGATCGCCCTATCCGTAATTGCTTCCCGAAAAACTGAAGAGCGGTAACGCTCGGAACAATCGGCCCAGGGGAAAATAATTGCCGTGACAGGAGTTGCGTGCAGGCAGAACGAATCACGAATTCCAGTCGTCGTCCTGACCGCTGCTCCTTGTCGGCTGACAATGAGTCACACAGAGCTACCATGTTGATTCGTCATCTACGAAACGAAATAGGCTTCTGCGAGCGGCGAGCGGTATGCACGCGAAATTAATTCCAGCCCTGCCCCCGGTGCGCCTGGTCGACGTCGAATTTACATTTATTTCTTGCCACACAGGCCGACCAGTCTGGCCCGGGCCGAATTTCCATATTTCCAGCGCCGACGTCTCGATATCGATCCGATAGTCTCCGGTATAAACGTATCCGACGAAGCGAGCGAAATTCACGGCTAGACGACGACGAAGAACGCTTTGAGCGGCGA
Organism: Bombus waltoni; assembly: GCA_014737395.1. Classification (NCBI taxonomy): domain Eukaryota; kingdom Metazoa; phylum Arthropoda; class Insecta; order Hymenoptera; family Apidae; genus Bombus; species Bombus waltoni. Next base: position 3,737,514 of record JACXII010000028.1, on the reverse strand, counting down.
AACGACCAGCACAGGAAGTCCTCTTGCCTTGGTAAAAATGAATCTCAGCGGTGAATCGTAATAAAGGCGGAGGAAGGAGGCAAACAGTTCGTTATGCTGCTTTCTTGCCCTTTCTTTCAGTCTGCCTTTCCCTTCTTCTTCTTCGTCTTCTTCGTCTACTTCTTTTTGCTCGTAACCTTTGTTCGTTGTTGCTTCGTCTTTCGGTCTCTCTTTCTTTGAGTTAAAGACTGGAGGAAGATGGCGATGACGATGGTAAAGATGGATATTAAGCGGAGCTTTGAGACGGTGTGCCGGCTGTTTTCTCGTTATCAGTCTAGAGAGATTCTAAATGTTTGGCTTCCTCTCTGAAGTTGATCTCTCGATTGTTTTCCTTAGATTATTTACGAGGTGGGTTGCGGCAGACGAAGAGAGACCTTTATCGCTTGGGTTTAGAGCGTAATTGTAGAGTAAAGAGACATCGAGTAGCGTTATTAATTTACTCGTTCAGGTTGCTCCAACTATTGCCGTTCTACTGTCAACACCAAAGGAAAACATTTCCAACCGGTTGCGATAGTCTTCCGTTATAGAATTCGACTGGATCTTTTAAAACAGACGCTTTCCGATCCTTGGACGAGGAAAGACGAAGTCGAATGTCGCGAAGATTGGAACGCACGGGGTGACCCATTTCGAGCTATAAGTGGATTTTACGATCGGAAGCTGCGTGGAATCGCATAAAATCGAACGCGCCAAGTGATACGAGTGGCTCGTTAGAATTTCGCGAAAGAAATGCACCGGCGAAATTGTCGATATTTCTGCCAGGTAGTTTGCAATTTCTCGATCCATCCTTTTATCCGTTCCTTTTTGTCATCGTTATTTTTAACCCGTTAGACGCATCTTGAATCTCGACAAGACGCGCGAACACACGAACGTACCTTCACGCGTTCCTCGGAAGCTGGAAATTCTTTTCCATTAACGACAAATCGAAGAATTTTTGTGACGATGTTGCGCTTGTTTTCGTACGCTGGTCGTTGATTTATCGAAATCATGAATATTTTAATAATAGGTCAACAGGTTAAGGTTACGTATAAATACAGCCTTGATAATCTTGAACCGTTTACTTTGCTAATGCCTTCTCGGCGAAATTTAAATTCCTTTTTATCGTTTTCGATATAAATCCTGGAATAAGTCTATTTTTACGTCGGAATCGGACGCCTTGCGCGCGTGTATCGTTCGTCGATGCCGAGCTCGGGGCAACCTTTAAGACGTACTATTTGGATTTAAATTTCAGGGTCCTCGGCGAAAATGAAAGCGAACATCTGTACGAAGCCTTGAGAGCGTACTCGCGACGTTTTATTGCGTCACGTTTTATTTCGGTTTCGATCGGTCGCTCTACGCCCATAAACGCGTCTCAGGAACCTGTCGAAACTCAGATTTATTCCTAGATCGTATTCCTTTTTTTCTTTTTTTCTTTTTTATTTTTACGAGCAATATATTTTTCAGACGCAAGAATCTATATGATTATTCGTATAAGAAACGAATATGATTTTTAGAACGAACTCGTCGTTGGTATTTTTGCACGCTGGTGTTCGTTGGCAAAATTTCGAACGTGCATCGCTGCGTGCAATATATGCACGTAAATGCAGTCGTGTCCAAAACTTCAAGATGCGAATGACACCGGATTTCGTATCGGAGAAACGGCTGGCGCCTTGTTGTTTCACGCGTCTAACAGTCGCGCGTTTCGTATTTCTTACAATATCGAGAAATAATTAGAACTCGGGACGATCGGCCAGATCTGTAACTTTAGATACGGCGCAGTCTGTTTTAGGAATTTTTTCCCAGCGAACCCAGCGATTACGCTTTGGGATCGCGAATTTCTCACGTTTATCGGTGTAAAGAGATTCGTAATTTCAAGGTAGTTCTCGATCGCGTGTTTCTCTCGTTTCTCCGACCACGTATCTCTCGCTTCTTCCACCACGTATCTCTCGCTTCTGAGAAAGGAAACAGCGCGCGTTTCATTCTTAAGGAACGAGGGAAAAATTATTATTACGTGACGCATTGTTGCATCGCGGCGTTTCGCTCGTACTCGACCTCGATTTTTCATCTCCTTCCGACGGCGAAATAAAACGAAACCGAAAGAATTTCTCGTTTCTCGAACGAAATCGACCGATAAGAAGGGAAAATAGAAAAAACCTGATGATTTCAGAGGAGACGCGAAACTTGGAAACACTCGTTGCCGTGTCTCGACTCGTTTCCATTAATACGGTCAAATTTTGAGGAATTTATTCGCCGGCAGCATAGGTAGTACGCGTGGTACGCAAAGTAGCTCGATGTTACCGTTCCATTGGATCCTCGCGGTGGGAATCGAGATCGTGATTTAAATTCAGTGCGTCGTGGCCGAAGCATTCCCGGGGCCTGCTCCCGGGAGAGGATGATGGATGACCTTGAACAGCCAGTGGGAGATCGTGGTACGGTTATTCAATAGTCGGAAATGGTTCGTCAATGGCGGTTAACCTAACGGCTCTTATTACGCAAAACAGTCGACGTTTACGGTTGCTGTGTTACGCACGAAAATGTGCTGCTCCTTTCAGCAACTATTTATATACCGGCGACCGACATCGCTTATACGTGTGCACGCTTATGCGAACAGCGTTACGACAGTCGATTACGCTTCATTGTAACGACATTATAGATACGTTTGCGCGCCTAATGAAATTTCAACCGGTCCATTGTATTTTCTCGATGGCGATCGTTCGTTCGTTTTTCAGCGCCGCGCACTGTATTCAAATCGCGTATACGCTGGCTCGCGAGAGCATTATTCCAACGGCTTACCACGGAAGGCGACTTTAACGTATTATACGTGGTACGCGTTTTTACGAAAGATTTTGAGCTTTCGTTCGAGATAACGCGACTGTCACGATCGCATTGGTCGAATTTGAAACCGCACTGGCGACGTACGTAGTTGTGGGATATTTTTATCGCGAACGTATACGTATCTGATAAGGAAGATCAGCGTACGCTATGCTACGAATAAAACTAGCATGTAAAGCATAGAATAAGTGCTCGTCGTGGTATCGCTGAATATCGAGGTTTGTTAAATATAAAGGATAATCGATTGTTTATATATTTCTGTGAAACACGCGTAGCCAGTACATACACAATACGATAACTATATGCAATAATTGAGAAAAACGTTCGTACACTCTACAAGACGATTATCTTTATTTAAACGTAATGAGTCATGATTATATTGGGCAAATTTGAAACCACTCTGAGAATGTGTGTAGCAATTACGAGATACTTTTATTGCAAACATATATGTATTTGATAAAAGAAATTGGTATGCTGTGCTATGAATAAAGCTCGTATCTTGAGCGTACAATAAAAGCGTTCGATGCGGTATCGCTGAATATCGAGGTTTATTTAATGTAAAGGATAACTGATTGTTTATATACTTTTGCGAAACACGCGCAGCCCGTTCACAATGTAACAACCACGTTCGATAATTCTGAAAAATCATCGTGCATTCTGTGAGAGGACCGTCTTTATTTAAACGTAACGTCATATTTGTTTATCGATGTACGAAAGAACGGCAACTGACGAGCGCTGTTCAACACGGAACAACAACGGACGAGAAAAAGATTCGTCACGCAAGCGATAAATTATTAATCTTTTGTCGAAATCTTCGCGGTGAAATCTTCCCCCCCAATTATGCAATTCAGATTCAGACTCTGGCTGTACATAAGTTGCGACGTACGTATACATCGCACGTAAATTATAAACATCGGACGACAAAAATGGACAGCATTTACAACGTGTTGCAATCAGCACGCACGCTATCGAACGCCATTTAATATCGATATGTCGGTGCAATGGATTTTTGCTGCCGATCGATGCGAAATATTTCGCCGTCGAGTCGAATCTTTTCAATAACGCGCCACAGGGACGGCGATTCGTTTTTGCTCGAGACATGGCAAAAAGCGATTTTAATTAAAGCTGATTGCCAGGCGCCAATTAACGCCGCTATTGCACCCCCTCGCTCAAAGACACTAATGTCCTGTACATATCGCTTTTCCACGCTGGTCGCTGGAAAATCCGCTTTTCGTCGAGCGATCGGACATCGATACGCGCCGCGCCAAATTTCTCTGCGGCGTTTTATCGGACGGGCGAAAGAAAGAAAAAAAAAGAAAAAGAAAAGAAAAAGGGGGGAAGAGAAACTCCTGGAAAAAATGTCGGTACACGGTGTACGGTGGCACGATCGAACGCGCGAAAGCTTCTCGTTAACGGAAGTAGAGAAGACTCGTCGACGCGATTGGCTGTAGCTTCGATCCTCCAGTTTCCAGGGATTCGAAACACGGAGATCGATGGTACATGGGGTCGCAGGGTAGAGAATACCGAGGTTCTGTGATAGAGTATCAGACGATCAATGGTGTTTTTAAGTAGCGCTGGTGATTTTGACTTTGGAATTATTGGAATATAAATATTGGAAAATATTGGTTTTATCTTCTTTCCTATCGAGGAATTGGTTGCAGCAATTTGGTCATTTTGAAGATTTACGTCGAAACGTGAATTGTACTCGGTGCACGAGTACGAATAAATACGATACGAATATGACCAAAAAGAACTTGATTTATAAATGGGATTATGATCGATCGACTATATGGTTGCTCTGGAGAAGATATTGGAAAATATTCGAGTAAGAGGTAGGAAGGTTATTTTAAGGGAAAATAGAGCGAAACGAGGTATCGATGTTTTTCTTCAATAAGACACGCAAATGAGTGGTTATCCTGTGACATAGGACTGGACCAAAGAAACTGTGATCGGCGATTAGAATCGAAACGCTGATACAAAGATAACTGGACGTCGTGTTTCTATTTTACAGCTCGGTCACGTTGTTCCGATCATCTTCGACTCGATTATATTTTTCCAACGTTAAAACGTACCTGGCGTTTGGACAGAATACGACGAAGCCTAGACTCGTTTCGTTTCCCGAGATCTTTCTTTTGTTTGCTGCAACGACAAGATTGAAATATAGAAAATTCGAGGGTCGTGGCAAAGTTAATAAGAGCCAAAAGATTCGAAATTTATTATTTCAGGAATTCTGATGGCGCTAAGATTAAAAAACCTCAATATCCATCGATGCAACCTTCGTCAAACACATGCAACGAGTTCTCTCTCTCTCTCTCTCTCTCTCTCTACTAGACCTAGACTTCCTTCTACGATTAAATTCCCAGCAATTCTTCGTCATACCTTTACCATTGCTAAATCAACTCCAATTCTTTGGAAAGTGTCCAACGGTCGGTTGGAATGTCATTTCACCCAAATGTCGCAACCTGAGGGTGTCGTATCGACATTGGTTCACATTGTTGGTCGATCATCGTCGTACGCAGTTCTTTAGCATCGTGGTGCGTTATTCTGTGGCTAGTTGGACGCTGTCCCGAGGAAAGTCAATGTCACGGCAGACAAAAATACTGTTCGGCTGGCATCGGCTGACGCCGCGCCGTTTGAATTCTGATCCGTGACCGAGATTCTCGATCAGTCGGCGTTTCGCGGAGCCACGTAGTTGTGGTGTTATTGTTGTTGTTGTTGTTGTTCCTGCCTCGGGTGCGTCGCATAGCGAGAGACGTGCCTTCCGCCAAATGCCCTGTTTTACGTACTGCCTGTGGTGCTGCTGCCGTCCCCTAGATCGATACTTGTCGAGGCGTGGGGACAGGTTCGATTACGTCGAGTATATACCTCTGTATCAGGTGAACACGCTTTGTCGAGTGGCATCTGTCGTGTGGTAAACGTCGGTAATTAGCCAGGCACCAGTGGGACGATTTTCTTTTATCGTTCTTTTTCTCGACCCCCTTTAGATATCTCGTTTAATCTTTTGAGTACTCTGAACGCTTTTAGCCAGTGTTGTTGCAGGTTACGAATGCATATATATCGTGTATATTCTTGGTGCGAAAGTGGCACGAAAAGAGTCGATAAACGCGTGGACAAACGAGTTTCCTTGGCATTCTTTTTTTCACCTTAATATTCTGCTTATGAAAGAGAATTCGTATATCTTCTTCGAGAGTAGATTGCACGGTCTGTCGAAGTTTGAAAAAAAAAAAAAAGAAAAAATAAACAAAAATGGAGACATCGTAGCATCGCCAGATAAACTACTATTCTTTCTTTAGACCGTGGAAAATTTTCTTTTTATTTCTAATACGCGTAGTTTTGTAAAGCGTCTCTATCGTTCTATAATTGTACCGTGACAAGACGATACGTACGTGTTTGTTGATAATATTGCGTTTATGTAAATTTTATATAATAATCCGCGCAGATAGAATATCGTCGTGATCTGTAACGGGTCAAAATTGTACTGTACTCTATGGAAAATGTTACAGTAGCCACGATAAATACACCTGTTTTTATTTTTTCTAAAGGAACGCCGATGTCCACGGTATTTAATACTCAAAGGGTTAATTTTCTTTTACTTTACGCTTGTTTGGAACAGTGAGCACGTACCACGAAGTCGATGAGGGGATTGGATACCTACCTTTGTTCTTCCTTGTAATTGTCAGCATGATTCGCCTTCATTGTGCATTGTCTCGTTTGGTTTTAATAGCTTGAAGAGGCGTGGCGATGAATTTACGATTGTTGCGTGCAGTTTGATCGAGTATTATTTTGTGCAATGTCTAACTTATTCGCGTAGAATGGGAAATTGTTATAACCAATGAACTTTTTAGGAGCAAAAGCTGGGCCATTACGAGCGTGTCTGACTTTCATCTGGCCGCTGTCCAATTAGTTAAACGCTCGTAAGAATATTGGACTTTAATGTACTTACGCGCTGACAAGATGTTTACACGCTGTGTATCGTTCATCAAAAAATTCAGATACGTGTATCTTTACGGTTTTTCAATCATTTTTTTAGTCTCCGAAATGCGTACATTAACGAAAGGCAAACGAACTTATCACTCGACTCAATATCGATTACCCAAGACCTGTGACAAAATATCACTGAAAATATTAGTTGAATTGTACAAGATGACCCAGATGTATCCTTTTATTACTATCCATAACAACTGTCCCTTCAAAAAAAGAAAAAAAAAAAAAAAAAGAAAAAATAGCTCGATCGATACCAATCGAAATTTTGTCGCTAGACCGCGCGCGTTGACGCATTTATGGAAAATTTATAAACGCAAAAACGATGGACAGGACACGCGTAACACGCAAAAACGAACAAAATGATGTTCGATGGAAGAAACGAAATTCTGCCACGTTTCCGTCATTTTCGGTTGTAACCGTAAAAATTCGCATAAATGCGCACGCTCTGATTATAATATTTAGCGAATGAAACGGATCGTTGCTTAAACTCTGTCTCTTTAACAATGGCGTTCGTAAAAACTGGTATTCGCATAAAGAAACGAGCACAGAGAATTTGCATAAAGAATTCAATATTTAAAAGGTGCTTATCGAGAGAGACTCTACATCGAAGAATGCACAAACTTCTTACTACGAACATCAGCATCCACCATGAAGCCGAGCCCAACCGCGCTCTATTTACGCGTTACGAAACCTCTTCGTTACGAGCTTTCCGAAGGGACGAGTTCCATGCGAACTCGTAAATTCGCCGAAGCGCAGAATTACAGGGTCTGCGTGTAATCGCACAGCTGCCCACGCAGAAATCGGGTCATCAAACTGTGGGATCGAACTGGTCGGTCGAGGGCGAACTTCTCTCACGAAATTGTTTCGCAACACCGGCGGTTCGCTCGACTTGAGAACTTTCACGGGACGTGGCTGAACTTTCTACGCCTTCTGCCGACGATGTTATCGGGTCTGGAGATTTATCAGAACGAACTGCCGCTCGAGCGTCACTTAATGAGGTCGAGATGAATTAAGCTGATGATGCGAGCTTTTTCGGAAACAATGGAGCGGTAACGCGAGTACTTTAGATAGCAAGCCTCTCTGTTAGGTTTGCAGAAAGTCCGAAGATGCGAACCTATCCCCAAATTGTATTGCCAGAGGAGGATTTTGCTCGATTACGACATTTTAGCTGCTTCGTTAGCTGCGCAAGATCTTTCTGGATGAATTATACGCGTAACAGCTGGTACGAAAGGGAAGATCGCGTGGGTTGATAGAAACGAAGGGACGAAGAAGAAGTCTGCCGATCGCTTTACATTTTGTAGGAATATCTGCAAAGTTCGCGCATCGATACTTCCAGGTGAAGAAGCTATCTCGCTACTTCTAGATTCGAGTCGTAATTTGAATGGATTTTGTAATCGCGGCTAATCGATTCGAGACCGTACTGTAATTTAGAACGCCGCAGAGACGTAGAATATAGGTGTATTTGTACAATATAAATGCGCGATGTACAGTACGAAACGGTGAATAAATTATGGACACAAATTATCGACAGAGCAAAGAGCGCGCGCGAATACGAGATACGAGCGGAATGTTACGCGTGCGTTCAAAGCACGAAAGAAGCTAGTAACAAGAATTGTAAAGAAAATCAGCGACGCGTCGCAATGTAAAATATGGAATTACCGCGGATATTTATGCGTTTATACGGAGCGTAACGTACAAGAATCTATCGAATCACCGAAGCACGGTACTCGCCTGGCATTTCAAAGAATCGAACGAATCTTCGTACGAACCTCAGCTTCTCTTATCGCGTTCGCGAAACGTACGAATTTGCATAAAGCTGCGCAGCCAAGTAATAATAGAAATCGTAGGAAAGTCGCTAAATGTCACGAGAGGGGTAAAACTATACGTGGTGGAAGACGCGTGTGTATATATACACGCGCGCGCACACGCACACATGCACGTGTACGTGTACGTATACGTTGTGACGCTGTTACAACGCGATTTCGCACATCGATCAGTGGCGTCAGGACACGAAGGTCGAGCCGGCCGACAAGCCTTCGCTCGTAAATCAATTTCGAGGGTGCACTCGTGTGCGCGTCGATGCATTCCGTAATAGATTTCGACTAAACAGGTCAGAGAGATCCGGCTGTCCTGAAATTTCGGTGTAAACACGCCTGGCCCGTTCACGGCGCACAAAGCGTCTCAGGAAGATGCGACATCCATTTATGAATGCGGACCTAGTAATTGGACGATGCTCCTCCACGAACAGGTAGAGGGTTGTCGATGTTGCTGTTCAAAGCGACTGTCATCCTTCGAACGCAAGAGTTCATTTGGTAAACCAGCTTCTCAAATCGTGTACAGAATACATAATGGAAGAGTAAGAGAGGTGGGAGGAGGGAGGGGGGGGGGTCAAGGAACGTCGCGAGGTACAACAGCTTCGTTGAGAAAATTCAGTTTCAACGCGATGTTGGTCGGCCAGAGAAAGAACAACGTTCGACGTATTTAACTGTATGGTTTATGAAAGGAAGTTATCGAAGAAAAAGAAACAACGATTAATAAAGCGTTGGTTATTTTTATCCGTGTCTTGTTCCTGTACTGGGTGGACATTATTGCCTGTTTCGAATCACCGCGCTAAATCTTTGACTTAATTATTGATTGGCGATAGTCGTGCAGCCCCAGTTCTCGGAAATAAAATGTCTTTTGAAACGGAAAATCATGAAGAACGATCGTTCCTCGTTTCTTACCCTTTACCTATCGATTCCTGCTTCTTTTAAATTTTATATCTTGCTCCGTTGTATATTCGATGTATAATGCTAACCTTCGAGAGTCGAACGATATTTGACGACGGAGCGGATCAAAGTAATCGTGTCGTGAAATTTTGATCTTCAACGCGTCAATCGTAAGAGTTATTCGATCGTACAGATAAGTGATTCAGACGCACGTTGATCGCGTTAATTTTTCTCGGCAACAGTGACGGACGGTAAAATTGCGGAGGATATAGGACATTAGAATTTGCGAAATTTAGCGTACACCGTATCGATCAAATTGCTATATAATTTTTTAATAAACGCAAGTTTCCCCCATATTTGTATTTATCAGCGTTAAAAAGATCGATTTGTGTTATTTATTTTATTCTTTAATACTCGGTACGAAATGATATTTTTCCTTCTATGCACGATACGTACGAGATTGCTTTCTTTTCGATCGTGTAGCATTTGTTATGCATCAGTCTGTGCAACACGTATGAAAAAGACTCGAGCGAAACCTCTGGCGCACATCGAAAATGGAGAAGGCATCGTTCCAGCCAAGACTTTTCTCATTACGGATGTTGAATGTATAATCTTCCATCCTATATGCACCATAGTCGTCCATTCCTCGCTATTATTCAGACAGATCAGCTTACTCTTTATTCTTTCATTATTTATTATTCATAGCTCGTTCTACATAATGCTGTTTTCCATTTGTTACGAAAAACAAACGAGCAACATTTACCTTTATTGCACGCGATAACGATTTATGTTAATCGCGTGTGCAACAATTAGAAATTTCGAAATTCATTCGCGTATCTCAAAGCGTGTGTAAATAAAATTACATAAACTTAAACCCGTAGTTCGACTTGAAATAAAGAAGCTCTGTTGAAAAGTTTTAGGATATCGATATTTTTATACCTTTTACTTCGCTATTTGTCACTAAAATTATCGCGTGGCGAATAATATAATTTGATATTTCTCTTCTATAGAATATCGAACATAAATATTTTGTATAAAATTATTTCCATTATTTTCAATATAAATATCTCGTAGAAAACTATCGCTACGTATAAAGTACCTTCTCAGATGAAATAATTTCACGTTTTAATTGTACAAGTCCAACGATGCCAGTACTAAACCGAACGAGCGTTAGATTAAGAATTGCACGATCTCTCGCTGAAATTTACCCTATAGTTTATTACCGGTAGAGCTTAAAATCGTAGCCCGATACCGACAATCTGATACGTTTATTCGTTGTCGATAGTTATGACACCTTTGGAATGGTAATATCAGCATCCGTACGTATGATAATAATCCGTGATTAGGACACACGTAACCCGTTGGTTCGTTGTAAGCGGTAAATATACTGTGAACGTTGAAATACGACGAACGTCACTGGGCAATTGCAATTAAATTACCAAGGAAATTAGCCTGCACTGTGGATAATGCATTCGTGAACAGAGAGAGTCGCGTTGCACGGACAAACTGACCCACTCTCCGCGTATACAGGGTGTTCCTGCATTAAATATCGAAATTAGGAATTAGCTTCGTAACTGGATTAGTTATCTTTATACTTGGCCATTAGATTCAGTTTTGGGCATTTTACAGAAACTTTGATATCTGCTTCTTGAAGCTTGTTTCTCTGTTCAGCTGTACGTAATAATTATTTGTTAAATATTTTTGCTCGAAAGAAAGGAAAGGAACGTCTTTAGTATCCTCCTCGTCTTTGTATCTCTTCGGATATCTTCATTTTCCGAACGCTTTACTCGTAAAAAGCGTGGAATACCGGGAAGCTAGTAAGATTATATCGGATACTATAACGAGATGTTTCAAACTGTGTATATTCTAACAATATCTATTCGAATATAATATCCGTTTCGTTTTATACGGAACCAGGCAGACCGACAAGATTAAAATCTAAGAAGCTCACTTTCGGTTCGCTCTATTATAAAAAAAAAAAAAAAAAAAAAAATACAATTCCATCAGATTAAAGTCGAAATTGCAGTGTTCTGCAGAACAAAATATGAAAAGTATAAAAAGTCAGTTTGCGATCTATCTTCTCATCAAACAATTTCCGTACATAATTTTACACTTGTTAAATTCAATTTTCACTTCCAATTTGTACATTCAATTTAATTCTCACTTTCGAAGTGAAGATCCCAACGCTTAATTAAAACTTAACGGCTCTATTTTCAGCCTCACTTGCTATTAAAAAAAAAAAAAAAAAAAAGAAAAAGAAGAAGAAAAAATTCTCGTTTAAATGGAAATTACAACTTCCCACTTTGCAAGAAGAATCGCCACGTAGAGGAAGAAATATTGCCGAGCTTCCTGCCTGCGCGGAAATTTTTCACGCGGCCGAACAGCAATAAAGCGGAACGACGTGGTCCGCGCCGAACACACGGTATATTCGAAAGATTTACATTTTCCGTCCAGCGGCGGACAATGTTTCACGGGGGGAGGTATGATGGGGCTAAGCGGCCGTGCATCGAAACAATAGCGCGAGACGGTCGCATTTGCGCGGGATGCGCACGTATCGCTGCTGCAGTTTCACGTTATTGTTAGCGCAAGGCACGATACATAAGTGCATGCGACGTTCGAGTTACGTGCAAGCTCTGCCTGGCCTCGTGTTTCCAGTCAGACGGTGCACCTTCCGCGATACAGCCACGAGATTGCATGTTTCGTTGTCTTTCTTTTGCCTGTGATCGACGCGGCTCGCCCGTTAAACGCCAGTCATTTACCACCACACCTTGTAATTTCTTCTTTCGATCGTTTCTCCTTCTGGGTTAATCTACTCGTTCGTTAAGTCGAAGTTGCCGCAGCGGCGTTGCGCGAAATTCGACGAAATTAAAACTCGGAGGATTTTTTATTGTCGCGACGATCACCGGCTCGAAAGATTTTGTCGAATAATCGAATCCGTTATCGATCGTTACGAGGATTCGCGAGGGGTTGGCGAGGCGTTTCGTTGACTAATCGAAAGTCAGAGTTGGAGGATTTAAAGGAATTGGAAATCAATGGCGGAATTGTTTAGTATCGTCGTAACAAGTGAATAATTTCGGGAATATTCAATCTTTGACGAGTAATTTAATGTATCGGTTGACGCAGGGTTGCGCGTGTTTAAGGAGGCTTTGGTCAACTGATCGTGTACCGGGATTGGGAGGTTTGAAGATTTCGAAAGTAATCCGACTTGGACGAATAATTTAACGCGTTGTTGGCTTTACGAAGATTCGTAGGCGATTGGATAAGTTTTGCATGAAACGACGAGTTATCTGGGCATTTGGAGTTACGTAATTTGCTTTTGTTTGACTTCGTAAGACTTGTCTAAGAGATTGTAAAAAGCGGCGAAGAATTATTACTGGCAATTTAGTTTCAGAGTCTCTATTTAGAGTCGATTGGATATCGTGAAATTTGTAAGATGGAAAGGGGATTTTATCGAGTGGAAAGTTTATATGGATTTTATAGTTTCTCAGTATTTCGAATCATTGGGCATTAAAGCGAATTATATCGAGACGTTCTTCTTTGATAGGAGCGATCAATTTGACTTTTATTTCGTTTTCGTGTTGATAGACCTCGCAAACAATTTTTCCTTCGTCTATTTCGTAAAACACGTCGTCCCCGTTTTCGTTGTAAAAAATCTCATCTTATTATAAATACATTTTATTCGATAAAAAAAAACATTTTTTTTTTAATCGTATTCGCCGATAAATAGAAGAAAACTTTATGGATTACGGTGTTAATCCACGATGTGTTACAATGAAGTTAGTAACGCGCATGGCGGTTTGGATATCTTTGTACGTGTCAGCTGCTCCTTTATTTGTCCAAGAAGAAGGATTTGCCCGTGTTAACAGAGCTTCCACCTGGTAGCGTCTTATCCGTCTTCCCGCTTATGACGGCTAGCTTCTTGTAAACAATTTCGTTTCCTGTTTCTCCTGCACCGTGGAACGCTATTTCCCCGGAGGTAAACCGCAGGAAATCGAAGAGACAGCGACGGAAGAAATAGGGGACAATTTTTCAGAAAAGTTCAGAGCCGCGAAGTAACGCCGTGACACTACACGGAAAGTCGCATATACAGACATTCGGGGCTTGAAATACGTTCCTTCGTTTTCCTTGTACCTCTCGCTCCCATTTTCCATTCAATAACTTGCAAAATGACTTATTACGTTTGGCATGTCGTTTCCATCGAGTTCCAATTCGCCGAACAAATACCAACCATTTTGTCCATATTCCACCGAACTATGGAGAAAAACATTAATTGCGAACAAGTACGAAACTTTTTTGTATCGTTGAATATTTGATCAATACGTGAACATCTGTGTCTACGATGTAAAAGTATACTACGTATTATATTATATTATATTATATTATATTATATTATATTATATTATATTATATTATATTATATTATATTATATTATATTATATTATATTATATTATATTGTATTATATTATATTATATTGTATTATATTATATTGTATTGTATTATATTGTATTGTATTATATTGTATTGTATTATATTGTATTGTATTATATTGTATTGTATTATATTGTATTGTATTATATTGTATTGTATTATATTGTATTGTATTATATTATATTATATTATATTATATTATATTATATTATATTATATTATATTATTATGTGTATACACGAATATTCATAAACATTTTACGCCTTGATGTGGTATAAAATTGTAGCGAAAAGTATAATATTCTGCTAAAAAAAAGAAAAAAGGAAAAGAAAGTTTCTAATATATTTGTTACCTTTGTGAGATACGTAGCAAATATAAAGAAAGAAAGCGGTAACTGTTTTATAAAATAAAGTAGGACCTTGACTGTGTAAATTAATTATGCGACACGTTTCTCGGATAATGGAATCATTTCGTTTTCACGCTAGAGCAGATGATTTACTTTCAATTGTTTCGTAAAGTAAAGAAGCGAAAGCTCTCGAATAAAAATGTAGTAATCCCTCTTGGTTTATCCCTATTCTTGCTTCTCGATTTTTCTTTCGAGGCATCAACCCCCAAACGATTCGTTGATCGTCGTTCCGATAATCGAGAATTTTATTGTATTATCCTTTAGAACGTCGAAGTTGTAGACGTTTATATCGATTTGCCGCAAATTGCTTTTTCTTTTTTTTAACAGACGCTGCCTTCCTCCATTATTCATCATCAACCGTATTAATCATTTATCAGCCGAATCGTTCCACTCTTAAGGCTAGTTCAGACACGGTCTGTAGTTTAGTCAAGCAGCGAATAAAGCCGAATTTACACCGTTCACGTTCGAGGATCGCTGCTGATTAAAAGGACGTTTTTCACGATGAAACGTCCACGATGAAACAGTGGAAATGCGGCTTTAACTCGCTGCTCGACCAAACCACTGGCCGTGTTTGAACCTGCCTTTTTCTTCGACCGCTGTTTGTACTCTAAATATTTCAACGCTCGTTCGTTGATTCATCGTCCGTATCAATACGTTTTGCATGATTTTGTACGAAGCAAATTAGGAAACAGTATCTGTCGGATTCGTCGGGCAGATATTGCGAATTACGAGCGCAAGTTATGTAAAACACGTTCGTTTCCTCGGTCGTTTCATTCAGCCGATGATGTGAAAATTGCATAGCGTTACGTAAGCGTGGGAATAGTATAGCGAGATGGATTTTAGCGGCAATGGGAATACTACGGCTCTTTGATTTACTTGTTCCGCCGGATTGCCACGATCGTTGTATAACCAGCGAAATATCGTAGGAAGCTTTATTTCGTTCCCAAGTTAATCACATTGACCTCTATTCTCATACTTTCTCGATCAACGATAAGTCATTAGAAATTCTAATATCGATAGCGAGCGACTAAGATCCTATTTTTCTGTTTATTATGAACGGTATGTTAATATCATAACGGGCGATTCGTTTGTGCCTGTAGCGATTGTTTGTACCGCACGATTTTTTTTTTTTTACACAATTTGTGTTACGTTATTTTTTAAACAATTCCTCCCGGCAAATCCCTTTTCTACTTACTATTTTTATTACACATATTTAATACTAAAATCACGTAAGAGTAGAAACTTCGGTGACATAAAACCGACGAAGAATATATTAAATTCTTAAACGCTCCCTGTACAAAGAATGACAAATGCGACTTTTGTTACGCGCCACTCTTCTTTATGATCTTCGCGCGATCTTATCGCGCTAAATGTAATCCGACGATCGTTGCAACTAAAATTCAAGTAGTTTGAGTAACATCTATACCAAAGGAACGACGCTTTGCTTCAACTGTTTTATTTTAATTATCAACGCGTCGGCCAAATTCACCCCTGTTACTATCAAAAATTAAAAAAAAAGAAAAAGATAAAGATAAAGACACGCAAAATCGCTTTATCGCAGAATGTGTAAAGAGAGGACGAACAGGGGTATCTGTCTTAACACAGATACGTAATAATAGGGAGGCACATTTGCATAATGGCGGTTCTGTTGGCCGATTGGCCAGAGGGTCAGGGAGCGAATTTTGTCGTCGAATTGCCGAAAGCCGAATTGGAGCAAATAGACGCCCTCCTAACGGTGCATGGCAATTCGTCATTCCTGACCAATTGATCCTTCTGCAGAATGCGTTTTCATAGAAACGGTGTCTGTTGCTTTTGCAGGTCGAGGCCGGTGACGTCATACTCAGGGTGAACGAAGTCGATGTCAACCGATTCAGTACTAAAGAAGGTAAGAAGACCGACCTGCTTTAGCCCCTCTCTCTCTCTCTCTCTCTTTCTCTCGCGCTCGCGATATAATACACATTCGCCCAAGTGCACTCGTTCTCTCTTCTCTCCCTTTTCCTCCCCCCTTTCACGGTTCCTTCTCTTTTGCCCCTGTTTGAAAGGTACAATCTTTTTGTCCGCGATATAACGTATCGAATGCTCGCAGGATTTGTATTCTCGCGTTCCACGATCGAGATTTGGCAATGGACGAAGATTGATGTTGCGTTTAACGACCAGAACTATCGTGGAATAAAGGACAGCGGAACTGCATTTTCAGCGACTCGTACCGATGGCGGAGTCGAAGCGAGATATATGTTTCTATCAGCCACGATATTCGTCTTGCGTTAAAAAGGCGACTTAACTATATGCTTTAAGCAAATGTATTATACCATGCACACCCCATGGTGTTTGAATATCGACGCGAGTCACTTTGAGCTCCGTTTAGCGAAACTATGCCAAATTTGAATCGATGCCGGAGGAAAGAATCTTTCGTTGATACATTTTTTTTTTTAATCATTAGAGATCTTGGAACATGCTGCCCTATAAGTTTATAAAACTTTTATACGGAAGATTTTGATCGTTCTGGTTTTTGGTGGTTCCATTGGTAAGAATCGGGAAACTTGATTTCCGGTGGTGATTCTTTGGCGAAATTAACAAGTATTTTTTTTTTTTTTTGTTTAGCCGTCTCGTTATAAATTCGCAAAGAACTCGAGATTACTCGGAAAAACTGAAACGATAGTTTATCCGAGTTCTCGCCGAAATAAGATCTGCCAGCGCGGAAAACGAAAACTTGGCAGGACGACGTGATCAACTTTCTCGTAATTGCGATACAATTCTCGAACGTCCAGAGAGAATTACGATGGAAAAGAAAAGAGGGAAAAGAACGAGATAGAACGTAGATCGATCGAGTGAAAGTCGCCTCGCGCTTTATCCCACGATTGTTCTTGTACGGGGAAGGTCAATGAAACTCGCGCTCGGGCGTGAAAAATTCGCGGACGCTCGGCCTTTCGACCGTAAAACAACAGGAAAACGCAACCGCCCCGAGCGGAAGATTCACGATTCGACGTTTCGCCGCGCGAGATGGCAATAATTCGCGAGGGACGACCGCTTTATCGGGATTTATTGGGAATATATATCGACCGGCTGGATTTTCCATAAAACACCTGAGAATGTCCGGGAAATTTACATCGTGATTTCCGGCGGAAGCCGCTCACGCAAAATTTCACGGTATCAGCTCGAGTGTAGAGAAATCGAATGTTCAGCGATAACAAGAGCAAACAGACGATTTCGCACGAACAGTCGTTTAATCGTTCAATTAATTCGTCTAGTGAAAATAACGAGAATACTTCTACGAAGCGTGGATACCTATAAAATCTTGATTAAAACAGAATTCCTACAGTACCCATGTATCTTGGTAGACGTAACTGGAAATTTGCAAGTTTTTTTTAGATAAACGCGTTACTAGTCTCAGACGCGTCTATTCTTTTCTCGATGAAAGTTACACAATTTTCAAAACATCCCTGATCGCTAAATGGCAGTTTATCGAAATATTCGTCAAATATTGAAATATATGATATAGCTGTCGCACATCGTAGGAATAACGACGTAAATGTTAGTTGCAGTTAATCGCAGACATACTTAAAAGTAAGCGGAAGAGAATGCGAACAGCGTTGTTTATCCCAACATTATAAAACATTGCCTTCGTTGTTTAATTACGAGCTTAGTCGTTAAATGAAATTGATCCTCTTCGTCTCCTGAGAAATCACCTTTTTCCGGCTGCGCCGTTGATGCACCGGCAAGACGATATTATATTCTTTTACATTGTACGCAATTAAAATGATCACACCTGACAATCTATTGTTTGGAAAGTAAAGCAAACCGAAGTTTTGTCATTTTCCACCTTCGAACCGCTTTATCCAATTTTAGATATTTAATCGTTATTCCGTGTAATACAACTTCGTCTAAAAGGTAAAAAAAAAAAAAAGAAAAACACACAGAGAACTTGGGATATTTCAACTCATCTTGAAAAAGGGAAATTCAAATCCCATTACGGATGGAACGTTTTAATTAAGGACAACGGTGTATTATTTGAGATACGTACGATTCCTTACCATTCAATACAATCAATATGGTTGTTTATTATTCCAACGAAGAATCTTATATTCATATATTCAAGCAAAGCACGGAAGCTATAATAATCACGAATGGTTTCCAAATGCAGTAAAAAGTCACTATGTATACGTATGTGTTGAATATTTCCATTCCATGTAAGATATAAACACTATCTCGGTGGAGCATTTGCAAAACTCGCAGCAGAGATCAAATTGAAGTCACCATTTTCTATGAATATTTACCATTTATGTACATCGAACGTCTTCCAAGAATAATATCGATGGCACATGCAAGGAGATCAGGATTAAACGAGAAGACTCAGCGAGATATTCTATATTTAAATTATATTCAAGAATTCGATGAAATATCACGATGTTCGTTTCGTTCTGTTCGCGTTTTGTCCCGTCAGTATGGCTCCGATCTATTCGTCCGATTTACGCGGTATCAAGTAAAATTCATAGGAAAGTCTGACACGCGATGGCTATAGAAATAGAACTGGATAACACGAAGGAAAATCGTATACGTAAGTTCACCTCCTTCAGATTAGAAATAAACGAGACACTGTTTTTGCTTGACCCTAGCTTAACCTTTCGATCTGTCAAGTGTCCCATTCGTCACGCAAAAATTATTTATTCATAGAAGGAATCGAGACGCGAGCGATAAGTATCGACGAGACGCGATAGAAGTTACAGGGAACAGAATTGAATAAAATTTTATTCGTTTATACTATGCAGTTTTATCGATAGAACTTGGGACGGTCGGTTATCTTATAGATCGCGTTTGGTTACTTTTGTTCAGCGTGTTTTGTAATATTATTTTTAAAAAAATGGTTAATGGAATATGGTAAAGAAATTCCACATTTTTGTCGATGATTTATCGCTGTTGTATATTTTATGATTCGTATCTCTTTATACTCTCTATCTCATGCATTTTTGACGCATGATTTATCCTCTGCTCTAACTTGCCTATCGCCTCTCTTTTCCCCATAATTTAAATTTCTAATTGAGTAATACATATGCATGAGGGGAATGCATCGCGTCTTAAAAACTATAAATCTTCAAGATGCTCAAAGAAATATCACGAGCATTGGACGAAAATTCGTGTCTAGCAGTTTGTTAATCGAAGCACCGAGAACCATAATGATTTAAGTCTGTCCATTACTCGCTTTTTATAAAATAACGTCCAATGTTTACGATTATACAAAATTCATTACATCTTTCAAAATTGATAAAGACGTGCCGCAGCAGACAGTAAAGATATTAGATTATTACGGGTTTTCATGCAAATTCCTCAATTCATTTACCTCCTAAGCGTCATAACGAGTATTTACTTCGTGTATTTTCTATATTTTCTTACGCGTATCCTCGCTATTTTTACAAATTCCAATTTCCCGTATATGCATAATGAACGAAACGAAATGATACCTTTAAAAGTTGAAATACGCGACTAAGTATAAATTCTTAGATTCTCGGCCGATATACCACTATCGTTTTCAGTTTACTAATTCTAGAAAAAAGATCATCGTGTATTCGATGATAAAAATAATAATAATAATAATGAACGAAGCAAGAGAAAACTCGGGAAACAAGCCAGAAAACAAAACGTTGGATTAATCGGTTCGCGATGTCCAATGACGAGGAGAAAGCAAAGTTAAACGAGATTCGAGAAAGAAATTTCATTCGGGCGACCCTTCCACCATGAGACGGCGAACAGTCAAACGAAATTACAAACGAACCGGACTCGAACTCGCGAGTAATTCGAAGCAAAAATCGAGTTTGGATGTTCGTTGGATCACGTTGGACCGAAGGAACGAAAGAAGGCGGAAGTTTTCTTTATAAGCAAAACGAAGTTTGTCAAAGTTTCTATTCTTTACAGACGTTCGTCTCTCGACGAATTTCTCGCGTTTGTTAGGATCGCGTTGGCAAT
Organism: Bombus waltoni; assembly: GCA_014737395.1. Taxonomy (NCBI): domain Eukaryota; kingdom Metazoa; phylum Arthropoda; class Insecta; order Hymenoptera; family Apidae; genus Bombus; species Bombus waltoni. The sequence continues at coordinate 3,717,180 of JACXII010000028.1, read as the reverse complement.
TTCGTATATGAGGGTGAAACGTCGACCATGCAGGTCATTAGCGAGAATTTTACGATGACACGACGCTAAATTCGCGACGTGCACGCGAAATGGGACACTTGATTGACTGTATTACCGGTTGCTCGCGAATGCTGTCCGCTGCAACAAGCCAAACGATCCTTGCTCAATTTTATATCGACGATACAGTTACCCCTTTGGCCGTCTACTCTCCATTTTGCAATTCTGTCAGAATCTTCTTCCTTTCTCTTAAACGTTGATGATCGAATATAACGTCAGTCTAGTCAGTGGATTTTTTAATCCGAAAATTGTAGCTCGTTAATTGAAAGAGATCGTACAATCTTCGCACGTGATACCAAACACGCTTTTGCGTATAATTGGAAAACTATAACCGAGCACCCTATACATGTATGTATAGGAAGAAGTTGTTCGAAATGGTGAGCTCGACAACACATTTCAAGGGGATGGAAATCTTTGAGGAGGCGATTGTTCGACACCTTCGCCGAAATGGATGCTTGACAAACAAATGATTGACCATATATATATATATATATACTACTGATAATTTAAATTATAAGATACAAGACGCTCGCGAGAATGCAAAGATTAATGCAATTCGCAAGACAAAAAATCGCAGCAAAGTCCACGAAACAAGTAAGCGATACAGTGAATGGAACGTGGCGGCGAGGGAATAAAAATTCCGAAAGTGGCACGAACCAGCGGCAATCCTCGTTTCGCGGAGGCTGGCACAAGGAACAACGGCGATATCGTGTAACCGAGCGTAAAGCGGCCCAAGCAGCGCAATATCGGCCAGCCTAGTATTTCCTCTAGTTCCCCGTTTAATTTGACAAGCTGACATCGCAGACAGACACGAAGCGATATTTCAGTTCCGTGAACCGTGAACTCGCGTCTGTTCGACTCGGCTCGGCGCGTTTGCGTTTGCGTTTCGCGGATATAATTGGTAAACTTGGCCGGGCTGCTGTCCGGAAATGGAAGACGCTGGAGGTGTCTCGTCCTACGGGACGTTCGCTTTACGGGGTTGAAGGACGGTGAAAGTTTACCGAAAGCTTTTAAAACCGGGCAAATTTGTTCTTCCAGGGTTTCGGACGTTGCCCTCTTCAGGTATCGACGAGGTTTAGGCGTCTTCGAAGTTTTGTGTTGCTCCATTGTCTTCCTTCTGTTCGTAGAAATTGCCGTTTTCGAGGGACGTGTTTTGATCCCAAGATTAAAATCTTACCCTCTTTTTCCTCTTGGATTCTCAAGCCTCTTAACACTCGTCTTTCCAACTTAATTTTACTCCTTTTTTTTTCTTTCTTTTTGTTTCTCTTTTTGTTTCTCCGGTGTTCTACAAACATTTCCAAACTTTGGATTCGTTTGGACGATCGGAGGAACACCATAGAAACAGATAAACGATGGATACATAGTAGTCGTCGTAGCTAGAGACACGCAGTTTATGTGTATATTATACGAAACGTTTTGAAATCTCGTTAGCACTGCAACGAGATACGAGTATCGTGGCTATATCGGTAAAACTTGAAACGAACGTGAAAATGTATATGGAAGTTGCATAATACTTATTGCCGCCATGATTACGTGGCAGAGATCAGCAAAATATTTGAATTAGTACATTTAATACAACTAACACATACGTTATATATTATTACGACGGTATGATAATTATGCATACAGCAATATGCCACGATATGTAACGAGACCTTTATCTTTATCATTAATTGTATGTTTAAGACAACTCTTCAAGCTGTATACTAAATTTGATCAATGTCGTGTAACTCCAGTCCAGTCTGTACGCATTTCCAGATTGCTTTCAAATTTTGTTACTACAATCGTTGCAGTCCCCGTTGCAGTGTCAAGGAAACTTCAGAAAGTTTTGTACAACGCGCGTAATATGTTCACAAAGAGATTCTGTAGCAAGGATTCGAATACTTTCGCGATTCACTGTATACCATTTCACTCAACGGCGCACAGAATGTTTTCTACTTCCATAGACAGTTTGGAGGTAAAAGAAAGAGCCAAAGCTACAGAATTTCTTTTAGCAGATGTTTCCCAGCATTTCTACGATCTGCGGTAGTCGGAATATTCCAAGTAGGTGGAGGTTTTACACAAATTCGAGGTTTAATTAAACCGACCTGTCTGGGCATACCGTCTTATCCGCTCGAAGCATATATTCTTGTCATCTCTTTCGTCTAAACCCATCCTCGTGCTATTCTGTTAACGCGTCATGCTAAATTTTCCATTTTGCTGGCGTTAAAACCGAGTTCCACACGGAACGGTTTAACCGTTGTACAAAATTGCGACCCACAGTTATCCTTTTCGTTAGGAGCAGGTCGTTTCCCTCGTTAATCTCAAGCAGGAAGACGGCCAGCCTCTCCGAAAACAGCATAACGGACAATGTTCCCGTAAATTCCGCTTACAAACACGTGACAACTCGGTTTAACCGTCCCTTTGGTCTCTCTTTTCTCTTTTACAGTCAGCGACAAACGCAAGTAGGTGGCAAGTAGAAGTAGATACCGATCAAGTTTAACCGTCAGTTTCGATCGTTCACTGTATAATCCGTGTATTGTCAGGATGTATTTATAATAAATAAAATCGAGGTACAGTAGCGGACAAGATTCTACGAAACAGTTTGTACGTTAGAAGAGCAGTGGATAAATATAATATACACTGCAAAATGGTCAAACTTTGAACCTTCTTTCGTCCGCTACTGGATATAACGCTAGTATCCACTAGTTCGATTAACCCCTTTGTTCGTGACTCATGATTCGTGATACGCTTTGGACGAGATATCTTTCCATGCAATATGGTTCGTGCGATGCTTCGAAGCAAACATCGCGCGATTCCGTCTTTCGATGCTTACAACTGAAAATCGCTCATCGGTCGTTGGAACGTACGTAGCATCGTGTATATCCTTTCACCATACTTTGAATTATTTCATGCGATATTTTCTTCATTCGATATTCCTCTACCTAACCCCTTTCGCATTCACAAACGCAGTGTCTTACCAACTGATTTTTATGCGAATCGTTGGACCAGATATATCGTATGTCTTTCCATTATCTTGCATCGCATGAACGACATTGCGTTGCAAGATATCTCTCGCGAAGCGTGTCATGAATCATGAACAACACTGTCTGGCGAGATATGTACATATTTCGTACTCTAATGCGAAGGAGTTAATCGAACTGCTGCTACCGTTATATCCAGTAGCGGACGAAAGAAAGTTCAAAGTTTGCCAAACGATTTACTCGTATATACGCACGTGTCGGTCAATTTTGTATCAAAAATATTTTTCATCGTATCGCTAACGGTCAGCTATTCCGCGGTATACGAATAGAATATATTTATTCGTTGCTCTTATCAAATTCAATCTGTGCCCGCTACTCTATATTTTGATTATATATATATATATATTCGTAGTACATAGATTACTTCGTATTCGTAAATAATTGAACTCGATATTTACATGTTTATGTAAGCAAGCGGTATTTCCGCTATCTCGTGTCTATTCCTATTTCCACTAACTCTGTCTATTCCATTTATTTCTGTCCGCGACTGTATTCCTTCTGTTCTACGTTTCCCATCCTACGACTCTTTGGCCAACGTCTTTCCTGACTGGTGTGTTTCGTCGTTTTCTGTTTCAGTGCTGAAATGTCTGCGGCTCTCGTCGGATCCCGTCACCCTGAAACTACGAAGGGGTAAGTCAAGTGCGTCTACGAATTCTTTTATTCTCGCGAACAGCGGATGTAAGTTCGGTTATCGAGTTGCAACGAGGAATAGGAATCGGATTTTTTCCAGTTTGGGTGGTTTTCGAAATTCTGATCGGCGAATATCGAAACGTTGGCCATGGTTATTGGCTTAAGTGGTTATTAGTTCCGCGTCGCGAGGATCATCGATGATGCAGGCGGTTAATCGAGACGCTTGATTAACGCATTAATCGGATTTTTCCGATTATCAGTCGCGATAACGGATTATATCGCGATTTAGCCATTGATTCACTGTTACCTTCTTAGACCTGTGATACTATTCATAGATACTATACCAAACACTATTTACACGGATTTACGTGAATTAACCGACTTCGATTGTGACGTCAAATTAATTCCGAATTAATTTCGATGTTGGAATCATTGGCACTATGCTGATTTAAATCAAACACAGACTGTAACGAAATTTACATCTGAATTTCAGTACGGGTTCAAATTGGCATTGAATATTTTATAATTGTAATAGGGAGGAATTTATGGAATTTGATGCCTCTTAAGGCTACAATCGATTTTCGATCAATTTATGAAACCGCTTGACACATTCGCTATTAATCGAAACTGATGGCAATTCATTTGGAGACTCGCATTTTTGTTCCTGAGAAATGTCTTCGTTTTCATTGTCCGCTGTTTCGCGGATCTTTTATGAATCACCCTATCGAAAACTATTGAACTTAAAACGCGATAATTGCGTTATTTAAACGCTTTGCTCGTAGCTGTAGTAGCGTAGTACTTTCGAACAAACGATAGTTCCTAAAACTAGAGAAGAACGATCAATGGTAACGATAATCAACAAGAATTATGCACCGAAGGCGGACGTAACTCAACTCGACGAACGTAGCAAGATTAGTCTGTCTTTGAATTTCGTTGTAACTACTCTAGACATAGTCTGAAATAAGATTTTGCTCGTTATAATACTGGAACGCGATTAATCCTCTCTGCAGATGTACGAGTTCTCAGTTGCGAGTATCAAATATTCTTTAGCTGCTGAATAGCAGATTGTTTCGACGTTAAATTCGTTATTTTATCAATGAGAATTACGACGCAACTTTGCAGCTTTAACGAAAAAAAAAAAAAAGATGTCAATGGGACGAGTATTTTTATTCTAGGATTTATACAATGATAAGAATTCTTTTAGAGATTATACCATAGAATAATAAGATAGCGATAACTTGTTGCTAAAGCTTATTCGCGTTATCGTTAAAAATCTAAGGTTGAAATCGTATTATTGTTATACTTATATCACTGTATAAGGGCGAGACTCTAACATCGAAGCTTAGGAAACTAATTATTTTAGTTTGGAAAATTATTGCTTTGAGATAAAGCTCGTATGATTTTACGACTAACGAACACTTTTATAGTAGTATAATTTTTTTCTTATTAATTACGGAATTTCTTAAGAACCTTCTATCATATCGCGTAATAGTTTCAGTCGCGAAATATACATCGTTCATTACGTATCGTTGCAATTTTCCAACATGAACCAATTCTTTATTTCTCGCGTTTTAATCTCTTTGAATACTCCATTCTTCGACCACGCTACCCTCCTAATGTTGATGTTGAAAGGACCGGATCTGTACAAAAAAAAAAAAAAAGAAAGTATACATATATAATTCTATCTAAAGAGATCGCACTACTACATAAAATTCGAACGATTCGGTACGATTTGCCGCTATCTTTCATTGGTTCTCTAGATTTTCTTACAACCTAACGAACCTTGAAAAGAAGTACAAGATTTCTTCAAGAGGCTACGAAGATTTCTATAAAATCTGCAACAACAGATATTTCTCGAGAATAGTAACAGACCTACCGTGATTCCATAGAAATTGCATTAATAGAGTTGTTAGCGATTCTCAGATTCGCCAATCTCCGATCGTTGGTACACGATTACGTTCGTCGTTTGCAAGATCCGCTTTCGTCGGTGAAAGTGTAGAGGAGTAGGGAGAAACCGAAAGAAATATCGTTTGGACCGCGTTCTCGACGGTGCACGCGTTCCATCGATAAGCGTAATCGGCGGTGTGTGTGGGCGGCGAACTTCTTGGCCGGTTTTCCGATCGTCCGGAATCCGAGGCGTGTATTGCTGCAACGTGCACGAGCCAACTCGCGCATTCCTCTCGGGTGGATCCTCGCGGTCGAAACTACGCCCGGAATGCGAAGGAAGTTCACGTGTTTCGGCTGCTGGCAAGTTCCGCTTTCTCGTCCATGTATGACCGGAATTTTCTAGTTAAACGTACTTTTCGCAACATTCGAATCAACCTTTGTAATTGCATGGTATTTTCGATTGGCGAGGAAAACAAATTGAAGACGATAATACGAAAGGCGATAATACAGGTATACTGTAGCTTCGTTTATCCGTCGAGATGCGACGAAACTAAACCGTAAACAGAAAACATATTCGCAAACGCATCTGGCGTGTGGATAGTGAAAACGAATACAGTCAGTCAGAAAAGTATTGGCATAGCCTTTACAACGGAGTAACTGTTTTAAAAACGGCTGCAAACGATTTGAGGTTGTTGAAGACGTTGGAATAATTGCTTCGTTAAATGACGCGTACAAGAAGTTTGGAGAGAATTAAAATTGGCAGGAATGAAGAGGAAGACGGTGAACGTCGTCTCGGTCTACTTTCTTATCGGGACTTGCAGTGAATATTTAAATAACGCGTTTTGAGATTTCGGACATTTATGTCGATTACAGGTGTGCTGAAAATTTCATCGAAATCGATCGACGTTGTTGCTACGGGCGAAACTCTCGTTTTTGCAACGGCCGATTTCGATTTTCAGAAATTTTCAGCATGTGTATAAATGACGCAACTCTACGAAACTTATTTCTTACGTAAGCTGGGATGGAAAAGTTGTACAAGTTTATTATATCTTCGCTACTTTCATCGCCGTTCCTGCCAATTTCGATTTTCACGAAACTTCTCTTACGCGTCATTTAAGCGAACAACCCCTTTAGTTTTTCAATAAAACTCAAATCAAAAAAGTTAGGTCGTTTCAAATATAGCTACGAATAATATACGAATGCTTTTGCGACTGACTGTAAGTAAGAGATACAGGTATACTGCAACACAGCTATACACATTTCTCACGTCGTATTCATATTGAACTGAAGTTGAAAATGCATCGATTACTATGGAGAAAGTGCCTTTCGTAAATGTTACTCCACTTCCTTAATCAACGTGATTCATAAATCAAAGTAATGTTCATCGATTAAACTGCATCTGGAATTGCACGCGCTACTGCGTTTTCCTTTAACGGAAACCGTTATCCAAATAAAAATACTGTAAGTACACGTATGATGCACGTTGTACGTAGACAACCTTTCACAATTTTCATTTTCTCCAGTTTCTTTTAATCGGTATATCCGATTTACGAATTAAATTAATATTTATCAAGGAAATTGCTTTTGAAAGTGCACGTTGTAATATATTTTTCGCTGGAAATCGTTATCGGAATTGAAATACTACAGGCGCGTGTGATGTACTTTCTCTCTCTTCATTGCGAACCTACCCTTTGTAATTTACCATTTTATCCTATTTCCTTTAATCAACGTGTTTCATACATTAAATTAAATTAATATCGTCGGCAGTGTATTGGAAATTACGCTTAACACCTTTTTGAAATGAAAATTATAATCGAGACACGCGTTCTTTATCTTGTTTTTGCAATTTTACTTCGTTTTCGGTATGTTATCGGACGTCTTTTTGAAGAAATTATTACACGGACCAACATTCCCTTTCTAAATCAAAGCAAACATTGATACCCACGTTCAAGCATACGCTTATCGTTTCCACGTTGTTTGCGTCAGCATTGTTCAATTTATTTATCATTAGACAAAATGCGCTAGGAATTAATAATATTAGTAATATCGATACGTTGTTGGACAAACTACAATGCGATCATATGTTACACGGATAAATCGTAAGATAAATACGAAAAAGTTAAATATATATATAAAAATATATTAGATAAACGATAATACAAAAATATAACAATATATAAATATATTAGGAATTCGTAAAAGTTTCGAAATAAAATAGCCGTTACACTATCTAGAACCTAGGCGACGAAAGAAATATCTATTACTAGTATTCGTCACATACGAATCTGAATTTTTCCAAACACGTGCAGTCCACTGATCGTTCCACGTAGAAATCCAATTGACCTGGGCCATTGTCAATGTGTTAAAATCCGGTAAATACACGGACATGCGATACAGGCGGACAGTTGGCCACGTTGCGTGAGTAGAATCATTGTGTAAACTTGCCAGGGGACCAGATACGATGTTACCTCACAGAATCGTCGTGTTTAGCCGATTTACACCGGATTATCGTTATCAGTGCATGCGCACCTTGAATTCATTCGATGTTAGAGGTAGAGGTTCTAGCCGCCGTGCTGTCTCGACTAATGAAGTCCGCGTTCAACAACCTGATGATCCTGTTGAATCATTGCTCCCTTCATTCAGTGTACGATAGGAATAGCCCGTTTGATAAGCTAATCCAGATGCGGTAAGGAGCGATGGAATGGGATAGATCAGAATCGTAGAATCTTAGCAAGATGAACTTACCTCGCATTGAATTGTAGATTCAGATTGAACGCAGTTGTGCTTCTAGGAATTCTATGGTTAAGAGATTTGCCTTGTAATTCTTTATACAGTTCTTGGTTTAAACGTGTAACGATCTCGTCGGAGATGGAATCCATTGGATTAGGTTAATGTTTTCCATTGTTGGCGGTAATTTCGTCGTACCATCGTTCATCGTTTCTAGCGGCAGACTTAATGAAATCTTTTATTTGTATTCTACGCGATGAATACAATCGTTGGTTTAGATCGATATAAGTTTAATTGAAATGAAACCGTTCTCGGCTGAAAGATATGACCGTCGACTTTTGGAATTACCACGCGCCTCCTTCCTCAGAGATACCTTTGTTTCATAATAATTTCTGTTTCAACGCTCCTCTGACTTTTTGAAAGGAAACAATTTAATTTGAATAAAATTGCACTTGTTACGATCGCGTATAACTTAATCACAGTCGAGAATCAAAAAAATAATTTCCGTCACAGTTAATGGCGTAATACCGTTTTTAATGATTTCACCGGCATAATTAACCAGCCTTTGCGTCTCTTCGCACGCGATAACCCATTTTAACATCGAGTGTGTTTCGCTGCTTATTACGAATGTTATTAAGTAATTCTTCCGATTACCGTAATTCCCCGGCCAACTGACTGATCGTTTTCAACGAGAGCAATTTTCTATTGATCGGCTAATATACGGCCTACGATTATTCGATCGTACGTGCGTCTCCTACGGAACAAACCGTAACGATCGTTTCTCCCTTTTCTCTCGTTAATTTTTACTTCCGGCTAAATTAGCCGATACGGGTTCGTTCGCATTTAACGTTGCCTTTAAATCGATATGCAGCTTTCCCCGACACGTTGCTGCGCTGCAGCGAATCGCTTTCGTATACGAGCGAGAAAAGCCAATTAACCGACGTTCGGCCAGTGAACGCTGCCAAAGGGAAACCGATTAACAAACAGTCGATAATATGTTAACTACGCCAGCCAGTGATATTGCGAGCGTTGCACATCCATTTTTCAAAGATCCGATCGGTTCTGGCTGTTGCTTCGAGTTAAGTCTAGTTTTGTGTACGATCTTCCGTATGATACATCGGATTGAGTAATAAGTTCATTCGCGCAGGATCGCGAAACTTTACTTATCGATACGTTATTAATATAATATGTTATATTTATTGTATCATGCTTGTAGTCACCGTTTGCGAATGTATCGTGTGCGTTACAGGAAACATTTTGAAACGAAACAAATCCAAACAGTCTGAGTATCTATTTAGAGAATTTCTCGGGAGTCTCATATATTTTAGGTGTTTGGCTGGTGTCTGGAACAAATTGCAGCGTGTTTTAACGATACAGTTTGAAACGAAAATGACAAGAAACGGCGCGATTTGTAATAATGTACGTAACTTTGTTGCGATGTAACTAAATTGCATAGAAAATTCACTGCAAGCAATTAAGGATCAAATTATTAAATGCTTGCATCGTTTCGAGTTTCAGTCTGAAATTTAAATTAGTAAAACAAAAAAAGAGAGAGGAAAAAAGAAGATATACCTACCCTTTGTGAACTTTGTATTCTCCCGTACTAATTAATGTACCGCTCAATTATATTCCGTAATATTAATATAATACCTAATTAATACTACCGATATATATATTATACGTAATTTTCAAACTACGTAAAAACGCAAGTAACTACTTGCTCGAGCAAAATTGCGAAATAATTAACGAGGCTCGTCGATATTTATTATTCTTCGTTTAAAATATCCAATAAACTGTCTTAAGATCGATAATAGTTTGAAAGATCGCATGTGCAAAGAATTTCCGTCCTTCAAAGAATTTTCTGCAGTCGGAAATTCATCCTGAAAACACACGAAAGGAGTTTAGTAACGTGCCCGTAATCTACGAACTTTATTCCGTGCTTTTTAAAAGGCAGGCTAATTGCAGCGTGTCGCGATGTTGATTAATGACTTACCGTAGCTTACCATAGTCTAACGACAAAATGTCAGATTCGTCTTGGCTCTTTCTTTCTTCTTTCTTCCCCGATTCTCTGCAACTATGCCGGGCCCGTCTTTGTCATAAAGTACGCGTTCCCCGAACACGCTAATCGTGCGGGTTATCTCCTGACAGTTTAATCATCCCCGAGGAAATTGAACGATGTCGCAAAGCGCAAAGAAAAATTGCCGAAGCTTTGCGAGATCAAGCGTCGTTTCTATGTGCGATCGCGTCGTTGTTAGAACTGTGTTTGATTTTAATCGGACCATATTAATGGATAAATGCGTAACACGATTATTCACGCTACGTACGATGTCAAAGTTGCTTTTTTTTTTTTAGTATTTCTCTTCGGAACAGAACGAAATGACTAGTTTTTTGTAGCTTAAGAGGGATCGTCAAAAAGAACGTTTCAAACAGAACGAGAGAGGGGAAAATACATTTATCTTCCTGCAGACAATCGTAACTATGAAATAGCGAAAATAATAATTTCTATTCGTTAACGAGCGAATTGTCTATTAATAAATAAATGAACATCAAGTCGAAAGTTTCAGAGCAACGTCTGTCCTAAATACGATAAGAAATTTCATAAAATGAATTATACGTATTATTGAAAAGAAATTCATATATTCCCCTCAACGGATAACTAGTAGTTTTTCTGTCTTCTCTTTATTAGTATTCCATTGTCATACCGCAAATCGCCCCAAATATTAATCCACTAATTAATGTAGACGATGAACATCTCATTCATGGAGACATAATTGATTTAGGATACGTTTACGTCATCAGGCTGAGCTGGGATTTGCTGAATACATTGTTCGAATCTACGTCTTTAGTAGATACCTTCGGGTCTATTATGTAGATTATTACAATTGCAAATTTCCAATCGAATAAACGAGAATAGACGAGAATATCTTCGTTTCACAATAATTTCAACAATGTCTGAAAATTATTCTTCTGTATTAGATTTATAATATCATTTATCGTTCAAATTAATTGGTATTTAAAATGATAACAAATTATATATATATATATATATATAATACCAAATCTCCTAAGAATATTACACTTTCTAAAATTTGTTCCCCTAAATTTATAGCACGATTTATCGGTCGATTTAATTACCACTTAAAGTATTAACAAATCCTATAGTATCGCTATCGCTTGATTCAATTATCGTTCAAAGTGATAACGAATTATGTGCCAAAACTTCTTAGAAATCGGCTTTTCACGAAACTCGTTCTGCCAAGTTTGCAGTACCGTTTATCGTTTACCAATTTCATTACCATTTAAAACAATAAAAAAAATTCTCTGATACCACTTGTCGCTCAATTTAATCATCACCCAAACTAATAACAAATTATGCGGCAGATCTTCTTAGGAATCGACTTTTCCCGAAACTTGATCTCCCCTTGTATCGTTTATCGCTTAATTTAAATACCATTTAAGAGACTAGGAAATTTCGCTTCTACAGATTGTTTCTTCCAAAGCTTGCTCTTCGAAATCGATAGTAAATTTATAGTATCTTAAGATGCATCCTCTTCCCGTCGTGCTCCACAAATTTAGACGATCACCACGTCCATGAACCGAGAACACGTAGACCGGTTGTACGTCAGCTGGTGAGTGAACTCCGACGATCTAATGATAGAACTCGGTTGCACGCGCATATAGTCGCTCTTGAACCTGATCGTAATAATAGAATTGCGCGATAATAACCGATAGGAAAACGCGATCGTGCGTCTGCCCTCGGACTCCTTGGAACGTTCGATGACGCTTTTACCCGGCGCTGGTGTCTGCACGCTTAGGCGACGCCAGCTGTTCGTCGTTCACGCGTGTTCCACGCGAGAAGGGAAAAGGAAGAGAACGAAGGGAAAAAAAGAACGAGGAAAAAAAGGGAGAATGTCGAGGGCAGGTAATTAAGCGCACGAGCCAACGATCAAACGACGCGTTCGGATAACAAACGATTTTCTATCAGAGCGACTCATTGATTAGTCACGGTCTGCGGGAAGACGATGCACGGAAAACTCGCCTTCACCGAGGAAAATAGTAGCTATCCACGTTGTTGGGCATTGCGGGAAGTTTGTGGGGAATTTTAAGGAAATTTTACGAACGGCGTATTTTTAGCGAATTGTAGGTTCATTAATAGAACGAGATTTTTTTTTTTTTTATAAAAATAATTATTTTTAGCGAGAATCGGTAGTGGAGTTGGTTTTGTCTTTAAACTGCGTATCTCGTCTGCTTTTATTTATACGCGCGACGAACGTTGATTTGCTTCTGCGTGCGTATTATTCGCGTATTAGGTCTTTCATATTTTACGTATGAAAATCGCACGAGAAAAATGCGATAGGCTCATTTTTCTCGACTTTCCGATTTCGTTTTTACTCGGTGGCTACGGAGAGAAAAGGAAGTTGACAAACGGGACAAACCGATCTATAAACCTGTCAAAAAGCGATGACAAATCTACGAAACTTGACGGGAACCCGAGAGCACATAAGTAATGCAGCGAAAGCATATTTTCAGTTGCGAAACCAATAAGAGGAAATCTAAAAATCGCAAAACACGATTTATCGTGACCTATATTTCTCGTACTTTGCGTAAATATTCTGTTTATCAAACGACGTACAGTTTCACCCGAAAGCATTCGCACACTTGTCCACATCTTTTACGAACATGTTACGTGTATCGTACGGAGCATTTTGAGTATTCGGTGGGGCCAATTTTCACGCTTATTACACGCTTCATCTGACTATCAGTATCGTGTACTAATTTTTTACCGAATATAAATTTACGATAAAGAATGTCTTCCAACTTGTGTATATATTTGCGAATTGGATTCAAATTCTGCCAATACAGTCTCGGCAGTCGTCGTGTCTCGTTATAGCTCTAATAAAATATCTAAATTACATTATATTCTGTTATATGTTAATAGAGATATAAGACGCACGACATGCACGCGTAAAGACGATCTATGCCAAGTGTACGAATTCTTTTGCCAGCCATTGTACATTGACGAATAACGACACCACATATACGTACGTTATACAACGAAACCTATCAGAAACTCCAACAGCTCAAAAACCCAAACGACCTCGATCTCCGTTTCCGTTCGCCCCGCATTTCCCGTTTAATCCACTCGTACTCCCAAAAACGGGCCAACAACCCCTCTTTCCAGCGACGAAACGCCAAGTTAACAAACAACCTAAGCTAGAAACATCCATTAAAGTCCTCTGGAAGGAAACGCAGGCCCTCGAGGCAGACAGACACTCCGCAGCTTGGTGGATATTGCGTTTCTCGGCGGCGGATCATAAACCCGCTCTGGTGAACGCTCGTTCTCGTTGCGAAACAAAGTAAACGCGAAACGACATCAGCCAGCGGTGCCGTCGTCGTCGTCGTCGTCGTCGTCGTCGAACAACAACGACGAGACGTAGGTGCATAGCTGCATTATTTAAGGGCGAGTTCTGCCGCTCGTAAATCGCGCTGCATACCAAGCCGCCCCCGTGGGAATCGAAGTTCCTCCGGCGCGTTTCCAGCCGGATGGCCCGTCGACGCGACGCTCGCGGAGTTTTCTTTGGCGTCGACCGGGGGACGCGTTGCCCGCGGACGCTTTGAAGCGCTGCACGCGCCGACGATAAATTTCTCCGGATGAAGAGAAGCTCCTCCGCTTCGTATAGCGGTGGTTATGGCAAATCTTTCACCCTTTGACACCACCACGCGTATCGCTTATGCAGTTTGTTCGTTGGAGATTCGAAGACGAGAGATTCGAAACATGCGTCGAAAGATTTGATATAGTGTTTCAGTCGTGGCAAGCTTCTTATTGGTATCGAGGTCCGTTGATCGACGATAAATTTTTCTGGGTAAATAGCAGCTTAGCTTCTCTGCTCCGTGTAACAGTAGTTGCGGCGATGAATTAATTCCTTGACGTCTGGCGTCTTGCCTATATCGACAGAAACTATTTGCGTGACTCGATCTTCCCACGAAACACGGAGAATCCGATGATTAATGTATTAAAGAATTTCTAACCGCAAGCTTAGACACGATTCTTTTACGATAATGTAAAGTCGCCTGGGCATACGAAACTCTAGTTTCTCTCAGTCGAAACACCAGCAAATTTGAAGCATCAACGCACTTGTCACGATACTTTCAAGATCTTTATCCATTAGACGATCTATGTTAAATCGACGTAACGCACGAAACACGTAATCCTTCCCTTTGATTCCTCCGATCCGAAACAGTCTTCCGATATCATCGACACTTTTATGGAACCAAAAAACCGAACAGACAAGTCAAAACCGAACGAGAAACTCGCACACTCGACCGACAACTCGCAGCGACTTGCGAAAGTTATGAAACTAGCTGAAAATCGACGAAATTTATTGCTTCGATGACAAATCCAATTTTTACCTATAAATTCATATCTTTAATCCGAAGATGAGTAATCTTCTCGTCTCGGAACAGTCGTTGAACAGAATAATCGCGATTATCAAAGCCAGCGGATAAGATAACCACGTAATTTCCTCAGATCCTGCGATAAAAGCTCATGTACGTCGACTGTTGTCACCGGGACAGCCGGCATGCGACGAGACGGATTCGACCAAGATCTCCCACGAGGCGATGACATTCGCGAGTAACTCGAAGCCGGTGTCATCGGGTAACGGCGAAGATATGGAACCAAGAAAGCCAGGAACGCCGGAACTTCCGGGTGGTTCGCCGCAGGAACCGACTGCCGCGACGCAGTACGCGACGAGAAGCAACGGATCCTACAGTGACGCTTCCGGGTCCTCCGAACTAGATGCGCTACTTCCGCCAGTGGATAGCTTCAAGGAGGAAGAACGTGCCCAATGGGAGCCTCTTTCCGGCGACAAGTTCTCAAGGCAGAAGAACACGCCTAGGTAGGGAATTTCCCTTTCGTGGAATTCTTTTTCTCGTGAGAGAAAGCTTTCGTAGGGTATTTTTTTAACATCTTCTTTTTGTTTCTTACGATGTTTTCGTGGTATTCGTAACGCGTATACCGGTAGATCTCGGAGAAGCGTCGAACCTCTCACCAAATGGAATTTATTCCGTTTTCGAATGAACACGAAACGAACGATCGCTCTTCACGAACGAAAACGAAGAACGAATCGTTGAATTATAGATTTTGTCGTTTGTACGGTTTCTCTTCCTCGTCGATTTTCCTTTTCAACTACAATTACTCGTATGAGCAGACAAAAGGAACGCATCGTCGAAGGCTACGTCACCCGTGTCGCTTCTCCGTCTTATCGATTTCCTTCTTCCAGTAGAATCGATCGTATCAGCAGACAAAAGCTAGATCATAACTCACCGATAATATTCAAGCTTAAGACAACTAACGAATAACGCGATGAATGCAGGTTCGAAGCGTACATGATGACCGGCGATCTAATGCTGAACCTGTCGCGCACGCAGCAGAGCAGCGGCCTGCTCCCAAAGCACCAGAAGAAGGTCGACTCGCTGAGGTACAACAATCATCATACCCACCATCACTATAATCATCACAATCACCACCATCATAACTCGGTACCGACCAGTCCTAACGAGATGCTGGGCCATCACCGTGCTTACAAGTGTACCGGTTCGAATTCGGCCAGCACCTCACCGGTCGGGATCAGCAAACGTGAGAGCGGCCAGTGTGCAGGCCAGAGCGATACTAGCAAACAAAATGCCGCGAGTTTCGGTTATTCGAGCGGCTTCGTTCGCACCTCGCGCTCCGAGGACCACTTGCAATTCCAAAAGGATCCGTCGATGAGCGCGGTGGACATTGACATTGACGACGACGTCACGTCCAGCTTGAACACCCTGTTGGACACACGACCCGACAGCGGCCAGGGTCTGTCCAGCGATCGAATCGTCTGGACATACAACGCGCCAGTTAGCTCGCCGTCCGCCTCGGAGCGCACCTCCTGCTGTCAGAACGGCAGCTCCTCGCAATCTTCGTCGAGTAGCTCCTCGACGGAGGGAACTAGTCCCCAAAGATCCTTATCGCCAACCTCCCCTACCTCGGTCTCGTCCTCCGTCATGTCCTCCAATTCTGGATCCCGTAGGTTCCCACCGCCGGTACCCACGGGCACCAGCGCCTCAGCCCTGGGCCCCTCCGGCGACGGGACCACCTCCTCGGCCTCCGGCCTTCATCCCACCAACGGTGACCTCAGCCAGTCCGAGGCTATCAGCAACATGTCCAGTCCCGACTACAACGACGAGGAAACTATGGACATACTCAGTGCACGCGATATCATGATGGTCAGTGATCCGAGTGACAGTGATTCGACGATACTCGCCAGCGAACCACCGCAGAGGAGGTTGAAGGCGGCAGCGGCCGCTGCTTCTGTACCACCGGCGTCGAACGCGTACACACCGGCGCAGGAGAATACCGAGCATAGGATAGTGATACAGGTGAAGGGGCCGGACAAGGACGCCACCGCGGCGAGGAACACCAGTCCCAGGCAGAATAGGCGACGGGGCAATCTCAGCAATCCGGAACTCGTGCCCACGTCCACCGCGCAGAACACCGTGCAACGACCGGCTGGCAATACCACGCCCGAGTTCGTCGGGTATCAGGTACGACGTTTGTCTCTTCGATTTTAGAATCTTTACGGTTCTCGAGAGTATCGGTTCGAGAGGCGAAGCTCGAGACTGGTTCGAGCGGAGATCTTGGATAAGAGACAAGTGCAAGTTCTTTTCGCTTCGTGAATCGTCATTGCGAAATGTCTATCGCCGTGTCTGTTACTCGCGTTTGTCCGTTTTCTTTTTTTCTTCTTCTTCTTCTTCTTCTTCTTCTAAAACACGCAACTTTATTGCTCGTCGACTTTATCGACTTGTTCGAAGCTCGCAAAATCGGAATAAAGAAACGATCTAACCGGAGGCAGTAGCGAAGACAAAAATCCTTGGAATTCTTCTCCTTCGCGGCATAGCACGAGATTTCTCTGACGCAACGTAAATAAATTTACAAAGTTACACGCTTGCTTCGGTGTTTTCTGCTCGCGTACGATATATTTCCTGGAAGCGGTCGTCATCCCTGTTGGAGTCGTATCGGTGTCAAAATGCGACCGCAAGATGGGTGTTACTTTACGTGCCCATTTTCTTCTTTATCTCTTTCATCTTATATTTCCTGTCTGTAGGAGCTGAAGGAGAGCGAGGACGAGAACGAAGCTCTGAATATCGGTAACTACGAGGAAAAGCACGGAGGCGCATCACCGCCGCAGTCTGCGGACGAAGAGAGCGACATCGAAAGTTTGCACAGCTTCCATTACAGTCCGAAAGCGGTGGACCTACCATCGGCAGTTCGATTGGCCAAGAGGCTATACTCCTTGGATGGCTTCAAAAAGTCTGACGTCTCTAGACACCTTAGCAAAAAGTACGTACACGCTTCACGGACTAAGGAAACGATCATACATTTTTCTGAGATTTTGTCAGAATAGTCTCGGCCAGGATCTAGATTTATTATTCGTTTATCGTTGCAATCGTTCGAATCAAAGAACAGTATTAAACGCGATCGGTATGGTAAAAAATGGCGAAATAAATTTATCCGGCTAAAATTATTTCCTTAAGAAGATAATAGTCGCATTTATACATTGCTGACTGAATATTAGGACATCCGACGATGATAAAAATCGAACGCTCTTCGCTGCTTTCAATTTCTAACTATTTTATCGTGGATTTATTATTTGATTCGCATCGTATCCTCGCATATATATCTTACGACGTAAAATACTTATTACCATTACTCTCCTTACTATACTTAGTACTCTGATACTTACGACCGACAATGTGCTTGTAAAAAGATCGTGAAACGTCTAATTTTACTGCGCGACTTCTCAGCGGAGTTGGCATCGAACGAAACTTAATTCGCTTTTGGAAGAACGATCGATCGATATTTTAGAAAATCAGCTACCGGTAATCGACTTAGTCGTTTCTTTATTTCAACTTGGTGCCTAAATAATACCAGTTTGACAAATATTCCCGGAAGGTTCAAGCATGTTTTAGCGGAATACCAAGGTTTACCTAGCGAATTCACGTTTGAAATTGTTTTGAAGATGTTGTAAGATGTTGTCTCGTTTGGGCATTGCAGCAACGACTTTAGTAGAGCGGTAGCCGAAGAATACTTGAGATACTTCAGCTTCGAACGGGACACGCTGGACGTGGCTCTCAGAAAGTTCCTTGCCCAGTTCTCTTTGACTGGGGAGACCCAGGAAAGGGAGAGGGTTCTTGTACATTTCTCCAAGAGATTTCTCGATTGCAATCCGGGTGCATTTAATTCTCAGGGTAAACATTCCTTTCCGTTGTATCCTTGCGCGCACCGATGATCTATATTTATTTACTCGGCCGTTCCGTTTATTTCAGACGCTGTTCATACCTTAACCTGCGCCATAATGCTGCTCAATACCGACCTGCACGGTCAGAATATCGGTAGAAAGATGTCGTGTAACGAATTTATCGAGAACCTCTCGGAACTGAACGACGGCGATAACTTCCCCAGAGAGGTGCTGAAACAGCTTTACAATGCCATCAAATCGTTCCCCTTGGAATGGGCCTTGTGAGTTTCATCGAATTTTTAAATACATTTTTTTAACATTTGCCTATTATTGTAAGATACTCGTGGAGATACTATAGCATAGTGGGAATTATTGGCTGTTCAGAGACGAGGAAGGGGATGAAACTGCGAATCAGGCGATTCAACAGGGTGACGGTCCAGCGATATCTGGTACCGGAAATCCGTTTCTCGACGTGCCAAATGTTACGGGTGCTACGGAGTTTAAGAAGGGATACGTTATGCGAAAATGTTGCTTCGATTCCAACGGAAAGAAAAGTAATGCATTTTATATGATCTCCGATATATCGTCTTTCTCAAATAAATTCAAACATCTGCCGTGATCTAAGAAACGAGAGTCGCGGCGATGACGTGACTCGACGATTATTAGCCGTGCGAATGAATTTCTTCTGCATCTCGTGATTATTTGAAATTCAAATATCGTCCATTGATATTTCCAACGTTATATCTCGTATATTTTCCAATGTAACGAAATACAAATGTTATTCAACTGGTTTTAGCACCGTTCGGCAAACGCGGCTGGAAGATGTATTATTGTACATTGAGGGAACTTGTATTATATTTGCACAAAGACGAGCATGGCTTCCGTAACGATAGTTTGCACAACGCGATACGCATTCATCACGCGTTAGCCACCAAAGCGTCCGATTACACGAAGAAGGAACACGTCTTCAGGTTACAGACTGCTGATCAAGCAGAGTATCTCTTCCAAACGAGGTAATTATCTTTTGCCAAATTAAATCGTTATAGCGTAATTAACAAGGTGAATCAATGCGACGAGTTGAAATTGAATATTTTCAGCGATTCCAAAGAACTGCAGTCGTGGATAGACACGATCAACTTCGTGTGCGCCAGTTTTTCTTGCCAGCCACTAGCAGGAGCGGTGGGTTCTCAGCGAAAATTTCAACGGCCTCTGCTTCCGTGTAGCCACACGAAATTATCTCCTGTGAGTAGTGTTTGTAAGATCGAAGAGATTAAGAGAAGTGGTTCTCCTTCAGCTCGGCCACGCAAACGAATATAATCTTGTCTTCGTTGTTTCTTTATTTGCAAGCCTTCCTCTACTAACCCCGAAGCGAACTCCGTTCTCTAAGTTCTCGTACTCGAGATTCGGACAGCAGAATTAGAGTCGTCGTACGGAGTGTAGTGTAAAAAAAAAAGAAAAGAAAAGAAAAAAAAACGTATTAAATCAATACCAGTCTTAAACGAAAAAAAGAAAAGTAGAAAGATAGATTCTGTCTCGTGATTCTTCTTCCATCGTGGGCTGCGCGTTAAATGACGGTTTGTTGGATTTTTTTTGACGTGTTGTCAGAGAGAACAGTTACGGGACCATGAGGAGAGGGTGAGCAAATTGGAGGCTGAACTGGAGGAGCACAGACGACATCCGCCTGAGAGAGGAGCTAAGGCTCTCGCTGTACAAAATTATAAGGAAAAAGATGCCTACTTACATCACGAGGTAATGCACGATATCCGATATCAACCTTTTTTTTCTTCAAAAGTAATTAGATCTTTGTAATTGACAGTATCGTTCAAATATATTCTTCTTGTGCGTGTTGTATAATTCTTTAAGTATCTCTGATTACGTAAATAGGCGTTTCGGTAGGCGTAGCGTAGAGATTTCTAGAGAGTTCTTGGAACGCCATAGAATTGGTTTGCATCGATTGCATCTCGTAGAACGTTTCATCGAATCGAAGCTCGAACCGCGCAACGTTCAATGAGAGAAAGAAAATTACGCGGTACTTTCACCGCGTTATATCTTATGTTCCCTCGTTCTGTGTCAGTTACGTAACTTTAATATCAGCCCGCTGTTCTCGTATTCCAGTTCCCGTCGACCTCTTTTCGCTTCTACGTTAATCAACAGCTACTTACGCGAGAAGAATTTATCCCTAATATCGCACCGTTTTAATAGGCATTCCAGGTTAATGAAATTTATCGCTTAATAACCATTAAGACGATCCTTTTTTATCATTGCAGCTGAAGAGGTATAAAACATACGCGTACCTGTTACGATCCAGGTTGGCGTTCACGGAGGTGGAACCGTCGCTGGTGGAGAGCAGTATCGGCGAGGTGGACGAGGGAAGCGGGGCCTTGCTGAACTCCGAAGTGGCACTGGTACCGCCGCCTGTTCCCGATCGGCCAGCCATAAATAGGTACAGTTACAGGGCTGCCATTTACAACCGTAATCTGCTAAACGGTCAGGACTACGGCGGGGACATTGGTTGACGTGTGATGGGTGTCTTTTCAGCATGTGTGGTCTAATCTGACCTGCGCACGCAGGCAGAAACAAACAACAGCTGAAATTCGGAAGAGAATATTAACGAAAAAAAATACCTAACGATGTATTCGACGCATCACTTGTTAAGTACTGTACTTTACTGCGCGCGAGCGCGCGCGTATCGTGTACTCACCATTCTCTTTTACTATATTTAATCGTAAACTTATCAGCGGCCATTAAAAAGAAAACAAACCGGTAGCGCTAGTGCGTTCGTTCGGCGTTCTACTACAGCAGCGAGACTTGGATCTTCCTCGTTAAATCGTTTATTTTTGCCCTGCTATCGTAATATTATTCGATATCCCTTCGCTTTCTTGGCTCTTTTGTTTCCAAATTTTAATTAACATGTCGTTGTCGAAACTTTATATTCATTCTATAGGAAAGCTGCTGTTCTGAGCGCCCGTGCGAGAGACCGGCTAACAGAAAACTGGTGATTGGGTCAGGGTTCGCACCTAACGCAGTAATAGTGTAAATGGTTCACTAATTATACCCGAGTAGTTTGTTTAAAGCGTTGACAAAGACTTGGCAAGGCCCGATTCAAGACTCGTGCCTTGATCGAAGATAAGACCAGTTACGTATAGAACGATATTCCAATGGCCGAAACGATATTCATAAACTGTGACCACCGTTTAATTCATCCGAACGTAAATCTACCCGTACAAAGGACAAACAGTCGTATCTACGATTCTTAAACGTATCGTAAAACTCGATCGAACGATTTTCTGTATTAAGAACGACACGATATTGTACAGAAGTGACCTAAACGAAATTGTAAAATCACGCCATCAAGAAACTGAAGAAAGAAAGAAAGAAAGAAAGAAAGACGATTGTACGGTATTTTGTTGCTATACCAAACTGTGTCTATCTTCGTACGTAAAAATGGAAGAAAGCAGTATCTTACACGAGCATCTCCTCATGCTTCCCGCTTTTCAGTTCGCTGCTAACAATTTTATAACAAATGTTTAACTGGTTATATCGGGTAACAGGTGGCGTGAAGTAATATGCCTTCTTCTCTTGCTATTTCGAGAAAGTTTCACCAAGGGTAACACATTATGTGGGTGCATTTGCTTTTATTTTCCTTATGTTTACATTTTTCTTTCCTCTTTTTTTTTATTTTTTTTTTCTTTTCTTATTTTATTCCTTTTTGGTTTTGCGTGCCACTCACAGTAGAATGTAACGACAGACTGTTATCGATGTATCTCCACGATCAATCGCGACTTCCATTGTCTTTTTTTGTTTACCGCCTAAGGACCTAGACCTTTTTATCGGCCAAAGAGTGTCGCGTAAAGATTTTTTATAGATCATTAATGTCAAGGATGGGAGCGATATACCGCGAAATTTCAAGGTACTCTGCACGTGTCGTTGACTATTTATTTAAAGGTATTTATTTTCTGATAAACGAGACTAATCGAAACGAGTAGTGGAAGATGGTACGTACGTTTCGTTGGAAACTGGAGGAGAGAAACGAAAGGTAGTTGAGAACGGCGTGTTGTTTTGCCGTGGTTTCCAATTTTCATTTGTTGGTTTTGACAAAGGCGATTCGATACGCTGCATGATATGTTAGAAATACGGCGATTGTATTATGGAAATTAAAGACTGGATATAAATCTAACTAGGCGCGTATTCCCGGCTCGAAGTTGTTCGGTTGCGACGAAAATTCTGTATCAGCCATTTTACACGCGTAAATGTACGATATATTTTTGTATTTGGTGTATTTGCCGCGAATAATACGTTTCGCGTCTTTGTATTCCGATTCATCCGCATCGGCCGATTTTTCCATGTGTTTAGCGTGATCGATTTGTGCGTGTGCCCGATCCTCGCGATCGAGGAAAGCCATCGAATCATCGTGCACGTGTTTTTTCTGTGATCGCGCGTGTGTTGCTTTTTTGCGGTTTTTCGGTAAATTGGTTGATACGAGAGGAACAACGTTATTCCGGTAGTTTTAGTCGACAACGACGAATATAACAAAACGGGGAGTAACAAAGTAAAAGTGGAAGAAAAAATCACGAGAGAAATCGAGTCCTTCGTTTCTCGGCATTTAATTGAGAAATATCGCAGATAAGGACTACCGTAGGGCCTCACCTTATTCTAATCACTGTTCCGACTTTACGTTTAGGTGCATTGCATAACAAGTAGCAAGTTATCGAAATTATTCTAGCCTTTTTAAACGAAGATTATCCAGTAAACGTATATATATATATACATGTACGTATATGTATACCGTCTACATATATACGAATATATGTATATGTATACACACGATTGTTCTTGCATAAAAAGTATTACGTAACTGACTTGGTGCTTCTTTCGGCGTTTCAATGATTTTAAGAAAAATAATAGGTTTCTTATTAACGTATAAAAATAATATTTATACGTTATACCGTGGAAATTGTAATTACTTTGATAATACTTACCGGTTGATACGTTACAGTACTTGAACGATCGATACGTTTCTTTTAGACCGATTATATATTGTTGACGTTACTTATAGTTACTAACTATACGCATAATTTGTATTATTATGGTAGAAAAGGCACTCGTACAAGCGTTACGTAATTATTTTATGCCTGTATTCTGAATTTAATCAAGCGATACTCTATACTCTTGGAAAAAAGCAGTATTAGGACTTGTTAATTTCTTACCATTCGTTTAGGGAGAGAAAGAAATCAAAATACATGGTTTCGTGCGATTACGTTGAACAAAGTATTTTAGCTAGCTGATTTTCAGTGTAACGTTTGTATCGATCGATTGCAAGCATTCCAATGAAATTTCTTTCTTAGAGAACACCAAAACGAATCTGTTCATTGACTAGTCGAATTAGCGTTTTTAGATATGGTTCCTGTAAATCATGTTGCTGCTCAGTATCTACGAAATACGTTAATTCTTAAGCGTAAATCAGTAAAAGCTCTATTTCGTTACTTTTGTATTTTGATTGTAGGTAGTCGCTTTGATATTATCCGTTTACTATTTATTAAACACCGTTGTTTTGTATCGTTCTCGAGAAAAGTCGTTCACTACATCTAATCATAGTGTACACTAGACCCCTTGTACATAAAACTGTATTATATGTGGATAATATAACGATTATTATAAACTATATAAAGCTAATGGCAATAAAGATAAACAGTCTCCAAATTATATAGATTCGCAACTTTCATACGTAATCCCACAGTTTCAGATACCAGTAGGTACTTTACTAATACACTATGTGTACATGATACTACATGTATTTTTTTTTTTTTTTTTTTTTTTTTTATCGATATCGCACATTATCTTGCCTTATTTCGCACGTCCCAATATTTTCTGCATGCACAGAATTAATGATGCTTCTGATAGCTAGTATTACGTTAATATTGCGTTTAGCTTTCTTATTTTTATATCGTTTATGAAAGAAATGGGAGCACTGTATGTGCTATTAACGTTGCTGTAGTATGTGGCTCAATGGCGTTACTATGAACAACATTGTACAAAGTGCTAGTATTAATATCATTACCAGCGATTATTACAATTGCATGATATATACGCTGTATACGATTAGTTTGCTTTGTAATACTTTTCTTCGATGCTTTTCATGTATCTTCGGTTGTAGAGTTGCACCAGTAAGCACGAGAGTAATGAAACTGCGACTTATTTGTATAATTTATATTGGAAAAGAAATTCATTTGAAATTAATAATAACTTCTTTTATACATGTAATACGTTTAAAGTGTATAAAGTATTCGGAAGAGGAAATTTTGCTACCATTTTGGTATTAATACGAATTCGATTCGATCACTTTTGAATTTTTAGAAACGAGTCCAATTATATTGTCTACGGATCTCGTGTTAATGTACAAAATTTGACTTCATTTTTCTTAGCAACTTTTATTTCTTTCAATATATATGCTGGAACTTCACTTGTACTGTATATATTATTTTATATTTGTTTAATGATTTTATTAATTTATTGCATGCAACAGGATTGAGCCAGTGTCATCGTGAATGAAGACAGCAGACCATCGCCAAAACTGTTTCAACGTGCACAGAAGTAACGTTAAAATGTTTTTCTTTTCTTTTTTTTAATGAAAGTTTGTCAATGTTGTAATTCATTGTTCGGAGTGGTTAAATTAATAGGCATCTGTTATTTAAGAGAAAGTTTATTTTGCACCAAAAGAATTGTCAACTGAATCTGTTGTCAGATGCGAAACAAAGTAATATCGAAAAGTATCGTGGAAACGTTGGAAAATTTCCCAAGATCATATCCCGCTATTACAGAACTGATTAAAGAATGAAATTTTTATCATAGAATACTTTTGTTTTAATCGCGGATCGAAGGATAGAATATTCGATCGAAATGAAATTCCCCGGAGAAAGAAAGTCACACCATCGGATTATCGTCAAACAAATTTATTACAATTTAATTCTTAAAATTATGACATGCCTCAAGATTTAATTACAAACTGGTACTAACGTCACCTCGATTAAGTCTTACTTAACGATGATTTTCTAATTGATCTTGTTGCGAAAGATCAAAGGCTGGAAAGGAAAGATGTTGTGAAAAAAAAGAAAAGATCAATTACTGATCAATTACTCTCCCTCTCTCTCTCTCTCTCTCTCTCTATCGAGAATCGCTCGTTACATCGATCAAGGAAACTTAATGTTACGTTAAGGAATTATCGAGTAAGACGTTTTTACACAAATATACAACTATCAGCTACGAAATTTAATAAACACGTGAAGTTGAGGACAAGTTGCATGGATCGCCATTACAATTGTACTATATTAAAAGCAAAAGATATCGCTCAACGTGATAAAGCTTTTCCTTACACACACACATATACATATACATATATATATATATATATTCATATTTATATATATTTATATTTATATATATATTTCTCGTTCATTCTTTTTTTGTTCTTTTGTTAGATAAAATACTCGAAAAATTCTCGCTCGATTAATCATTGTGTTAGAAAGAATATACAATATACAATTAGAGTATACGTTTTACTGCGCAGTATACCAATCGAGTACGGATTTATAAAATCTGCGAAAAGCCGACTTTGTTTTTCACGTATGTAACGAACCTCGTAAACGCAATATTGCTGTCTGAATCGTCGATAATAGTATACACAAGTGGTTTTCTTTTTTTATAAGCGTCGTACCTTGTCTTCGTACTTACTTTTACGCTTAAGGTGATAGTTACTTTTTTTTTTTTTAAATTGTACATAGATCACACGGTGTTGTAACGTTTAGACCGCCTTACAATCGTATCGTGCATAAATGCCAAAGAATCGCATTTAAAAGTACATTTTTTCTTACAGTGTATTTCTTCTTCGCATTTACGTTCGTATATATTTCACTGATTACGTAGCTACTCGCTTTTATTTTTTCTTTTTTTTTTTTTTATTTTTTGTTTGTTTTGTATATTATTGCATATTTTTGCATACTGCGTAATTGTATTGCTCTCTTTTCGTCTGATTTATCTCCGAGTGTTCATAGAATTGCTACGTTTACAAATACGAAAAGTTTATCGAAGATTTTGTCAGCTTTTCTATTTTTGTCCCTTTTTTTTATATTCGATTGCACAGTTAAATCTCTCAAAGATATCGTCAGACATAATTTGTTCTGTATAAACTAATCGTGACACATCCTTACATTTAAATACTCATTGTACATATTATTTTAGTTTTGTTGTATCCCTCTTTCTTATACTAACCGAAACTCGAAGACGACTGTGTACTTCGCGTACATGAAATATATATATATATATTCATTTGTAAATATTATTTTACAGTTACGAAAATAAAATTGTGAACGTGATCTGTTTTCGTTTTGTATTTCTTTACTTTATTCCTCTCTCCTTAAACTACTTTCACCTCTTATACCTGCGTTTATTACAAATTAAACGAATTAAATGCAATGTACAATTTCTTAAATATTTCTCTTATTAACTGATAAATAATACGCCAAGGTCGAAACTTCAATGTTTTGCTGTAAAATTATTTCTTGAAAATTGATTTCTAAGTAATAATTTGCTGGTAAAGAATAAATTTGCCTCTTTTACGTTGTGTCATTGCATTACATTGTAGTGTTACGTATTTTAAAATCTTTTTATAGATTCAATAAAAATATATACACGATTTGTATACGAATTCGCAATTTATATATAAGCTAAGCTGCATATGCGAAAAGATATTATTCGACGATGGAAGAAATATTTTCTCTGACGTAACATGTAGATCTAGATTGGATTTAGAAGTCTTATGTACCGTTAAGATTCATTAAAATGCATAAATACTTTGCGACTTTGAAGCTGATATCTATCATGGTAAAAGGCTCGATATAGAACGACGAGTACATAATTTACCTACTAAACGCTAATAGATCGAATTACACACACAAAAAAAAGGTATTTACAGAAACGAAATAGATCAGTAGATTTTGTACGGATTTATTATCATATAATGAAATATATATATAGTCATAATCGTATATAATTCTAAATTAGATACTGTTACTTTACATAATTCATCTGGTGATTCAAAATAACATGGACCTCTACTTATGTACAGATACAGTGCAATGTATATGCAATAATAATTAATAAACGATTTATATTACAATATCGGCCAACTAAACGTTGACTCTACTCAACATACAAAGATACAAACTTCCTGTATACATACACACGACCCATAAAATTTATTTTTTCTTGCAATTATTTTGTCGCGTCCTTAAAGAGTGTCCGTAATATACAAGCGATCAATGTTTCTATGTTTTGTAAAGTAAAACTAATATTGTACAACTTTGGAGGAATGTTGTGATGGCATAGCACCAACTTCACTATGAATCAATTAGTCAAACTGCAATGGCACTTTACAAATTAAATAATGTGTCTATTATATATATAATATATATATATAATTTTTTCTTCATGTAAAACCTACCCAATAACGTAGTAACAATAACAACGGTGGATCGAGCTTTTTTTAGTTCATCCACTTGCGGCAGTTGGGCGCGCCACATGCGCATGCTATCTTGTGCTGGTCATCTTCAATGTCGAATTTGTAGTCATATGCCAGCTGCAAGGAACAATCTTATATAAATCTTTCTGTTTTCAAGTTAATTACGACAAGGTTACCTAGCGTGAATCAAAAGATAACGTACCTCCTCGCCACGTGAGATTCTCCGCTTTGCAAAGATTATAATTCTAAGATCACGTTCAACCTCAACGATTTCAGCGACACAATTCGGGTTACAAGAGTGATTGATATACCTTGCGAGACCGCCACACAACGTGGCATCCACCACTCTCTCTTCGTCCAAGCGAAACATATAAATACCACGATTCTGTAATAAATATATTTCTAAAGTTGCTTTCAACCGAATCCTTAATTCCTTTCTTTTTTTTTTTTCTCGCCTCCGTTAAGCAGCGCGGATGTACCGCGCGTATGAAATCAAAAGTGTATCGCACACCTTATATTATTTATAGAATTGTTCTCCGATACACGCTAGTGAACTAAAGAGAAACATACCCTTGCTTCGTACTGCTTTTCCCTGGTCTCAGCCAATTCAGTACGAATGATTTCCCCGATGTACTCAATGACCATTGTGTGTTTCTCTAAATCACGTGCGGCATAGAGTCCCAGACCTTGGATCTTGGAGCGTGCAAGATATACGTTGTTCCGCCACTCTTGCTTCATCTTTTTGTACTGAGAACTCTTCGAATGCACAAATTGCTTGGAATAGGGGCACGCCACCTCGCCCGCGACAGTCGCGGTTGGAACGAAGGCTGCTCGGGCCGAGGAGCCTGTGCGCTGTGTATGGGGTCTCTTCCAAGGGAGCTGATTGCGAAGACGAGCTTCCGTTCTCGCGCTGCCGGTGGGATTGATCGCTAACGGTAATTCTAATAAGGGATTTCGACCGTATTTAAATCTGTAATCGGTCAGAGTTTCAATGCCTGGAAGACTTTCGAGAACGCGGACGACCGCTGGTTCGGTAAGTCCGAACAGATCCTCGCCGGAAACGTAACGCGGAAATAGCTGGACACTGTGCGTCGATCTTCGTAGCTCAGCGAGAGGTTCGAGAATTCTGCTCCAAACAGCGCGAGGAGTAGCGTCGCGAAGTTCTACGTCCTCTTGTAAAGGTTCTTGCACCAGGACGCGGAATTCGGGTCGGCCGGAAACATCATGGATAGAACAGACATAACGGCAGCGTTTGTTTGGCCGTCTCATGCTCCAATAAAATCTAACGATCTTGTATCCGACGGGGTATATGTAATTTGGGGTATGGAAGTTAGCAAGCTGATGTGGAAGCAGTTGTCCGACGCTTAAAAATATCAGACTTCCGACTCTCAGCAGGTGATTGTGTTCCGAATGATGCATCACAGCTGCCACTTGTCTATTCTCGTCACGATTCACGTACACCCTTCTGTACACGGAAAGCGTGGTTAACTCGTTATCTTTCTCGTTCTTTTGCACGTGCTGAGAGCAATAGGTACTCTGAAAATTACATTAAACATCGGTAAGCTTTATATTTCTTCGCGATTCGTACCAAGTTTACGATATTGTTAAGTTTTTCACCTTATTCTTATAAAAAACACAGCCATCTTTAACAGCGCAGCCAAGGTGGTACACGTTGGTGCAGCGCATTTTAAAACATTTTACAGTAGCTCCCGGTTTCTCGCAAACGATACAATTTAATACAAGACTATGTTGCAAAGCGGTATCGAGATTCATCAAGGCACCATTTACAGTTTCATATACGTTTTCCGACCAGAGGGCACAATTTAAATGCACCCATTTGTCAACGTCAAAATTAAGTAGTCTAGCGGGACCATCGGCTGTACCATCACCTTGACTGTGACAAAACATGCATCGTCGACTGTCTTCCGCTTTGGCAGGTACCACGGTTACCCCCATTCGGAAAAGCATCTACAAAAAGGAATTATATTTTACACTTGTGTCACGCTGAGTCGCGCGTTTAAATTTTTATTTTAACATATCCCCATGCACGTACTTCTGTAATTTCTTTATCGGTTGGTTTTTTGTACTTGGTTGGGGGTTGCATCAAGCCAACAGACCACGTCTTATATCGTAGACCTCTCCATAGTTTTGCAGGTGGTTGTATCTCAGTTGACTCAGTTATAGACTCTTCCGTGGCCAAATGTTTCTTTGGCCGTTTCTCTTCCGTGATTTCCTCTTTAGTCTCCAGGACATCCTGCTCTTCTTTCTCCATTTTTATCCTCACTTCGGTTTCCTTCTCTGTCTGATCAATTTCCATATTTTCAACATGATCGACTGGCTGTTTCACCACATATTTTTTCCCTTTCTTGAAATCGTCATCCAATATCTTAGTATCTACTTTGTGACATAGATGGTCTACTATCGTTGCAGCCTAATGAACGGAAAAATATGTTAGCTCGTTATTCATCAAATTATTCACAACGTTAGCGATATAATATAAATTTGGATATATATGTATATACACCCGTCCCTCAATTTTCGCGGCATTTTTTTACGCGGTAAATTATGACACAATTTACGCGGCCAGAAAATCTCTTTTCCTCGAAGTTTCAAAAGCAACACGTGTATACATACGGTAACTTATTTGGCGATGTTGAGTCGCGTCGGTGCTGTATGAGATAAGAATAAAAGTACGTTATGTTGCGTTAGTCTCATCATATATGCACATATTTTTTCTTTCGTATTGACAGACTTTATTTACATGATTGAAAATCACGTAAAACGTATCCACTTGTAACGGATATTCCGCGTAAACTGAGACACGCGTGTACATATATCCTTTATCATAATATTCTGACATACAAGATGGTTACCTTATCTTGCGTGTTGGAAGGTGTTCTATGCATAAGGGCAAATTGCATGTAACAGGCTGCTGAACAGAAACATAATTCGTCACCGGGTTCAGCCTCTTCCTTACTTAAAAATGGTAAATCAGATACTTTCTTTCTTATTAAGCTATTCAATATCACAACATCGCAATGACGACAGAATTTGGCGGCGCCATTCAAAATACTTTGTATATCAATTGGAGCTGAAAATTCACACGTATATTATGACATCATTTGCTCGTTTAATAATAAATAGATAAATAAATAAATAAAAACCTTTGTTAGTAATTTGTATTGCATTGAAATACACACCTCCCTCTTTACCATCTTTTCCCTTGATTCTATAAAGACCTAATTTCTGACTAGGGGGAGTGGTAGTACGTTCTACGATCTGGTAACCAGTGGGAGGAGCTATATTTAAGATATTAGCCAAATCTTTAAGTACTCCCATAATGTCATCCGCAGCCTGACTATTCAACGTTAATGTAACTGTTACGTTTCCATCCCTCAAAGGTATTGGAGGTGATTTTCCGAGCCTGTATAAATTATTAATACCAACAAACATCTTCTCGAACGAATAATATATACGTACAAATAATTTATACGTAAAATAATTTATTGTTTAACGTACCGTGGTATTCCTAAATTCTCTTTATCTTGTTTTGCGATGTCTTTACCGATGTACGTCGGTTTCAATCTAATCGGTATCGGTGAGATTAAAGGTATCACGGGTGACACTCGTTTCAGCCAATCTGATTCCTCATCCGACTCCTCCTCGATCAACCTCAAACCCGGGAATCGATGTATAAATTCCGGAATGACACATTCGGGCGAAGATGAACTGACTATCGTGTCGGGAGAATCGACATCACGGTTCATTGATAAGGAATTTTCTTTCTTATCGTCGGCTAAAAATTCAATAGTATTAGTTTTCCTTTTATGAGAAGACATATAGAAATCAAAGAAAAGATGGACTCGGTTGACAGTGTTCAGAGCCACAATGCTTGGATTCAACGATCGTAAACTTTAATCAAACAATTCCAAAACTTCAGACGCACGAGTTCAAGAATTTTTAGGAGCGAATCTCTTACAGAGAGCGGTAATCATTAGGTCACAAAGTTATTATTGACTGTGTCACCAATTGTTTCCCACTTACCGCTTATACCGCCCCGTATGTTTACAGCCTTAGTTGTTGCTAAACAGTTGACATACGAGTATTAATCTTCTTTTTTTCACTACAGTACGTGGTTTTAACCACTAAACGAAGTTCAGTAAAATCAAATCCAAAACGGATAGAATAGAAAATTAAGAAAGACCGAGTTATCAAATAGAGCAGTTCTAAATAGAGAAATATGTACCAAATGAATAATATTTAAATCGTATGAGTAATGCGAATAGATATACCAAGCATTAATGGCGAACTTAAATAAGATCTGGTTTCGAGGTATTTAATACCAAAAGACCTTCGAGTCCATTTTCTCCTTCCATTTTCACCTAAATACTTACAATCATCTAATTTAAGAGGTGGAAATTCTTGATCGTAAAATCCTCTCTGAGTAGAAGCAGGCTGTTGAGGTGGTAAGGGTTCCAATTCACCGAATGGTTGAGTATTATAGTGATCAGATACACCCGGCAATGTAGCAGATCCGTATGAACCAACTAAATCTCCTGTTCTGGTGTTGTAGTCTTTCTGACTGCCGATTTTCGTCAGATCTCCCGAGCCAAAGATAGGACAAACGCCATAATTTCTGCCTAAAAGTGGTTCTAATACTGCCATTGGCTGCAGTTGCCGCATTTGTGCCATTAAATTGTCAATGAACGTGTCATAATCCTCGTCCAAACGGGACACTTTCCTAGCACGCTTTTTCTGAGGTGCTGCCGTTGCATCCTTCCCCTGGCTTTGCTTCCTTTTCTGTTGATACTGTCGCCTTTTCAACTTCTTGAGATCTGCGAGATTATGTACGTGCAAGCACGATCTTATCTTTATATAGAAATAAAACCTAACAGAGTTAGTATGTATTTGTTGTTACAATATTAATCGCGCTTTTCATGAAAATACGCGTGCACATATTCTTTCTCAAATTGAAATATATCAAAGAGTTAACAGAAATAAAGAGCTAAATTTCTTTTGAGATTTATTTAAGCAAAGACACCTAACATCGAAATTATATCACATACAAGTTTCAGATTTCTAATCACTTATGCGTATGTATTCTTGACGGGGCAAATATAGTAAGGTGATAAATTATACATTACGTACCAGTTTTGTCGTCAATCGATCCATCGATAAGCTCCTCTTTGGCAGTAAGAAAGTCTTTGGTATCGGTTAATTGGGTAGGTGTACCGCTAGATAGAACTTCATCAAGAACTTCCTTTTTGACTTCCACTAAAGGCACTGTGTGTTGTGCATTTGCACCCTGTGACGCCTGGGCATGGTGGCCCACCGTGTGAGACACCGTATGAGGCACTGATGGCGGTATTGTGTTTGCGTGTGGGGGTTGTTGCTGGGTCGAAACAATGGGTTTCGGGGTAACTGGTATCTGGGATTGAGTCTGTGCTTGTGTTTGTGGTGGTTGCTGCACGGTCGTAACCGTCGTCAACGGTTGCTGCGTTGTAGCTTGGACAGTACTCGATACCTGCGTCGTGGACTGGATACTCTTGCCAATCATCGTTGTAATCACTGGTTTTGTTTGTGATACTACTCGTGACACGGTTATTGGAGTTGATACAACACATTGTTGTGGAATCGGAACAGTGCTATTAACAATAGCTTCGCTCGTTTGTTTAGGTGGTGGCTGGGTAATGCCAGGTGGTTCTTGTTTTATGGGGGCTGTTGTTTCCGAGGCCTTTGTAAGCGGCGGTGGTGGCACTTGTTTGGCCACTGGCATTGTCGGTTGTTGGTTTGCTTGAGTCAAAACTGGAGTGGTCTTCGTAGGCTGAGTGGTTATCTGCTGCTTTGGAAATGTGTCAGCCACGCGTTGCTGAGACAAGACCGGTGCAGAAGTTGTTAACGGAGGTGGTTTCGGTGTTTCTTCTTTGGTCGGCGGACTTTGCACTTTCAAAGGTGTAACTGATTGCGACAAGAACGACGTCTCCCTGTTTAAAACTTGTTTATTACTAGTAGCCTTAGGTGCCGGTACTTCCTTCAACAAAGGTGGTAATACGGAGAACGGTGTTGGTGGCACTGGTCTCGCTAACTGCGCCTCCAAAGATGGTACTAACGGCAGACTAGGGCCTTGCGAGGAACCAGAACACAAAGTGGTCGTTGCACACGCGGTGTTCTGCAGCAGTTGCTTCAACAATACATTTTGGGACTCCTCGATTCTGTGAGAACCAGCAGAGCCTTTGGTTATCTCCAATTCGGATCTAGTAGCTGGCGGTTTTTCAAGAACCGATTGCGGTTTGCAGTTGGATTCTTCTGGCTCCTTCTTTGATGGCGTACTCTGCGCCAGTCTCTCGAGATCAGCACTCTTAGTGTCTACCGATAAATGGCTGGTTGTTTTATACTGGTTCTGGCCAGAAGTGAGCTGAGAATGCAAAAGAGTCGGTGTTTGAGACAGGGTAGACTGGAGTATACTGGTGGTAACGTTAATATTGTTGGTGCTTGCAGTGACTATAGGAGGTACGATAGTTCTGACGCATTGCATGGATGTTGTAACTGTCGTTGACGTGGCATTCACAACCACGCGAGAAGACGCCGGGGAACAGCCTGAACTTACTTGCAGGATCGCTTGGAGGTTCTGCGTGCGTTGTACAGAAGTTGCCATTACAGAGCTCAATAGGTTACTTGCTTGCGTAGGAGCTGTATTCGTTCGATGACCCGCCATAGAAGATTTCGCTGAATTTGTACCAGCCAACATTGCGTTTAGCATTGCGTTTGACGTAATTGAGATACCTGAATTGGTCGGTGGCCTGGGAGTGATCACGGACGACGTTTGTAGAGACAGGCTACCACTAGTTTGCGACTGTACTCCGCTGGATGTAACTCGTAAAAATGGTTCCGAGGGAGTAACCTTAGACAAAGTAGAAACAACGCTTACTGTAGAATTTGTACTTTCCTTTGCATGCGGGGTGTAATTGGTCGTCGTGGTTTCTAGTTCGGCTTTGCTCGTGATAGTAGAATGAGACGTGGTCATTGAGGTCTGTAGTCGCGCGTTCGTGCTGCTGTGTAGATTATTTACAGAGTTTGGCGTGGATGTGGTCGTAGATAGTATGTTCCCCATTTTTGGTCCTGAGATCGCTGAAGATACCATTGTCACGATGGCGGTTTGATTTACGGTCGAACAATTTTGCGAATGATTCGTCTGTAGAGAAGAAAGCAACGTTCTCAGCTGATGCGACACATTGGCGACATTTGACGTCAGTTCTGTGGGTTTTGACAGAGGAGAAAGATGTGGCACTGTCGTGGTGGATTTTTGTAATTGCGCTATGGTACTCGCTACTAACGGAATACTCTGGTGTGGAATCGGCGAGCTCTTTTTAGGGACAGGTTCTGCAGGAGGTGGACTGGCTTTCTGTACTTTTGGTCCTTTGTTTTCGTTTGACAAGAGATGTTCGTTATCGGAGTGTTCTTGTTCTAGATCCATTAAGGGGTCTTGAAGGATGTTCAGAGGCAAGGTATCCAAAGGTGTTGGTAATTCGTACATCATACTAGACTTTCTGGATCTGTCTTCCTGAAGCATTTCGCTGTTAGCCATTTCTGGCTTAGAGGATATGATGTTATGCAACATGTCCAATATATCTTCGGATGATTCTTCCATTATACTCTTCTCTTCGTTGAGACAATGCTGTACATATGGTTTACCGGTGTCGATTTCTAAACACGATTCATTATGTTTTTTTTCTTTCTGAGAGATATTCATATTAGTATTTTCTGCAATGCTGGTTTCGATTCCTTTGGGTTTAATACTCATTCTTTGAGCTTCGGAAGCTGTTACGCTTTCCTCTTTATTTTCATTTTCAACTGGTTCTGAATCATTCTCCAAAATGTTTACCAATGATAAATCATCCGTGACTGGTGATATCCTTTTCAACGAAGAAGCAGTATCTGTTTTGTTTTCTGTATGAGAATTCTCTCTGCTTATGGTGTTTTCAGCAGGGTTATGGATAGCCTCAAGCATACTTTCCAATTCATCTGTAGTATTCAAAGGATCGTTTTTCTTATCATCGGAAACAGCTAATTCTTGACTAACAGTTACGCTCGTGGGTATGCTTATACTCAAAGTATCTACACTGGATTCTTCTGAATTTTTTGTCGAATGATCAGGTTCATCCTTATCATTCTTTACTTTCATGCTTTTATCCAATATTTCCAATTGATTCTCTTTTGACGCAGTAACAGAGTTATTTCCATTCTCTTTCTTAGGAAGATCTGGTATGGACATTTTTGGTGTCGATAGCGTGACAGACGTCGGTTGCACGCTCAAAACCAACTTCGTAGGATTACTCGGTGCGTCCATTGCACTTGTGGCAATACTTTGCACGAAACTGGTGAAATCATTCTGTACATTAGCCACTGATGACACGGTTCTTTCCGTACTTGTAATCTGAGGCCTAAGAATCTCCGTATTTGGTGAACTAATTCGAGCTAAAGCATCGGTCTTGACAATATTCTGCTGTGAGCTAACCACGATATTCTCTAAAGCTGTCTGACTAAGTTTAGCGGCAATTTTAGCATCCGCCACGATGCTCGCCATCGTTGATGGCAATTGTTTTTGATTATTAAAAGAAGGAGATACTGCTTCTTTCGTTATGTTTAAGGTCGTAAATATCGGAGTTGATTTATTAGTTGCATCTGTCGCTATCAATACGCTGGTGGATGTAGTGACAGCGTTCGTATTTTCGGTATTAACACTTATATTCGAAGAGGCTGAGAAAGAAACTATAGATCTACATGTAGACGATACGCCAATGTTAGCGTGATGTATACTCGATGGTGGTATTTGATTGTAAAGAACTTTGTCAGGGAACACAAACGACGTAGGACTCTTATTTGGTTTTGATTCTTTTTGTGTTTTTGATTGATCTTCAGCAGCATTTTCTGCAATAGCATTTTCCTTTGATGCTTCGGAAACGCTAGTGGTATCAACTTTGTCTACTTCCTCTGCACATGACTCTTTGGATAAATTATCCTCGGGCGATTTTGTGCTGGGATCGATAATTACTACCTCGGATTCGCTAACGAAAGACACCATGAGGTCTTGCTCGGGCGATTGATCCATATAAGATCCGGGCGACGGGTCTACGCGAAGTTCTTCCTGATCAGGCGATTCTGGAGTATCTGTGACTGCTACCAATCTCTTTCCAGATTGTAAAGTTCTTACTATGTCAAGTCTCAGACCTTTTTTATTTCTCGTATGAGAGGGTACTAAATCTTCGTCACTCAACATCGGTTCATCTGTCTGAGATTCGGGATTTTCTATCTCTAATATTTGCACTAAGTCATGTCCTTGACTACCTTCGTTAACCAATGCGTGACAAAGAGAATCGTTGCTGTCTGCTGATAGGTCTACGACCATCCCTGGCTCAAAAAGCACATATTCCTCCTGCATATCGCCTTCTAACGTTCCTGATATCACGTCTACGAGTTCCGAGTCTCCAAATTGATCTATAACAGTAATATCGTCGCTGTCCCGTTGAGCCGTCGAGCTCAGGGTTACTTCTGTATTTACAATAGTTTTATCGTCGTCGTAATCAGTGGTATCAGGTATTGGCTCCATTTTGCTGCTCGGACTGCCCAATGTTAAAGGTCCATTGTCGGATAACGAAGTGGTTTGTTTGATTTCCATACTTGTCGGCGGAGTTTGAGGTGGTGTATGCGAGTCGTCGTCAAAGTCATTGTAATCAGCGCATACCAATGAATTAATTTTTGATTGCGGTATGCCGGTTTTCCTGTGAACAACCACCGATGTGTTCGGTTTCTCATCCATATTTAAAAGATGCGATTCGGAAGTCTTCCCTTTGCTACTCTCTGGTTTAGTAGACCACATAGGAGAACCACCCCTCAACCCAAGCTTAATATATCCAAATCGTCCAAAAGGCAACGGATTCAGTGGGTTATGTGGATTTCCTCCGCCTCTATTCGTGTGATCCGTTGTAGACGACTGCTCTTGTTGAATAGATTGCTGTTGGTGCTGATGTTGTAATTGTTGCTGTTGATCACCTGGTACTGTATGGTTACTCGAAGTTTGAGTCGCGTAAGAGCCATGTGGTGTATGTGGTGTGTGCGGAGTGTGCGGTGTTCTTGGTGTTCCTGGATTTTCTACGCTTTGCGGTCGATCTGGCATCGCTGGACTATTTCCAGTAGATTGTCTTCTTTGCATTTGCATGGGCGAACCACCAACCATGGGACTACGTGGCATAGGAGAACTAGGAGGCTGAGACGTTGGAGGATGATGCGTATTGTTTAACTGATGTTGAAGCATGGGAGATGTTGATGGATGGTTACGCGACATCGGACTTGGTGGTTGATATTGCGATATCATTGGCGAATTAGGTGGGTGTGGATGAATTCTTGTATTCATAGGACTGGGAGGTTGTGAAGTTTGACTCAGCTGTTGTTGCAGCATAGGTGAACCCATAGTTTGCTGAACCATGGGACTACGAGGCATGGGAGAACTTGGAGGTTGTCCATAATTCTGTTGCATTTGTTGGTGGAGTTGGGGACTCGGAGAATTAGCAGGTTGAGACACCATTGGAGAACTTGGTGGTTTCTGCATCGTATGTTGTTGCTGTTGCTGCTGTTGCATCTGCAGAAATTGTTGCCTCTGTTGTTGAGCTATTTGTTGCTGTTGTTGTTGTTGTTGCAACAACTGTTGTCTCTGTTGTGCTATTTGCAGCGTACGCTGAGTCATCGCATTTTGTCCATCTTGAAGAATCGAAGTAGTCTCGTGTTGCTGTTGAATAATTTGCTGTCTTTGGAGCATCTGTTGTTGTTGATTTATCAGAGATTGTTGGTTAGGTTGTGGACTTCCAAGAGGGGAACGTTGTCCGTATACGATCCCTCCTTGCAACGGCAGCCTGGGCCTTTGTCCAGCTTCTCCAACGGCGGGTGGACGGACGAAACGTTGAGAGAGACCGTGAACTCTGACTGCTTGCTCACCGATGATTTGTTGCGTATTTCGCGTATCAGGAGTGAAAGCACCTGGACTAGTTGCGAGTCTTCCACTGATAATCGCACGATGCTGCGGAGATGTCATCCGAGTTGCCGAAGGACCACACATTCCTGGCGACGGCATGGCACCAGGACTAAAGGGGCTTTCTTCGTTCTGTGAGTGTGGAGTACTAATTCTAGGAGATTGTTGCATATTATGAGGCGACATTGTTCCTGGATTTCCAGACTGTGGATTACCAGGGCTGTGTTGTAACAAAGGTGTATTAGGACTATGCTGGATAATAGGAGTTGCCGGTGAATGCTGTATCATGCTTGTTGAAACGTTTCCAGGGCCTGGGCTTTGAGAAACGAGAGCAGCAGGACTATGCATCGGTGAATGTTGAGAAGGCGACATTAGTGGTGAACATGGTTCATTGGTTTGTTGTTGAGGTTGTCTCTGTTGTTGTTTACTGTGATATTCCTGTATCAGCATGCCATGCTGACGAGTTTGCTTGCGACTCGCGTCTAAATGCTTTTGTAATATCGCTTGCTCACTGGAAATACGTAGTAACTCGGCCGCATCATTCTCCGTTAACTCGTTACCGGACTTCCGTAACTGTCGCTGTTTGCTATTGAGAGACTGTAAAATCAGGATAGTTTAACTGTAGCATGTCTGTATCGTTTAGAAGGCTACAAAAACGAAAATGCCGCAACATAAAAACATTCTATCCTTACTTTTCGTATTTTACGCAGCTTTTGTACCTCAGTTTCGTAATACTTCAACTGCTGTAACAGCACTTGATGCTGATGGTTTAGCCATTGCTCGTACTGCAGTTGTATTTGACGGTCCTGTTCGTTCACGATATTTTCAGGTGGTGTAGGTGGAGCAGGGATTTGGGAGATATTAAACGTGGCAACCCTCGCTATAACAAATAAAAAAGTTTTACAGTTTTATTCAACATTATAATCATAACATTATTTAAATAATGTTACGAAACTTCGCAAAAAGTGTTCTCAATACTAACGTTCCGGTGGTGTCTGAGTTGCAATCGGTTGTCTAGGCACCTGAGCTGCTACTTTTGTTGCATCCGGTACTGCTTGTTGCCAACTGGTACCTGGAGCGGATGATGGGCTTGATGTACAAGGTGGCCTAATTACAGGAACTCCTCCAGGTACTGATGTAATTCCTTGTGGAGGAGAAGCAAGGGGTGCAGAACCCAAAACATCTGCTTTAAATTGTTCTAACTCACTGTCACTTAGAAGTGGTCCTCCAGGAGTTGTATTGTCGCTTTGCTGCTGTTGTTGTTGTTGCTGTTGTTGCTGCTGTTGTTGCTTTTCTTGTTCTCGTTTCTCTTGCTCCAACAACTCCTCCAATAATAATGGTTGTTCCTGTGAACACCACTACTGACAGCTTATCGAATCTCCAACCAGTCAATGGGTTATTATAGAACTATGTATGTGTCTCAATGAATTAAAACGGTGATATATAATTAGATACTAAATTCGTATGTCGTATAATATTATATTGTGAGCAATTACATACTGAAACAAGGCACACTGATTATCCCAATAAATAAAAAAAGATACAAACATGCAAATATTTTACTTCTACGGCAATTATTAACATAAACATTATTTAGACAAATTTATGGTATAAGAATATAAACATAAAATTATAATTATCATAAAGCAAAATAATATACATGATCTGACGAAGCCTAGTGTTTTTCTATTCAAAACATACATGCACACAAAAAGATGCAACGTATTTTATTAATAGTATATATTATATGTAAGAATTATTGGATAAAATCTATTATCTTTTTAATCACTATTTTATAATCAGAAATTATAAATTTCTAACTTCATCAAAATTTTACTTGTAGGGTGATTTAGACCTATACATATGTTACTATTTTCGCAGAACAAATTTTGGTGATACTAACATATTCTTCTCTCTGATCAAATTTAATAAATAATTTTTTATAAGAACAATGTATAAGGTAGGAAATAAAAATGGTGCAGAAATACTAAAAATAATCTAGAGGATAGAATCTTTGAATTTTTATATCATTGCAGGTGATACATTGTGCTGAATGCTGAAAAGTCCCCAAGTCTTGCTCACCTGCAGAAGCAAGGGTCTTCGGTGAGGGTGAGGTGTCATTGCGGGCGTACCAGTATGTACCACAGGGGCCATTGGTGGACCCGCCACCGGTACTGAATGCCCTATATGGACTGGGGGCCGCGTCATACCCCGCCCACCTGGGCACAGCCCCATCTAGACATGCACCAACACCAATGCATTGCAAACACCCAGGCGAAAACACCATTTTACCACAGCCAATACTTTTATATTAAATAAATTACTTGCCTACGTCCTACGTTCATAACAAATTCGAGACCTCCTGCTCTCGCTTGTTATTATATTTAAAAAAAACTCGATACTTCATATTACACAATTACATTAAAATTCAAAATGCTACAAAATTACAGGATTAACAATGATTATTTGACATTGAAAATACAACATCCGCGCGTAT
Organism: Bombus waltoni; assembly: GCA_014737395.1. Lineage (NCBI taxonomy): Eukaryota > Metazoa > Arthropoda > Insecta > Hymenoptera > Apidae > Bombus > Bombus waltoni. The sequence continues at coordinate 3,675,548 of JACXII010000028.1, read as the reverse complement.
ATGTCAACAAATGTTTCGTAATGGATGTATCGTGTATAGAAATCTAAAGATAGAATAGAATTTATATGTAAGAAACTAAGATTGTTATATTTAATTTTCATTAGGAAAGTAAAGAATTTTAATAATAATACGTGTTATGTTTTTTATGAAGCGATTATTGCTTATCAAATTGCGAGGTATTTAGTATTCTCGTGGTTAGAAGAAAGTGTTATTAGATATAATTGCATAAAAAATACTCAAGATTAAAGCGATGCAAAAACATCAGAACATCGAAAATACGTGTAAGATGTACAAACCTGTATGGGTCCGGGATAAGGGGGCGGTGGCCCAGGATATGGAGGTGGAGGTGGTGGCGGCGGTGGTGCAAGGGGCATACGTGGGCCAATCATATGATTTACAGCAACCACCCTGTTAGTAACATTTGGTACAGCTACTCTCATCCCAGCTACAACGCGCTGTTGCGGTTGAGGTACTGCAATAATAAAATTTAATACAACCAATTTAAAGTAACTTTTTAAAAATTGTATACCATTACGCAATCATGTGAATATATTTTAAGAATCGCGTACCTTGGATATGTGTTTGCGGTATTCTCTGAGGATGTCCAGGAAATGTGGACGGATAACTGACCGTAACGGTGTTAGTTGATGTAACAACGCCAACTGCTCCATCAGGCGAGAGCAAGCGAGTTCCTGGCGGCATGGGTCTGCCCATTGCCGCAGCTTGTTGCACGTGTTGATGCATTTGTTGTTGTACAACAGCTTGAGCATGTGATTGAGGCATAATCGTAGATGGTTGCTGTGGTGTTTGTGATGTTGCGGTAATAGGTGTTACTGTTTGTGCTTGTGTTGGAGCATTAGACGTTTCTGTCGGCGTTTGTACAGTAGCTGTCGTACACGTGTCACTTATGTCAGTGTGCACCGCACTCGTTGCGCTTAATTCTGTCGATTTTCGCTCCTCCTCCTTAATCTCCTTCTTTTGTTTTTCGTCCTTCGTCTCTACCTCAACTGGCTCTAAATCTAAATCAAGTATATTTGTTTTCTCACCACCAGTAATGTTGCCTAATTCGGGATCTGCGTATTCCAAAATATTAAAATCTGCTCCCATTTCAGCTGTAATGAAATAGGGAATTCAAGTTTATATTTATACTTTGTGTTACACAATTAATTACAATGCATGAATCGTAGATTAAATATTTTACTTACCAAGCAGTTCATCATCATCATCGCCTAGGTCTCCTAATATTGCACTCACGCCCTCGACCTCAACCATCGGTGCTCCCTCTTGTTCTAGTTTCTCAAGCTCTGCAGTAACGTTGTCAGGAATTTCTGATGGTTCAGAAGGACTAACAGTGGTTTCGCTAACTGTTGCTGGTATAAGAGGTGCTCTTATACCAACTCCTTGCTGACCTAACATTCTAATTCCCTGATTTAGATTATCCTGGGACGTTCGCACTATCCGTTGCGTTATATTTTGCCCTTGATTGGGATCTGTAAATATGATATTTATTATAAAAAATAATAATATATATAAGTATAATATAGAATGTACATTCACCTGGAAATCTTTGTTGTTGTAACACGTCATAAGTTTCTGTAATAGTATTTCTTGCAGCTGGCATTCGTGTTTGCAAAGCTTGATTTCCTTGAAAATGTTGTTGAGTTATAGTTGCAGCTACTTGTGGTCTTTGCAGAATCATTCTAGTTCGTGGATCTATATTCTGTATCCTGGCATCTATATTTCCCGCTACAGGATGTCTTGTACTTATTCCTAAGTACATGTTAAATATTATCAATAAAATAGAACATATAGAACATATTTCATAGCCATATTATAGCAACAAGATAAAAAATGCAGAATGTTACCAATTTGATTTCTTATTAAAACATTTGATTGAATGGGCATCCTAGGTCTAACAATACCAGGCGGTAGAGGATGCCTGAAAGTGCCTTCGCCGGTATTATTTGTCGCTTGAGAATGTTGTGGAAGTTGGACATGACCAGTATCAAATTGTTGTTGATTGTTTTCTGTATTATTTTGACCATCTAGAAATCAATACAAATATACATACAATTTATGTTTTAATAAAAAAGGAATATCTTTTTTAACTTCTACTATACAGCATACCTTGATTCCATGTAGTGCTCACAGGCTCTATCTTTTTATTAAACTGTTGTCTTTGCAACAGATCTCGTAATTGCCTGTTTACTTCTGGTTGTTGATTGAACACTTCAGGCTGTTGCGGATCTTGTCGAGATTCTGGTCTAGGTGAGGAATAATTTGAAGCTGGGGAAGGAGTGGGAGGCTGGCTACTATAAGGATCAGGTGTACGAGATGGAGCATATACATGAGTAGAAGGACGAGTAGTAGGAGCATTAAACATAGGCCGTGGTGTACCTGGCGGTTGAGAAAAGACATCGCTTCTTGGGGACGTGGAATAGGATGGTGTGCCACCGATTTGTGACCTAGGTGTTTGAGAACCTTGAGAATAAGCTTCAGTATTGTCAAAACGTTGAAAATGCTCCTGGGATTGTGATGAAGCTGGAGACTGTGGAAAATCATGAGGAGACTGTGGTGCTTGCGGAGAAAATGGAGAGGGCGGTTGTGTAAAGTTATTTGGCATCCCTGGTCTAACCACAGTTCCAACTGGACGTGTCATGGTTGTACAGGATTGAGTAGGTAAACGTGGCATACCCTGATGAGGGCTTTGAGGTGCTAAACCTCGTGTAACTTTTACGGGAGGAGTCGCAAATGTATTACGCGAACCAGGAGACTGTGAAGCTAGTGGTCCCATATGATTTCCATCCTACAAAATAATTTGTATATATTTATAAAAATTTATTATAATTTTTGTTTGTAACCATAAATTAAAATTATACCTGCGATGTGGAGACTTGTAATTGTGTCGTTAATCCAGTAGTATTGTCAGTATTTATTTGAGTTGTATTATCTTCACTTATTTGTCTATGGACTCTGTTGATAGCTGTTGAGAAAATATTTGAAAGTTAAAAGTAAAATCTAATGTTTATTGCAGTGTATAAATATATATAAATGAATATTATATACCATGTATACGTTGGTCATGAATAACTTGTTGCTGCATATGTGCTTGCTGTTGACGTAGTGCTTGCAACTGTTTCCATTGACGTTCTTGTTCAGCTTCTCTACTGGAACGATCTCTATTGGAAAGTCTCTCTTGTTCCTGTTAAACACAATTTTGTTAGATCTAAAGAATTGACTATAACAGAAGATCATTATATCCTTACAGTGCTTGCTGTTAACATGTTATAATACAAATTATTTAATAGCTATAACATACTTTTATTTCAAAGATGTTTGATTATTTGATTAATAAAATAATTGAAGAATATAATGATCTGTTTTCCTTTTAAAGCAATATAAAATATACAATAAGGCAAATTGACAATCAGCCAAAGTGTACTTCAAGTTTAACATTCAAATAAAGTAATGACATATTACTAAATTAATATAATTAGCAAAATCTTAATATTTCCGTATGTGCAACATAATTATAATAACCAGCCACCATCTAAAATAAGTATTATTTAATCAAAAGTTTGTATAAAAAACTCTTCTTTACCACACAGAACACCCATAAACATTTATCTCAGATTAATTTATAGTAGCTTCCATGCACCACTGAATACAGAAAATTATGTTTCATACTATTAAAGAAACAAGATTGTTTTTTTATGCATATCAAATAAAAGAAGGAAAGTATATGCTATATTTATAATAAAAATCATTTACACACAATTGAGAACAAAATTAATTATACTTTAAGTATACTGTTAGTGAATAAAAATTTAGATTAGTTATCAAATATTAATAAATAATAATAATTAATTATATAATTATAACATTATATAAAAACAGTAAGTACAATAGCTTGTACTTCTAAAGGTATAAGCGTCTGAAAATGTAAAAAGCAGCAGACGTTAGTAAAACTAACTATAATATTGTTGTACATGGGATATAATATACTACATTGCAACAAATAGCTACCAATAACTTGTAATACAATTCATACAAAGTAATATACTTATACGGATAGATAGGAAGGGAGATATATTTGTATATTATATCTGTGGAATAACAAGGAACAGGAGAAAAGAAATAAAAATGTGCTACCAGTTGTCTTCAACATGCCATATACAATGTACTGAGGTATGCAAAATAAAATATTTACAGTACTACAGTCTAGCATAATATATATTCAATAAAAAATTGTATATATAATGAAAAGTGTCTGATCAATCAAACTAAATAATATCCAATAAATGTAATACATCTTGATAGATGCAAAGGCAACATAAGACTGCATGATTCATCGCATCAAACCAATGTTCTAAAACACTATTTATCATATCAATATAATACATTAATGGTACAGGATGATACTCTAGATTTTGAGTGTTTCAGATCCTTGGTAGGAACAACTAAAGTGTCACTGTTGCATAACACAACAAGAATTCTAATGTCTCTGATCTAAAGACGGATAAGGGACGCTAAATGTCGATCAGACACGTGGCACAAGGCAAGACACTAGAGGCACAGAATAGGTGGCTCACCATAGCCGGGGACTGTACAGGTACAGTGTGAATAATTGCAGTGGGTGGCGGATCGTAGTGCTCCTGGCTGAGGGAAGGAAGGGTGCGCATGATTTCAGATGGGGTGAGCACTCTAATCTGGTGGTCTACCGAGGATAATTGGCGAACAGGACCTACTCCCACCATAACGTTGGTAGTGGGGGATGCCTGAGAAATGCTCAGACTGTTAGCGATAGTACTGGTACTGATCGTAATGTGAGCAGGTGTAGGACGTTGCTGGGATGGTGATGTTTGATGCTGCCCTTCACCGGCGCCCGTGTTGCAGTAAGAAGAAGCAGTTGCTGATGTGCAAGGCGTGGCTGGCAACTGAGCTACTCTAGCCTGGCTACCGGATATCTCTTGGTGCGCCAGGCTGTTAATGGAATTAATAGAATTCACAGAACTGGGTCTGGGTGAAGAAGAAGGGGTCGTGGATGTTGGAGAAGGACTTGGGGAAGTAGATGTTAGCTGCTTCGGCGGTCCCTGCACCGCACACACCTCCGCATGATGATTACTGCTAACTGTTGATACTGTCACTCCTGTTGTCGACACAGTCATTCCATTCTTTTCCTGTGTCTTTTCACTGCCCACTGAGGTCAAAAGCCCAATCTGCCTTTGGTTGGAGGCCATAGCTACTACTGGAGAAACTTGAGCTGATGTCATAGTTGTGACAGGTTTGGTGATGATGGTAGGTGCACTTGTTGCAGTGACTGGGGTGGTGCTTGGTATATCCTTGGATATCTGTCGGTTCAAGGGGTGCCTCGTTCACACACTTACGTTATAGTATTCATGGCTTACATATTTCGAAAATACATCATACAAAGGCAATAGTGTAAAATTCATTTCTTCGGAGGATTCTAAGGAACATGAGGGAACGCTATCGGGGAAAAGCTAGATTTAAATCGGTATTCCTAAAGTAACAAAAATGGGCATCTACGCTTCTAATGGAACATGATCTGACTGAAGATATGGATATTGTTCGAAAAATGGCGGTTCAAATTTAGAATGTAAGTAAAGAATGTTTCAACATGTGTATAATTAGGTAATAACATTCATGATGATGACTAACATAGAGGTAAAGCAATCACATATTATATCCAATATAAATGAGTAAGTAGACTTTAATATAGCATATAATAAGTCAAGGAGATATATTATAAGTTAATGTAACTGTTCATGAATTTTTTATATTGTGTTTGGTTATATGTCTATGTTTATACATTATCAGATTCCTTCTTTAAACAGATCATGTAAATGAAACCTCAATAGTTGTAAGTACAGGTATTGGACACAAAGGACAAGCTGTTAGTTTGACCTGTGTGTTAGCACAAGACATCTTTGAAGATGAAAATGGATACGTATCACATAAAGATTCACGCTTTTCTAGCACTTATGTTATCATTACGAGTATCTTCGAAATTACTCCTACCTGTTGAGTCTTTTTCATGCGAATTGCGGCTCTATTATCTCGCGCCAGTGTTAGGTACGGAGCTTTTTTATCGTTAGGTAGCGCACGCCACTTCTTCAGTATTTGTTTACACCTTTCTGACCAAGCTTAAATAATACAGGTAATACAATTGATATAATCTTTATATTGAACTTACATTGGAAATAAAATTATATTAACTTAGAATAACGATAATAAAATGAATATATACCTGGATATTCTGTTTTCCACTCTGGGTGATTAATATTTGCATAAAGAACAGAAGATATAGTTGCTGCCGGACCTAAAGCTTCATCGGCTTCCATTTTAAGATTACTTCTTTGGTTGTATGAAATTGTAGTATTACCCGCTGATGAGGTACTCTCATCATCATGATTGACCCATGGACTCGGTGGTTCAGAAAAAGCTGGACTAAATTGCGGGCTACTATGTGAAGAAAAATAAAAAGAAGTAATTAAAATTTTATTTCATTTCTTAATTTTCTGTTACATGCAAGTACGAACGTACTTGCTGTATTCCGAATGATAAGGAGACGGCGGTGGAAAACTCATTGGAGAATTCAGATTAGACTGACCAACAGGAGGCAATGTACCAGGTACTTGAGGTCTTTGAGGTATAGGCATTGTAGTTTGTATACCTACAATTATATTTGCAATGAAATAGAAAGTATGTACTTTAAATCGTAATTTCTTATTAAAAAGTATGATTAAATCAATTTACCAGGATGTGGTGAAGGAGATACAAGTGGTGTAGTAGAAGGTGCAGGGTGTGGAGGTTGAGCTTGAACAGGAAAGACTGATGATTCTTGAGATTCTTGAGATTCATCAGTTAAAACTCCTTTGAATATTTCTTCAATATCTTTACTGTCCATATTAGGTAACCCTAATAAAGACATAATTAGTCATTGTTTGACTCATGTTATTATAGTAAAAACATAGAAAAAAAAAAAAGAAAAAATAATAGTTTACCTGTATCTCGGACCATTGATTCCAAATTGAAATGTGGACTAAGAATATCCGTCAGTTCATCTTTAGTCGTCCCTGGTGTATCATCTAACTCATCTAACGCTTCGCTAGCTTTAGCTAAGTCTTCATCCGGTTCGTTCATTATAGTATTAACAAGATCACTATCAAGTAAGTCACCTGAAATAGGTAAAATGTCACCAAGGGCTTCAGTATCACTACCTTCGTCATCCACGATTTCTTCACGTTTTATGGGTGGTTCTGGAGGTACTTTCTCTTCTTCTTTTTCTTGTTTAGCTTTGACTTGTTCCATTGCTTTTAGTTCATCTTGAGATAACTGAATGGTATCTGCATTCCCAGATACATTTCGTTCGCTATCCGATTCGCTGCTGCTTTCTAATTCCTTTTCTTTGGTTGTATCCATAAGATCTTTACCAAAGAACGCCTCCTGCATGTAGAGAGGAAAACATTCAGAAAGTTTTGTCTTTGGTTTTCTTCTCTGTGGTTTCCTGCGCGGTTTGTCATCGTTCACGCCGACCACGGAATCTGATGGTTTTTCTGGATCTCCATCTTCTTCTTTATCCTTGCGAGTACCCCTTATTCTAACAATAAAACCTCCGATGCCTAATTTTTGCAAGTTACGTTGCCGTTTTCGTCTTAAAATTGGTATGCCATTTTCAGTTGTATAAATACTAAAACCTTCTGGTGGTGGTTGATCACCACGTGGCGTCCATACCATACCTTCTTTGAGTACCTCCGTAGGTTCATCTTTAACGTCTGTTAAATCTATTTTTCCTCCATTTTCTTCTAAAGAATTATCTAAACTCCCACCAGCAACTACAGACTCTATAGTAGCCATTATATCTGCTTCTTTATCAATTAAGGGATGCATTTTTCTTCTTTTCTTCCTTGTTTGTTGATGTTCTGATGTTAATGATTTTATATGATTCATACCAGCTTCGGATAAATAAACGCCGTCAACCAAGTATTGTTGAGGGGAAGGTTTGTACAGTTCAGGACTGCGTGATGTTGGTGGTGGGGAACGAGGATATTTATTTGGTTGTGGTTTAGGTTGATTACATAAAAGATGGGGCGGTGGGACATCTCTTGGACGACAAAGTATACAAATATAGCCTTCCTCTGCGCATTTCTCTGCTTCTGCTTCGCTTTTAATCGAGTCACACGCGCAATGTAACCATCTTTCACACTGAATGCACTGTATTATTAAATCTCCTTCAGTGTATGTTTCTTGACATGATATGCAGGCAGTGTGAGACGCACAGGGACCACACTGTGTATAATTTTTTTGCCAGCTACTATTAAATCCTGGATCGTTTGAACCACATGTTTGGCAGTGTGCACACCATTTACACTTCCATGTACCATGTGGCACATAATCCAATGGTGGATCCATGCAATAAATATGATAACTGATGTCGCAATCATCACATAAAATCAAACGACCTTCGTCGTTTCTTTCACCACAACCTTCACATACTGTACAATCAAGGCACCGCCAACCCTTTTGTAATATTACTTTAGTAACTTTGACATTAGCGCAATAAGGGTGATAACATTGACCACATTGTGCACAAGCAATTAAACACCCCTCTTGGTCAGTGCCAATTGCACCACACATTACACAAATATCTTGGGTCAATACAAATTTATCTTTTGCAGAACATAATACGAGTCTATTCTCAATGCCTGGTTCATCTTCTTTTGAAAATGAATCTGACATCGGTCTCTGAAATAATTGACAGATGATTAATTCATAATCACATTACAACATTTTTGTAAAAGAGAAGCGCATTAAGAAATAATGCAAAGAACTATACCTGCAATCCTACACCAGGTACTCCAAAGATACCTCTCATTTTTGCTTTGGGCCCTCTTTTCCTTCCAAATTCTGTCATCTTTTGTCGCTTTTGATATCCAAGTTTACCAATTCCTTTTGGGCGGCCAATTATTCCACCTCCAAGTCCTAAACGCTTCTTCGCAATTTTAGTTGCACAGAATGGTTTTCCTTTCCCAAGACCTATAGAATACAGTGCTTCCTCTGATCCTCCCTGATAATCAAACTCTGACGAATCTCCATCACCATACAGACTTTCTTGTGACGCACTTAAACTCAAATCTCCACCATAATCATCAATATTATCTTTTCTTTTTACAAGTGCCATATTTTTGCAGTGTAGACAAACATACTCATAATCAGGTTTAACGTCTTTACGATGTTGGTAAGTTAATGGATCAGCCTCAGGGTCACAGGTACCATGAACAAATTTTTTACATGCACTACATTGAACCATTTCCCTATACGCGGCAGCTCGATATGCCTTTCTACAAAGAGGACACGAGAAACCTTTGTTTCTTTGTTGGTAACACGAATCACATACAGTGTAATGGGAATGCCACCGTGATGAAAGACCAGCGCCTGGTGTACGCGAACCACAGTCTGTACATACACGGCAGCACTTACACTTCCAACCATATTTAGGTATAGATGTAACAATTGGTCGTAAACAACTAGGATGGTATGCTTTTTCACAACGTTCACACAACATTACTTTTGAAACATCTTCTGGTTGACGGCACACTTGACATACTCTGCAAGATACACATTGCCAGCCAGCTCGTACACCAGGTAGTAGTGCTAAACCGACACAACTACCATGATAGTGTTGGCCACAGATGGAACACATTACTAAGTTGGAAACATCTCCCATCCCACAGCAGTGCATACAAGTAACGTCACCGTTCACTAAAAAATAGAATATATAAATATGTGCATCTCATATACATAAATATTGTACACAAATACCATACATATTGTACACGAACCATACTAAAGAAACTACCATATAGCACTTACACAAAAGTGGAACTTGTCCCAAGTGTTGACTACAAAAGAGGGACAAACTCTTTGTATCTTGGAAACAACTTGAAGCTGCAGCACATGGTAAATGAAAATAACGATTGCACGATGCCACCTGTTTAAAAAAAAAAAGTATGTTATGATCTAATATAGAATTAATTATATTTGTATAATGAAAATCTGCAAAAGATTGTGAAAAAGACACTAACTTTGCAAGGAATTCCAGCTCCATAATGAGAACAACACGCGCAACGTCTTGATGAAGCTTGTACTATCGCTGGACTTAATACTTCTGTTGTTAGTTCTTGAGTGTTGCTCGACCATACTGCACAAGATTGATGAACATAATAGTGC
>JACXII010000028.1:1716188-1865258 GCA_014737395.1 Bombus waltoni | reverse complement strand
AGCGTGAGCTTCCGCACACTGAGCTAGTTCGATACTTGTTTGGTTCCAGGCTTCCTCCGTCGGAACACCATCGCGTATCCTGCGATCCAAATGCTCCACTGCTAAACGAATAGTTCTACGATATGATAAGGAGATATCGTGAACAGTTCGATGAATATTTATGCAATTATTCAACAATATTTAATGTATTCGGAAACAGCATACCCTGCAGCTACTGCGCTATACGCGTCGATCAGACATTCCAAATCGTTACTCCAAGGACGATGTTTTAGTCCTTTCGCTGCTTGGTTAAGATACTGTACAGATTCAGGCAGTGGTTGACCACCCATAGCTTGTTTCCATGACTTTACTAGGTATCTAGCTGTTTGCAAAAGTAGGACTGTATTTTCCCCTTCGTAAGTACAGACTGCAGTAGCTAATCCGTAAAGTGTTGGCAGATTGCTGGCAGTCATGTATCCATGTCCACCACAAGATAACCGAAGTTGCTCTATTCCAGCTGCGGTATCTGCTGATGTAACTGCTTTTAGGCAACATGTCAAAGAATGCAACTGCGAAAGAAATTAATAGAGCTAGAAATATGAAGAAAAGCATATTACTATGAAGGATATAAAGGTATCAACCTCCGGTAGTTTTTCATAATCAGCCTGGTGCAATTGACTTTGTACTGTATTATACATATCGTAAACCCAATTGGCAGTAACTTTTATTGCGAAACATGTGGCGATATGAGGGAAAATTTTGTATTGTTGCGTCACGTAATCCAGAATCTGTACCTCTGGTTCTCTAAAAAAAAAGAAAGACAAAAAATAATTTAATATCAGTAGGAGAGATAATCTCTGGTTAAAAGTAACATTTTCCATGGAGCGATTTTTTAATAGAGAGACATGGAGCAGACGATGTTACAAGAGATTGCTTCTATCAGTATTTACTCCGAATTTATTTGTCCCTGACGTCTGACAGCGCTATATCGGACCGCAATTGTAACGGCTTTCGACAAATAGTGTAGGAGGTCCTGCAGCAACATTACTCGAACGAACACCATCGTACCGTACGTTAATTTATCATTTGTAGATTTTATGTATGTACCATCTTCTAGCACCTATAATAAGAAATGTAACCTTACACTTTGCTCTAACGACAATTACGATTTCTGAACAGTTCTGTTTACAGAGGTTACGGACATAATTTTCATTTCAAATCCACTGCCGCGAGATAAGATTGCATTTCTTACAGCAATTTTATGAAAATTTACCTTAGAATTCTTCATCAGCATATTCTCCCGTGGTATCCTAAAGTTACTAAACCCGAGAAAGCCGTTGTTAACACCGTTCATCCCCAATTTTGTACCAATTTCTCCAATTATAATTCCTAAGAATTACATACCGATTAAATTTACTATTTTCTATATTGTTCAAGAAATTTGATCTAAATTTTAAACAGGAATATTGTTTGATTTCATAATTGTTGTTTGATGATGTGAACAGTTTGTTCTCTTTTTTACGCATTTCAATATAATATATAACTAATTACAAACGATTGAGACATGTATACCCTTTAAAGGTTCATGTGTCTCCACGTCTCTTAATTGTACAATAAAAGGATGAATTCCCCTACATTCCCCCTGGGTGTATAATTGTGCAACAACTATTGCATGGTTTGCAGTGTGACCCACTAAAAATTATAATTGTAAATAGATCATACTGTTTTAGCAAACAGCATTATCATTGTATTAAACAATTACAACATTCTTACATCCGCCTGGCCACCATTTGTAGGATGCCAAAGTTGGACTATTCAGAACAAACTCTTTCGTTTCCGGATCGTACGTCGCCGTAGTTTCCAAACCCCTGAGAAACGTTCCATGACCTAGTTCGGTCTAAAGCCAAAGGGCAAGATAAAATTTACTTGTGAAACTTTTAGAATCTGTGACGATCTTGTTTAAAAACGATGTTCCGCCTTATGTGCAATATTACCTGAGCATATGTTCCTATAACATCGCCAGTCCAAGCTCTGTTCATCCAATATGCTTGCTGTTCAGAATTTGCTTGTCCCAGAATAGAAGGTAGAAACATAGCATAATGCAGAACCAGTGGATTTCCACCTTCGAACAGTGCGGACCCAAGTCTTGCGCCAAAGATGTTTCTGCAAAGAGACTACATTGAAGATATTCTTTTGCTATTGTATAACCAGGGAAGTTCTATTATCCTTTAACACGGAAGGAAAATATCTAAATGATATACGAAGAAGCTAATTTAATTGTTAGTATAATTATCCTCTTATTCCATGACATTGAAAGCAGATGAAAATATTTTCATATTTCTCTTTATCTATTAAAAATGGGAAATATTTCTTTTTTTATATAAAGAGAAATATTGGAACTTGCTTGATTGTGTAATAATTTCCTTAAAGTGAACTTGAAAATTCTTACAGAAGAAGATCAATATCTTCTTTTCCTGAGGATTGCAATTCTCTAACTTTGTGAAGAACATTGCAGGCAATTTGTAAAGAATCTTCATATATTTCTTTATGGCTCTTATATTTCATTGCTACATTTTCTTTGAAAGCCAAATCATCCAAGAAATATTGTTCTGAAAATAAAAATTGTCATATGTGAGCACATATAAAGTAAAGAACAAAAAAGAATAGGAAAATGAAAACACTAGGAGAATAAAATACAAGAATTAAACATGTCTGTAATTCTTATTAGTAAACGTTATAAATGTATAAAATTTTTGACATCAATTACTATTATTCATCAATTGTTAATTTGCAGAATTTAGTACAAGGAATACATATGTATTCACGATTAAGATGCATATGAAATGTAATGTAGTGCGTACCGCATAATGACTATGTTGTAAATCGTAAGTGTATACCAACTTGTACTTGCAAATATAAAAAAATACTTTTTTTTAGCTTTGTTTAATGTTTAGTGTATAATATGAATATGTTCCAATGTAGATAAAGTCAGTAGATATCAATGTACATATTTAATGTCAATATTTATTTCCTAGCAAATTTTATAGTATTCTTAGTAGAAGTATGAGGACTATGTACATCATTTTATAGTTGATGTGATTTCTACTTTTATTGAGTAATAAATATATTTTAAAAAATATTATTGTGTTAGTGATATGGTAACAAAGTAGAAAAATATTAAATGTAATGGGAAATAATGAAAAGAACAATGTCAATCAATTTATGGATAATTAATAAATAATACATAGTTACAATTTACTGCTTAATTATTTATTCATTTAATCATTTATTGTTCATTTATTACTTACAATAATTTTGGTTTATAATAATTCAATTTCACATATAAATAATACATGTCACAAGTATATACATAAATAATTATGATAAAAACATCAGCTAATAAACAAATCCCCGTAACTTTTCAGAAAAATCTCAAGCCACGATCGGTTCTATTTCAAAAAAGTCATTGCCTTTTAAAGGATATGCCAATAGTGTTCGATTATAATTCTTCGATAAAATAAATTTTTTTCTTACATTTTTTTAGAAACATGTATCTTAAGAATGATTTATCTAAATTTTATGAAAAAAGGTATAAAATTATTTCTTTCATGTTCGGTGTTGCGTACGCGCAACATTGTACTTTTCTAAATTACTAATTAACTAAACGACAGAAGTATTTATATATTCCGTGAAATTGATCTGAAACTTTAGAACATGCTATCGTATTTAAAAAAAAACATACCAAATAAAGTGTAATTTTATTATTGTTACAATTAATAAAAACTAATTTTTCTCAAAGCCGAAAAAGACATTTAGGTCCGATTATTTAATGTCTTCTTCATCACTATGAACATATATAAAAACTTTTTTGTACAATTTATAAGTACAATGAAAATCTTTAAGCGGAAATGAATAGCGATAAGAATATTTATGGAATGTGCTATCTTGTTGTCGCGAGTTATAAGTGATTATAGATTATAGGAATCGATTTATATCCCTAATCTGAAACAAACTTTGTTGAGTTAATTACCGACTTCATTGACTAATAACATTCTTTCTATTTATTCTAAGTATTGGCCATCTCGATAATACTTTAAATTTCGAAACGTTTCTTTCATTAGTAGAATCGATATCGATTACTATTTGGTGGAAAACTTATCGTAAATGAAGGTCAACAACGTTTCTAATACGTACCTAAACACGATAATTACAATTAAAATTCTATATTTTTACAAATAAAATAGTAATATACAATTATATTTCAATTTCGTTAAAAGCAAATATTAATTTTACGAAAATTATTTAGTTCCTAATAATTGCGGAAAAGAAAGAAACTGAAATTCATCACTTTGACATATTTGATAATTGGTGTTAAATTAAGAAGACAAATAATTCAAATTACATATACCTTGATCACGGCGTCGTTTCGTCTTTTCTGGACTGCCATCGAAAAGATACGTAACTTCCACAGGGTCAAACGTACATCTACTTCGTTCATATTGTAGATCCTTGTTTATGGTCATTTTCTGCTGCTTCGTGTTATACAGATTACTTTATACCGTCTACAGATGTAAAAGCAAATGTCAGGCCGATCAACGCACTTATCTATCTTAATATTATCTGCTACTCAAATGCACAATTTTATGTATAAATATATAAATATAAATGTCATATTGTCATTAATGATAAATATTTCTATAAAAATTTCTATTACAATTGATATTATATGCGTATGTGACAGCTTGGAACCTTTATAACTGACTCATCATCTAAATCGTAAAGTAAATAATCAAGTTACAGTACCGTCTGACACTTTAAAACTAACCGTCCCTATGTAACAGCTTGTATTACTTTAAGATCTACTTACTTATGATAATTACATGCAATAACTTCTAACTAACAGTTTTTTTATTTACAATTAGAAAAACTTCATATCATTATTTTGAGAAATTATATATAAAATAATTTATAAGTATACACAGTACCTTGATTTTGTATTATACATCTTTTTGTACGGTCCTGACCAAAGTACTAAGTCCTTATGTATCTCTGTCTGTTCTTACCAATTTCTTCGTCTTAAAATAAAGTATGATTAATATTCGAACTTATTACTGCATTTGCGCTATACTTGCAATCTCATCAATACGAAAACGGTACCCACATTCGACATAATAACATAAAGAGAATATAACCTATTCTATATCACATTTTTGCTAATTGACCAACCCTCTTTTTGGCGGGAGATTATAATTTCGAATATGTCTCGATCATATATCAGGTTATATGTCAGAACCTCTTTGCACAATTGGACTAATATTATTACTGAAACTTCCTTAGGTAAGAAAGTACAAGTTATCAGACTGAAAAAGAGGAGGCAATAATGTAACAACAGTTCTTCATATTCAATATATTTCAACTTGTTTTAGAAGTTAGATTAAAAACATATTTCATAGAATATTTACGTTATAATACCTTAATTTAATTTGTCGCGTTTTATTGTTATTATTTAATAATTTGCTTATTAAATCGGATTATTATCCTAGTTACCATGAAATGAACGATATAAATACATATATTAAAAAATATCTTTCACTACGAAAAAAATGGTAAATGATGCTTTTTTAATTTGGACTATTTTCATACAATAGTACTGAATTTGTAAAATTATTCAAAATAATATTGTCCTTCTCTGTTACTTCCGCTTAATGTCGATACGTAGGAAACATTGATTCCGCCATCTTGCAATTCTTTACTTTAAGGAACTTGTAGACTTCGTTATGAGGTACGGACCATCCAGAAATTTTTAACCACATTTTAACAATATTCACTCAAATTTAATTCGTGTTATTTACAACATCAATAAAAAGATTTGTATTAACTAGCGTTTAGTTGAAATTATTATATTTTGCACATTTTATATTGAATAATTTGTTGACGATTGACCACATGGTTTCATGATCGAGATTTATTTATTTTAAGTGTATAATTTCATGTCTAGAAAATTACGATTAAATTGTAGTAATTGTTGTGTATATGAATCATATCAGAATAATGTTTTAAAGCGATAAAAACTGTGTTTGATATTAATAATTGGTTTTCACAACATAACCTCACTTTTTGATGTTTCAGTTCGTTAAAACTGCAGAAGAGGCTTGCAGCCTCTGTTATGCGATGTGGTAAAAAAAAGGTCTGGTTAGATCCCAATGAAATCAACGAAATTGCAAACACAAATTCTCGTACGTTCTTCCGTGAAAATTAAATTCTGACTTTTGTCGACGTATATAAGTTTTTATTTACTTATTTTTCTTCTTAAGGGCAAAGCATTAGGAAGCTCATTAAGGACGGTCTTATTATTAAGAAACCTGTTGCTGTTCATTCGAGAGCTCGAGTTCGCAAAAATACAGAAGCTAGACGTAAAGGACGTCATTGTGGTTTTGGTAAAAGGAAAGGTACAGCAAATGCTCGTACACCTCAAAAGGTGAATACAAATTTTCATAATTATCCTCTGGAAAATCATTTCTTCTTTACATACATAAATTATATTAGTGTACTAAATATAAATTAAATTATTTATTTGCAGGATCTTTGGATCCAAAGAATGAGAGTTCTTCGTAGACTCCTGAAGAAATATCGTGAAACAAAAAAGATTGACAGACATCTCTATCATTCCTTGTACATGAAGGCTAAGGGTAACGTGTTCAAGAATAAGAGAGTTTTAATGGAATTCATCCATAAAAAGAAGGCCGAGAAAGCGAGAGCAGAGATGCTTTCAGATCAAGCAGAGGCGCGTCGTACTAAAGTTAGGGAAGCACGTAAACGCAGAGCGGAGCGTATTGCTACAAAGAAACAAGAATTACTGCAGTCATACCAACGTGAAGATGAAGCCGCAGCAGCGCAAAAAAAGTGATCTAACAATTTTACAGACTGTTGTATAAATAAAATCTAAAAAAACATTTACTTCTTTTAATCTGATTGCTGATTACCATTTTTATTCTTTGAAGGATGTGATAATTTGCACATATAATACGTGCATAAAAATAAGTTTATATAACATAATATTCTACTTCATAATAGTGGAACTATTTTTTAAGTAAGTATTGCTATTATTATTATCTATTTTAATTATTTTAATTGTCCATCATAATAACCTGAAGTGGCTATTAGTCATGTTCTGAATACTTAACTTTTATTTGATATTATGTTTCTTAATTTTATATTTTTATAAAGTTTTTTACGTTAAGAAATATACATTTCCTTTAAATAAGTTTTTATTTACTGCTAATATATTTAGAAAAGAAACTATTAATTATGTATATAGTTCAAATTCATATATCGAAATCTGAATATTTATTTAATATTTCTATAAATTTAATTTCCGTAAAAATTATAGCATAAACTAAGGATTTGTTTTTTAAATTAATATATAATCGTGTCTGTAGATGGAAGCACTGCTATTTCCTAAAGCCATAGGGTATAGCGAAGATATCGAGTATGTAACCAAAAATTGACTGAAAGTGAAGAAACGCTATTCTTTCAACGACGCACGCTTTTAAGAAATATATATTACACGATAAAAGGTACTTATGTCAAATATGGAATATTCAAATGAAGAATTATTTTATTCTAATGTCCATTGAAAATAAAGCACTCGCAATAGGTTAGGAACATGAAATTAAGGCGTATGAAATAATAAAATCTTGAAACAAAAGGATAATAAAATATCGTTTGCCAAAGTAACTTTTTTATAAAATTTTATGTATGCTGTATCCATATGAAGCAATTTATATATTCTAACAAATAGGCTTATTCAATAATAAATATTATTTCGTAATACATTTTAAGTAATTTAAATTGTATAAGGAGCCGTCATGTCTATATTTAAAAAGTAATATAAGATATATATTTAATATTTTGTATTACATGAACGTCATAATATCGTAATAATTATTTTAATAAATGAATAAATATTTCCAAGGAAAAATGATATTTTAATCAATAGTTTGTGGTTTTTTAAAGTTAAATTATTGTTTACAGCTGTATATTCTTCGTGTCTTACTGAGAATTGATACAGTGATGATGGAGCAAGAGGAACATGTCCATAAATATTTATACGTTTCAACTTAGTACGAGAATTTCTAATTCCTTTCTTTTCATATTGTACGATTATTTTCATATGTAATTGAGGAGATTATTAATTCAAATTCATGAAATTGATGAAATTTTTTTGCAAAGGATACTGAATTTAAGAGATCAGCTATTGCACCAATCAAAATGACCAACAAAAAAGGAACTGTCCCTGAAAAATCAAGGGAGGAAATAAAAGCAGAACGTGAAGCAAAGAAAGCTGCTAAAGCTCATGCTAAGGCAAAGGCTAAATCCACTAAAACATCAAACAGAGACCCTTCAGATAATAATAAATCTATCCCTTCCAATAGTATTAAGATTAAAAAAACCGATGGTATACCAGAAACTGTAACTAACAAAAATATTGAATCTCCTAATGAAATACTAGTACCAGTACCAGGAATCAATAAGACTCCAAATACATGTGAGAAAAATGAGAAAATAGTACCAGAAGCTGGCAGTGAAGGGAAGAGCAAAGCGGTATTACGGGCTGAAAGAAGATCAAAGCAAGAAGCACAAAGAGCAGCCAAACAACAAATTTTATCAGAAAAAAATAAAGTTAGAATTAAGGAAGAAGATAATAATAATAATAATAATAGTAATAAACCTGTAACACACAATACCAGCGTGACAGATACAGTGAAAAAAGTACCAACACCAAAAAAGATCATTCAAAAAATTAATACTCATGAAATAAATCTGTTTAAACATTTATATCACGAAAGAGAACAGGCCAGTGTTGATGTACCCTTTGTCAATTCGAATATACATCCGGCAATAATTAGATTAGGTACGCAATATGCAAGCAAAGTAATTGTAGGCAGCAATGCAAGATGCGTTGCTCTTTTAGCTGCTATTAAGCAACTTATTCAGGATTTCGAAAGACCACCACAGGCTGACTTTATCCGAGGTTTCGAAGCAAATTTGCAAGAATCTGTAGCCTACTTGCATCATTGTAGGCCATTGGCTGTTTCAATGCAGAATGCATTGAGACACTTAAAATGGCAAATGACACAGTTTCCCTCTTCATTGTCTGATGAGGATGTGAGTAATTTTATATTTTCGTTTGGTATATGTTTCATGATATTTTTGAAATGAAATAAAAATATTGTATGTTTTAGGTAAAAAATAAATTAAGTAATGCAATAGATACTTATATACGGGAGCAGATAGAGCTTGCCGATAAGGCAATATCGATTACTATACAAACTAAAATATCCAATGGAGATGTTATCTTAACTTATGGCTAGTGAGTTCTTATTTTAAAAACATCTTAGAAAGCTTCTCTATATTTTCAACATTTGCAATGAAATTTTTATTGTTTACAGTTCGTCCTTGATACATAAAATATTGTTAGATGCGCACACTGCGGGTAAAGAGTTTCGTGTTATTGTCGTGGATGGAAGACCATGGCTAGAAGGAAAAGAACAGCTTAGGCGTTTAGCAAAACATGAAATTGAATGCTCTTACATTTTAATTAACGCTTTAAGTTACGTGATGCCTGAAGTAAGCAAAACTAAAAGATGATTTTTATATTATTTAAGTACTTTTTAAAATTATTGACAATAATAAAACTGCTGAATAGGTGAGCAAAGTGTTTCTTGGTGCTCATGCAATATTAGCAAATGGTGCGGTAATGTCGAGGGTTGGTACTGCTCAAGTTGCTTTAATGGCCAGAGTCTTTAATATTCCAGTGTTAGTAGCTTGCGAAACTCATAAGTCTTGCGAACGCGTACAGACAGATTCTATTGTCTATAATGAATTAGGTAAGCAGAGGACTTTATGCTTGTTTTTATACCACCAATTTATTTATTCATAATTATTCTATATTAATATAATATATCTATATATTTTTATTTTTTCTCTATCGTTGATTCATTCATAGGAAATGCAGATGAGCTAGCACAAGGTTATGGAAATGGTGCGCAAAAATCATTATTAACGAACTGGAGAACAAGAAAGTCATTGAATCTTTTAAATATTATGTACGATGTTACACCAGCTAATTTAGTGACAGCTGTTGTTACAGAATTAGCCATTCTACCATGCACTAGTGTTCCTGTGATTTTACGTATTAAGCCATCAGAGATATAAATTTTACTATGCCTTGATTATTTCACATAGTGTTCAAATATCAACATAAAACGTGTAATTACTGCGTTCTCTATACTCCTGTATATAAATTTGTTTTTAGCTGCATTTTCAAAATTGTAACACCTCAAGAACAGGGAGGTATATACTGCGACCTGCTTTTTTACTCACGTCTTTGAAGAAATTATTTTACATACTATTATTGTATATTATGTTGTATACCTTAAAATAAATTTCTGAAACCTTAATTGTACAATTATATTTTGTTACTATATTTCTGTGTTATTAGAATAGATCATTGTAAGAGATGACTGAAAGATACAATATAATATCCTGCTAAATTTATCGAAAGCAAAAGACATCTCTACATTAAAGAATTTTAATTTTGTGATATCACTATACTTGTAATATTACTATTCATATAAATTTTAAACAATTTTTTTTCCAAATTAAAACACTTTTTATTGTGTTCATTGGCAAACAAAAATTATAATTAATAAAAATGCACATCAATTCCTTTTATTTCTATTACTTCATAAACTAGAGTACAAATCAGAAGGATATAATATTTTAAAGTCCGTTTATAATTCATTAATTTTATGGTATTGTCTTAAGGATAAAATTCAGATTCATGTTGTCTTATGATATGTGGCTTTAGGAATATCAGTGATAATACAGAGAAAACATTTTATCATAAATTGTAATTATTATTTTTTATAATTGCATAAATCAGTGACATTTAAAGTGACTCTGAATTATTCATATATGCGTTTAATCCAGCTGAACTTTATAGTTTAAATGAATAAAAATAACATTTTTATTTGTTTTGTAGGTTAACTTTCAAATATTTCAATTTTTAGCTGATTATTGTAAATAAATGTAAACCAAAATGCTTAGACAAAGATTTGCAACAAAATACATCATAAAACAATTCGGAAAATTAATTTCCCCTCTTTCAACTGAAGTAAAAGTTGATAATATATTAACTACATATTTAAAACTCGATGATAATACTATTAAAACTCTTTATAAACAGGAAACGAGGAATGACATTATGAAAATATCTAAAAGCAGACTTGTTCGGAATTGTATAACATTGCAGGTAAGTATGATTTATTCATAATATTATTGAATATTACACAATCTGTGTATTATTAATAATTTGTTAATTGCATCCTGTTTTAATAGCATTTGAATGTAAGATTAGAGAACATCGAGCACTTGTTAGGATGTTTAAGGCTCCATCCTAAAGTCATGAAGAATAGAATTCTTGTGCTAAAAGAAATAGGCATAGACTCTGTAAATTTATCTTATATTATACGGTATGTCAATTGTTTGTAGGTAAATAAATAAAGTCACATTTTAATTCACTTAAAAGTTCAAATATAGTATTTTGCAATTATAAATTTTAACTTATAATATACAATTATTTCTTTAATTTAGGTTTCCATTATTAATGCGAAAAAGTGTGAGCCAGTTCAAAATATTACATGGTATTCCATCTGATCAAAGTATTATGAAAATTATATTTTCTAATATAGGTATAAAAGTTGATGTATCTGATGAAGAATTGCTAAAACATGAGATTTACATGCAAATTGGTAATTATTATCAATTGTGTGCAATATATTATAAAATATATCATATGAAATTGTATGATGAATCGTTTCATAAAAAGAGGAGAATGAAATATTTAAGTCTTAAAGAAACATCCAGAATGCTAAATATACTGAGACATAAATGTCAGTTTGATAAGGAATTTGTAAGTATAATTATTTTCAGAAGAAAATACATTAATTTATAAATGGCTTGATCTAATACAATATTTTTTACAGATAAAACAACATCCTTATCTTCTAAATGTTGATATTGACAATGTTGAAGAATTTTTAAATGAATTGAAACACATAAAAATAAATAATAAAAATATAATTGAAATAATAAGAAGACATCCCCGACTCCTGTTTCGTGATATAAATGAAATAAAAGAATTATTACAAATTTACCAGAACTTAGAAATACCAAATAGTTCACTACTTTCTACAGTAAAAGGTTTGCAAATGAACAAAGACATATTCTTAGAACGGTATATGAATATTGCAAATAACATAGAGTTAGCTGTATGGTTGAAGCATCCACGAATCTTGTTTATGGTTTATTTCTACGAATTGGTTGTAAATCGTTTAACATATATGAAAAGTTTAAACTGTTCAAACAATGCAAATCTTCACACATATGTATCAAATAAGAAATTCTTTTTGAGGTAACCATTCTGATTAAATAGAATATAAATGTTATTAATAATTGTAAAATGATGTATATTTAAATTCTTTAACATTAAGTCATGATTTTAGATTTGTGGAAGGAGATATTTCTTTCACAGCAGTAGGAAAACATTTAGCATATATTTTGAATAAAGAACTAGGGTATGACAAAGTTCATGTTCTATCTTCTATTAGAAAACATCCTTATTGGAAATATGTTCCACTGGTGCGCATCGATAAAACAATACAATATTTGAAGGAACATTTTTCAATAGATGATATATGTAAAAATATTCATATTATACTTTATCCAAGGTGAGAAAATGTTTACATTATTTAAAAATATTGAAATATATTATATATAAATATTAAAATACATATTAATATAGGTCGGCAATTGATAATACATTAAATTTACTGTACAAAGAATATTCCTCGCAAGGTGGACATAATTATACTTCTGCACAATATTTGGCATTGTGCTTGTACAAATTAGAACAAAAACATCATTTTAACGGGGACGGAGTGTGGAAAAGCGAAATATCGGTTTTCAAACTAAATTTTTTGGAGGATATATATGAGCTTGATAATCTTGTTGATTGTATAAATAACAATGAGAACGAAGTGATCAATTTAAGTGGAGCAGCATGGCTTGAACATTTACTACAATAATACTAAGTGCGTGTACAGAAAGATACACAAACGAATATAACAATTAAATATTTTTAGAAATGTGAGTAATGCAAATAGGCAAAATTTAAAAACTAACTCTTTGGTTCAACATGCATTATATGCAACAGTATCATAAGGGTTTTACAAGATTACTGACATTGTCTATACAACGTAGTATATATTTTTTGATTCAAAATACATTTTTATAATATTCTTTTATAATATTATATTAAAATTTTCATATTCTAAAACAAACTGATTTAAAGATTTGTCTCCTTAAAATATTTTATCTTTGTCTATTAACCTTTGCAGTTTAATTATACATATTTTCAATTGTCACGCTTTATATTATTTATGTATGTGTCGGTTGCAATAAATTTGTTATTAATAGTATGGATTATATATCGAAACAAGATTCCTCTCGTGATATATTTTGAATATTTATTAAAAATTACTTTCGCATACAAATTCAATATTAACATACAAGATTATAATAAGTTGTGTCGAATTTTTTAGATATTTCAAAAGGAGTTAATTCATTTTTAAGTGTATTTAGATGTGAGTAATTACAAACGTCATAAAAAGATGAGCAGAGTACAAAATACACACGAAATATCTCTGTAAAAGACTTCACAAGTTCAAGTGATTTTTTATACTCTTTATATATATGTACATGATTTAGTATACATTACAGAGTATTTGAATAAAATACAACACAACACGTTCATTTTCATCCGGTTTTTCTTAATAACTGCGAGCAAGTGACAAATAATATAAAAGTACTCACACTTCGTGCGAACTTACACCTTTAAGGCACTAGAATGCTCTCATTCAATTAATTGCTTTCCTCAAAATACTTTATTTCTTATATGTATACGTTTATTATAAAAAAAACATATTTCTTTCAGGGCTACTTTCTGATTAAGAAGAATCAACGATTATCATATTTTTAGTGCCAAATTTTCTTTTACAAATGTAATTCCAACGAATTTCATGAATCTTTTAACTCTATATGATACAAAATGGAATTACATTGAGAACAGAGTAAATTTGAATTAAAGAAATTTAAATAAAATAAAGAATAACAAATTATAATAACTCTAATTAACTCAAAACCTTGCATTATCAACTTTAACTGAACCCAAATACTAATAAATCTTCCCAAGCACAACTCATCAAGACTTTATGTTCAGCCCTGAAATTCCTTTGGCAAGAAAGATCTATTCCAAACTGGAACCGCCAGTTGTTCTAGAGTAAATCTAGACCGGAGGTTTCGAGTCAGTTCAGAAAAGGAGGCAACTGCACGTAGCTCTGCTGGCTAGTTGGCTCGCTCTTCACCATCACCTGTTCCTTCATTCCTTGGCGTCCTTGTGGTGAGTGCATCCCGTATTCTTGTTTTTGATCCTGTTGTTGTTGCTGTTGTTGCTGCTGCTGCGTGTAATCGGATTGTTCGTGCTGATACTTATCCGCTGGACTGAGACCGCTGACATAATCCAATTGCTTATTCTGTTGATGTTCTTCCTCTGACATGGAGTTGGCTAAGTGAGTAGGTGGCGAGTGCGTGGTCACCATAGTCTGATAATCGTTACGGGTTAGAGGAGGTGGTGGACTGTTACTGGCGTTCATGTAGTCCTGGTGTACGCGCATCGTGTTCCCTGATGGTGTAGAAAATAACGAGGCATCATGTTGCGGAAGCATTGTCGCGTACGAGTATGCCGACCCGTTGTTGCTCGGTCCACCGAAAGAGGTGGAATAAGGGGAATTAGATGGGCTAAGTAGATTCAGGTGTGGCGCCAGATCGTACGCTGGAGAATACGCCCAAGCATCCGGCGGTGCTGTCGCTGTCGTTGGAGAGGCGAAGGGGTTGAGAGTATTATTCAGTGAGGTAAATGATCCTGGTGGAAGGAGAATTACTTGTATTAATTTTTTGAAGTATAAAAATAATTCTGATAATTTAAACAAATGTTTAATTTAGTGCGATAATTATTGTTGAGGTAAAATTTGATGTTTCTTATAATTTTTACAAACAAGAACATTACTTATGTTAATGTATCAAGTGTAAGTATAATTTTATAAAGACCTTTAGGAGTAATATAGTAATCTATGTGAATTTTAAACTAGTATTCATTGCAAATATATAGGATTATTTTATAGATTTTTGTAATACGATGCAATTGGCATATTTTTGCAGAAAGCGTTGATATTATTTATAACTATGTATGTATGTATGTATGTGAATTGGAAATCGATGAATTAACTATGGTTTTAAAATGGAAGATTAGCAATGGAAAATAGTTAAAAGTTTCTTCTTTTTTTTTTGTCTTTTCCTTATATTAAACTTTGCTAAATAACTACACTCGATCGATAATAAATAAAATCTTCAAAAGAATAAATAATTTCTTCCGAGTGATATATGAATAATTTCTTTTATCTGTTGCAAAATATTGTCTGTTATATTTACATGTTTTGATAAAAAAAATAGTAAAGTACTACAAGTACTATTTTATTAGTATAATAATTTAAAGTTTAACAGTTCAATAATATAATAATTTGTAGTAAAACCGAGGAATAGCAACAAACAATATAAGTAGAAAACAGTTATCATTTTTGTTGCGATTACCTGATAAACCGGGACTTGCTGAACCAGCAGCCATGTAACCGGCGGTTTTACGCGGAGGTTCTCTCTTCCGCCATTTTGCACGCCGATTCTGGAACCAAACTTGAACCCTTGACTCCGACAAAGCGAGTTTCAGAGCTAGTTCTTCTCGCGCGAAGACATCAGGATACGGAGCACGTTCAAACGCTCTTTCCAATTCTTCCAATTGATAAGCAGTAAATGTCGTTCTGCAATAATTAATTTGTACAATAAAATTAAAATAATCATCGAATAATAATAAAAATTGAAGAGCTTCAGACTATGTAATTTTCTTTTTCAGCGGAACGTGACTAATGTTTGAAAAATTTAAGGCATGTGATATGATCACGGTATTATAGTATTTTTAATTTTAAACTAGACTTTTATAAAGATCCTGTTGTTAATATTTAAAAAGATACGATCAAAATTGAAGTTAAAAGAAAACATCAGGAAGTAATAAACGGTTAATCTAGTTTGAAGTAATTTTAAGGAAATATATACCTGGTTTTTTTCTTCTTGATTCCATTGTTGTCGGTCTTCTTCTTGGAATCTTTCTTAGCTGGCTGAGCCTCGCTACTAACTATAAATATAAATGAACGTAACGTAAAATTTTAACAATTATTCCTCCTATAAATATCATTTCGCTTAAAGAAGAATATCACAATTAATAATTCTATTTGGTTCAATTCTATAACGATTCCCTCCTTAAACCAATTTACTCGTCGATCAAAAATTTCACAAGTACTTTTACAAATTAATAGAATCACTCTTATTCCCAATTAGTCACCACGAATATCGAATTATCAAACCAAATTTGCCTGTAAAATTTTCAAGATCAAATACTTCGAATATTTAAATATTCACTGAAAGCACAATACTAACCTGGGGCAAGAGTGTTCATCGGATCTTCTGGCTTCCTCTTCAAAGGATTTCCAAGCTGCAGACCCTGCTGCAACGTCGTCGAGGTCGGTGTCGCAGCGGTGGACGTCGACGTGGTGACATCCTGCGTCTGAGGAAGTGGTGCATACATTCCAGCTAATTCTAATTCCTTCAGTTCTTTCTGTTGTTGTTGTTGTTGTTGTTGCAGATGATGGTGAGACGTTTGATGATGTGGCGGTGGACTGTTGGAAGAATCCAACTTGTGAAGATGACCTCCAGTGGGCATTAAATCGCCACCATGGTGTCCACCATGAAGGCCAAGCATCACTTGAATACTGTGAACTCCGGAACCTCCTCGACCACCGAAGTCAGAGAAGATCGGGTCATCGAAGGGACCTCCGTCCATCTTTTATCAATTTTTTTAGCACTGAAAATTTCAATTATTTTCTCCTTCGATTCTTCAAGTAAGGAATAACGATATTAGATGACTTTTCTAATGTTAAATAATAATTGAAAAGCAATTATTAGCACAGTATTTCTTTAATAACTCTTGACGTTTTAAGAACACGTGGTTTCGTTATTAAAATCAAATAGGAACTTCTCTTCTTCTTAATAAATATATCATAGATGTCAAATTATTTCAATCCTTAATGTAAGTTCGTATCTCTTTTTCTTGAACCGTTTCACAAACTGCAACTGTGTTTTCTGTTCTTCGATCACCGTGCGCTGAAAAACTATTTCTTTCCCTCTTAATTATATACACTAGTTCTTTAACAGTTCTTTAACTTCAATTATCTTTCTTCTTCGATCCTCGTAGGATTCAAATTACAGCAACCCGAACAGCATCCATGTCTTTTTATTAGTAAATAAATATTGAATTCCTCGCTTGGATTTGCGATATACGAATGCAAAATATACGAGAGTTTCCTCTTCTTCGATGTTTCTTCAACTTTGTTCTTTATCTTCTCTTCTCAGTAGTAACAAATGAAAATTCGCCGATCAATGATCCAGTCAGGGTTTAAAATATCTTAGACAACTGTGTCCTATTCACTTCCTGCTGCCTTTATTATCGCCGATTCCTCGGGTTCTTCGTGAAGACCTCCGGTTGGCCAATTATGCAAAAAGGCGCGCGCGGTGCGCAGGATGGCGGTCGCGGCGTTCGCGCGTCCTCCGTAATGGAATCCGAGCCAATTGCGATCAATTGTTGCCCGGGTTATGATTAATTTTGATTAGTACAAGCTAACGAAGCGAGAGCCAAGCATCGTGTCGTCGGCACACGAACAGATTGAACCAGTCGATCCGAATTATACTTTCGACAACCGGACGAACTGTACTCAAATGTTAATTTGAAAACATTTTCAAAGTAAAAGCAGCAATAAAAAAAAAAAAGAAGAAAACAAAAAGAAAAGAGAGGACGAATGATTTTCCAAATGTTTACGTATATTGTTTCTCTTGCGACTGAACGGATTTTTGCTGAATTTTCTATATATCGACAACCGGGTGAGTTGATCGCGCGAAACAACAAGAGCCGCCTAACTAACCGGACACTGTCGCACTAAGCGACGATCCGTTCTGACTCTGGCTAATCAACCGACACTCACACACGCTTATATTTTCAACGGGTTGCTGGCCAGGCCGCCCCCACACATAGAAACCAACCAATCCTGTAGCACCTACTACGCGTTACGTGCTCCACGAGAGGACGGCCGTTTTATGCGGGCGCGGTATATACTGTTCTCCTGTATTTCTTCCTCTTTCTTTCTCTTTTTCTCCCTTTCCATTCTGCACCAGAGTCATCCGTCTGTCTCTCTTTTAAATCCCCCTTGCACAGAAGAGAGTCACCTCCCCCTCCCAACCCCCCCTCTCTCTCTCTCTCTATGTATGTGCTCTTTCATCTCTTTGATTCTTTCTTTTTCTTTTTCTGCTTTCTTGCCTTTTCTCTAGCCTGGTACCATTCCACCACTCCAAATGAAATGGTTCTTCATGGTATTGGCTGAATGTATATAGGTATATGTGCATTGCATCTTTGTCGTTGATGTTTCCTCTGTCTGAAGTTAGGGTTCGGGGGTCTCTCTTTGGTCTCGTGGCCACTGCCACACCATTGCGACCGCCCCTCGGCAAAGAAGTTGGAGAACGCCGCCTCGATATTATGATGCGTGCTAGGTGATGTTGCAGAGGAGCTTGGAGGGGCATGTGGGAATCGGAGCGGGTTGGCTTGTGCACGGTCCAACGTGATGGGAAAATTGTGTACATCACGATTCCACTTCGAATATGGACGACCTGCGCTTGACCCACTGCGACCTCGATGTTTCTTGGAACGGAGATCATAGCGGAGAGAATGCTGGATGCGCGCTGTTTAGAGGAAACGAGGTGGTTTTAGGACAAATTTACTTTTAAAGTAAACTTCATAATGATCTAATTTGTCTACTTTCTGTTTCTTTGTTACAGCATTGTAGAATACACTTTTTGTTTAATTAGTGATCTACATTTCTTTGGTATAGCTCTAAATTCAAGAAAAATTGACGAATACCTTGCATTTTTGGACTATGTGGATGAAGATGAAGTGCAGAATACTGGAAATAAGGGTTCTTGGTTTGGTTGGTTGGTTGTAGGCAATATTGGAGCTTAGATTTTGGAAAAATGATGCATGCAGTACTGGAATGATACGAAGTAAGACGAATAAGCTTAAATTCTACTTCTTTTCAAAAAAAATTTAAAAATATTGGCGAAAGAACTTGTCTAGAGTCCCTTTTAGGGTTTTACGACTTCAAGAAGTAGATATTGGAGATATCAAATTGAATATCGTATAAAAAATTAAATAAATCTTAAAAAAAAAAATAATTTTTATAAAAATCTATTGACAGATAAATTTTTGTTAATTAAACAGCATAAAAAGGTATTTAAAATATAATAGATTTGCGTTTAAGATGATATGAGTCATAGCATAGCTTTATGCGGAAAATTGATTGCAGCTTACGCAACATACTCCGACGATGACGTTACTTATAATAGAACTGCATGAAATTACCCAAATCATAAAATTTAAGTTATTCATAGTTCGTGTTTTAAACATGTACTTCTTACTTATAATTTGTTACTTATAACCAGACTTGATTTACAGATAAGCAGGTTAAAAATAAAAGTAGAGATGGAGGCATAATTCGAGTTACTATTTCTATAAATTACAAAGGTTTCGAATGCTCACATTACCAGTGAACAGCAAAAGTATCCAGAGAAAGAACTAGACAATCTCATATAAGTTAACACGAATCAATCTTAAAATACCGAAATAAAATTTTCATAAACAAAAATATAATTAACACATTACCTGAATTTCTAAGTGCACGTATTTCCATTTCCCAAAATCGCTGTATCTTCTATGAAATTAAAGTTCTTGAACATCACACATCATAAAGTACCACCTAACCCAACTCCCATAAATTCCACTTGATTTCCACCCTAACCTCAGTTACATCGAACATATCAGCTATCCATCTCGTGTCTCTGTCCGCAGAAGTCCTTGAACCGGAACCTTGAACCTCGATCAAACGATTTGAGAGATCACAGAGCGCTCTCGGCGACGATCGACTTGCGTACATCGCGTCACCGATCCTCTGTCTACCGAATGCACGATCCTCCCATCGATTCGCGTTCCATGCACTATCAACGATTCGAATTGTCCCGCAATTTTACATCCACACCGTTTCGACTGCTCTTCGTGTCAGTTGTGTCCGGTATACACTTGAATTGAGAGGTTAGAAATCGATCAGAATCTATCGATCGATTCATAAGAAGATGATCGATCGGAAGGACGAGAAAGGTAAGAGTACCTATACTTTCCAAGAGATCCATGTCCGTTGACCGGCAGCGTGGCACTGAGCTCTTAAGCGCAGGCTCAATGAAACCAGCAATCGCCAGGAATTGCCTCGAATTGGCCCAATCAAACTACCCCCATTCCGTGTGTACACGCGTATATTAACTGCTAATTTCATCGGCGGTAATTAGCGCGCGCGAGCGCGCGCCTGTCACGCGCTGATTTAATTGCACTCTCGCGGACACTCTTTACTTCCTCCCCTACCATCCTTGCGGTGCATCTTTTCCGTTGCGCCGCGCGGAACCGTTCGCGCCAGCGTTCCAGCCGTCTGGTCTCCTCGTTTTCGTCAATGAGTTTGTTTACACCAGACCGATGGATCTCGTGACCACCTTTATGAGTAGATGTTATTTAGAGACGACAAGATTGGACAGAAAAATGGAATTTGATTAAGTAGGTAAAGGCGATTTTAGAGCGATTTTGGAGGTTAGGGATGGTTTTGCACGAAGTGGATGAATATAGAAATCGATATAGATCTCGCTTTTCATTTGAGTTTGTTGAGTAAAGTTTTCATAAATAGATTTCACTATTTAGTCAGATTATTTTATGATCATACTATATGGTAACAATTTCCTACCTGCTACCTACCTACCAGGTTATATCCTGACAGTTTCTTTTTATTCTAATAAATAAATATACACTGACGACACTTCTTGATATACTACAATAAATATTTATTACATTATACATGTACATTACCGTATTTCTTAAATGTTACTTCAAACAACCAGTCTTTTCATTCTTGAGTACAATCCTTAGCAAAATAATTATCGCTCAATAATACACATCTCCAAATCTTCATACTCGTACCATCTCGCACAAAATCTCTTCCACCAACCAACACTTTCTGTCACAGGCTGTCTAAGATTCATCTAACCTTAAACTACCTCCAAACAGAATTCATCAACCAAGCAGCAGGAGTTTCAAGAATCTTCAATTTTCTCAATATCCAGACTGAACCGACTGGATCAAACTTCAATGAAGTTGAAGGTGATTGAATGCGGGTGATCGAGCGTGCGCGCACTCATGCTTGCAGGATATCCGCGGATGCAGGAGGCGGCTGACCGGGAGGATGACGGCAAGCGCGCAAGAGCGAGAAGTCGGTAACTTAACTGGCCTAAATGGGTTTAACTCGATGTGATTTTGCTGGCGAACCACTAAATTGAACGAATACGAACTAAACTGAACTCAACTAAGCTAATCATATCACATTACTAGCGTTATTAGCCGAGAGACGATATAAGTGAAGGTCCGGTGGTGCCGGGCTGCAGTAACGGGTCGCCTCCTGCACTGACCCTCTGCACGACTTTCTTTTCGACCCCTTTTTCTCGTTCACGCTATCAAGAATTTCGTGCCCTGTATCATCTATCCGTATCTAAATCATAGAAACGCGTTCATCTTGCGTAATTGTTACGTTTGTCGTTGTTTACGGTATCGTTTTTTAGGTTAGTTTTGTGAAACTTTATGGAAGGTGAAGTCTCTCGGAAGAAACGGACGGTTCTCGATGTACACGAGGTCTGCCGGACGATGTTGGCCGATCCTGGCCGAGCCGTGACGCTACCCTGGCTGTGCAACAGGAAACACGTGCTCTCGGTGAAAGTGACAGCTTGGAGCGCGCCAAATTTGAAACGGAGATCGGAGAATCGCGTTGTTCGTGCGAGTAACGTGTTCTTATAAGTGCGTAGTGATTGTTGAAGAATTCTTTGTTGGAAGTTGTTCGTGATAAAAATAAGGACATATCTTAACTTGGAACTGATATGGTTCGTTGTAAGTTACATATTGGACTATCTTTTTATGACAAAGCGTTCTTGTATCTTGAATTCGAGTGATATGATTCAATCTAAGCTATGAAGTTGTGATTCTTTTATCATACTGAGATTTCTTGTATATGAATCATTAACAATATTTTACATGTATAAATTCCTTAAATGTTAATTTTATGAAGATTTTATGTACGCTATTTAAAATCTTCGTTAATATTATGTTTTTTATATAATAAAAGACTTTCTATATGTAAATTTTATTTCATACTCAATATTCACGAGTTAGTAAAAATTCTTCTATCAAATTTTTACTATTATTATTTGTTACAACGTTAAATTTGAATATTTTTAATATACCACTAAATTTTCGTTAAAAAATGTTAAGGTTGTTAATATTTTGTAACACAAAATGTAATACTGAGCAAACTGAGAAAGAAATAATATCGAGGTGGGGGATATCAGCGGTTAAAGAAAGAGAAGACAGAACAATTATCTCCCACCAACCACTTCGAAGCGACAAGAGAGGGGAATAGACCTGGAGGAAAGATAAGAATGAAATGGACACGATACGTTCCGCTCCCACCACTTCTACCAGCAGAATAGAAGGAGTTTCTCGGCTCCACCTCTTCCCCTTCCGATAATACCCTCCTTCAACGGTGGAGGACGATTTGACTCTGACTTACTATACTTAGGTACCTCGCTATTCGACCCTATAAGACTACTGTTTACGTCTCTCATACAGCCAGAAAGCAATTTTCCAACAACCTTCTGTAATCTTACAATTTTTACAAAACTGATTTATAATTCCTAAAGTTAATTTGCAGTTCAGATACATAATACTATTATTTTTCAATATTAGTTAACGAACGCGGTAGAGCAATTTTTTCAAAATATCTTTCCTTATAGTATAATCGAAATTTTATTGAAATTGGAATCTTAGAATCTTAGAATTTTTATTTCAAATTAGAAACCTCTCCTCTTTTCAATATTCGCTTCTTTCTAACTTTGTTTCTACACTATATTTTATTGTTATATTATATTTTTTACAGTATGCGGTAGTTTATTTTCATATTTATTTTTTAGATCCGAACAAACTAATATAATCCGCACATATATATACATATACATACATATACATATACATATACATATACATATATATATATATAATGCACACAAGCTTTTACATATATGGAGAACGCAGCAAGTTGATAATAAGCAGACAAAGGGAAAGAGTCTCTCTTGTTGAGAAGTATATTTAGATCGAACGACGCAGGGAAACGAGATGAAGAGGAGGGTTTGGAAGCGACTTTTTGCACGCGAGCCGCTCTTTTTTACGTCGTAGGTATGCCGACCGGATAGTATTGCCGTGTGGCCAGGCTGGCAGGGCCGACCAATTGAGCCTGTTAACGTCAATTGAGCTGAATTAGTTCAATTGGACGTAATTGCGCGAAGGCGACGGGGAACCTCCGCTCTCTGTTCGCCAGCCATGCTCGCGTTTCTCTTTTCGCGCTGATATCGCTGTATTCTCAGGACTTCCTTCAAAGTACAGTTCAAACATAAGTTTGATATAATCGAAGAATGTTGTACAAGACTAATTTCATACATAGATTGTTTAAAACACTAATATTTGGGCATGGAGTTCTTTTGGGAGGTAGTTTTGTGACTATTTTTGGTAAAACGCTATTTTATCTAGATTTAGTATGTTTCTCTAGCCGTTAAATTGTATTTTCATAGATTTAATTGTTTAATTTCTCACTAAATGATCTCAGATAAAAATTAATATCAAAGACAGGTAGATTTGATGTTGTTTAACGTGGTTGTTATGTTGAAGTATTTAAACTTTACTTTTTATAGTAGATAATTCTTTGGTATCACAAAAAATTCACTACTTGACAAATCATTTCATCGCTTCTATCAAAATTAATGAAAAATAAAAAAAAGCCACCCTCATATCGGTCAGAAAAATTCCACCCTCTTTATGTTCTCTAAGCTTCCCCCAAGCAAAACAAATTACAACATCACCGGTACCAGGATAATGGCCATAAGAGGAGGCAATTATGACAGCCGTGGCCCACGAATTAACGTGCCCACATAAGCGTCGTGAGATTCCTGATCGAGATCACAATAAACGTTCCTTTCTCGCTTTTTTCCCTTTTTTCACCCCCATGGAACGTTGGCGAACAAGCAACAGTCATTGATATTAGTCACTTTATATCATGCTGGTATATTTCACGGGTCAAAGCGTAGAGAGATGGCCAACGACGAAGACTTTTACTGCTATATGTGTTTTGTGGAGAAATACTGGTGGCCGATCCGCACCCTCGATCGGATACAAAGAGCTTGGATATTTTCAATATACGCACACTGTCTATTCAATGGTTGGTGCGATTCTACCTGAGATTCGATTCATACAGGAGATGAATTCCTCGCCTGAAATATGCTGGATACGACCACGTGGATTGAGTGCATGCAACAGGTGTATTTCGCTTGCATGAAACTACCTGTTGAGTAGATGTAAATTAAGCCTTTAGCCTTAAGTGATTCATACTGTTCAGAAACCTTCAGTAATTATACCGTCCAAAAGTTATACTCATTATCTCTATAAATTAAAAGGAAAAAAAGACGCGTGTTGAATGTTACAATTTTTATGAAATGTTCTTAGAATTTACGCTTATTTATATCATTTTCTTGCAATACAGATAAGCTCTTATACTAGAGGTAAATGTAATTTGTTTCTTCGAGAAATGCAGTAGTAATTACGTGTCGAGTCAATGAAATGTAGATCAATCAGAGATGTAGTGTTAATGAATTAGAGTAACGCGCGAAGAATATAAAATATAGTTGAAGTACGCTGTCGAGAAATTGAAGAGAGTAGAATTTGAGAATTGAAGGGTGTAGAATGAGCTAAATTAAATTATCGATGAATGGATTGAAGATATTTATAAGGGTCGAATTTGAGAGTTAAGGAGAGTGAAATGTACACTGTAGAATGAAATTGATTAGATTATTAATTATGAAATGTGAAGGTTGAGGGAGCGTAGAATATATGCTATGGAATATATGTTATAAAATGTATATTGTAGAATGTACTATTATAGAATATATTATAGAATGTACTAAATTAAATTGTCGATAATCTTATTTGTTAGAATTTCGGGGTTGAGATTTTTTACAAATTGTCTTATTTAATTGAAATGATAATTAAGCTGGTATTTAATTGCACTTTTAGATTCGGAGATCGTGATTCAAAGGAGAAAATGTAACGTCGCAGCCCGATGACGTCGCATCCTTATTAACCCGACGTAGTCACATCCGTCGTTGTCCCGTTCAGTATTCACGTGCAGGGTGTTTCTCGTAATGATACTTTGATTTACATATTGAAACCAGTCTATAGAGTTACGTACTTCAATTGAAAATTCTCCAATACAAATCATACTCTTCAAATTTACTCTAGAAATCGTATTCTTTTTTAATTTTATACATTTTCCAATTCACCGTCATATACTTGTACATAAATGATTTATACTATATATTATTATATTATAACTCTTCCTATATCTTTTTATAAAATAATTTTATAAAATAATAACAAAGCTAAAATAGGTTTAGCCAAGTAATAAAGTGCAAATTCATTGTATTCTCAATAGGAGCCAACATCGCTACAGCAAGCTCTACGAAGCACAGTTCTGGATAGATAAAAGAACAGATGAAATATCAAAGTACGTAGTTATAGATTCTCACGCAGAACGAAGGCAAACAATTGTGATGTGAACTTGGGTGGTGAATTCTTCGCGATCAAAAGGTACAGTTCACATTGACGAGCAATTAGTCGAGGACCTATGCCCTCATATTTCGTGAGAACGAGAAATTCGGGCTCTGATACATCCTACGAGGTTTATATCATCCCGCATAAGATCATATATGTAGAATAATATAACAGGACTGCGGGTGGGAATTTACGAGGATGTCTTTAGATCTGATTACACGAAATTCTGGGTGCTCAGAGAACCGATGGAAAACTGCGCCCATATCCAGAAATGTAGCATAAAAGTGCCGGTGTCAAGGCTAATCTCCCTCCGAGATCGTTTCCGAAATCGACATTTTTGTTCGAATAAAAACGTGGATCTCGTAGTCGAGAATTTACTTTGTGATAATTCAGTTCGTGTATTTAAAGAATTTAACAGGAAAAATGGCAATTATTATACTAATATCTTTGTAGATTAATTTTATTTGTTGCGTGTATTAAGTATCGCACGATCATGAGAAAGAATTTATTTAATGTAAGAATTCTGGATAAGTATAACGATCTTGTTCTACCTGTTACTTTAAGTATTTACAAAATTAAGCTACAACGTGAAATAGCGTAGACTAGAATGTAGATCTAAGAATTGAGAATTTCTTTGGCAATAATTTAATTCGCCTATTTGAGAAATATAATAGAAAACTGAATGGAATTACTTGAATTTCTTTGTATTATAATTTTACTTTATAAGATCCTCGTGCGTTTCTTTTAATTTCTTGTTATCGAAAACTGCAAGAAATGATCAATGTTTATATTTGTTAAATGTAATGTGAATTTCTATTGAAATATTTATAAAATGAACGAAAGCAGCGACAGTCGAGGACTCTGTAGAAAATTGTTTCGTCGAGTGTCTTCAGGGACTCCCCACTCTGGACCCCATTGTAAGAACCATATGTTTTTACGTATGTTCATGCTGGCGAAGATGACTCTTCCTGACACGCGACCCGCAGCCACCCTAAATACTTAATTGTCAATTCGATTTCGGTGAGGGAACGATATCCGTGGAATTCACCACACTGGGATTCTCTCTTCAGATTTTTTCACAATGAGAACACCATGAAATTAATAGCCCTTTTATAATGGTACAAAATATGAATGGTATTGAAAGGAATTTTTATTGCCTAAGGTTTGTTGAAAATTCTATTGAAACTATCTAGGATGTAAATTAATGTTAAAATAGATTGTAATTACAAAGAGAAATAACAAGATTAAAATAAGTATAGCTCAATAATACATAAGTATAAATTCATTGTACTTTCAATATGAGCCAATATCTTCACTGTACTAAACTCTTCATAGCATCTTTGAATAAATAGATAAATCTTTATGTATATATAGTACAATATATTAGATATTAATCTGCGAATTTAATCTATGAACAGCATTTTATATATACAATCTACGAATTAAATAATTACTTTACAAATATATAGTTCTTGAGAATAAAACTTTATGAATTTATTAAATCTTTATACTTTTACTTTTTAAATCCGTTATAAGATAATCGATATAGTGTCATTGGTGAATTTATAGGAAGAAATAATGAAATAATTAATTACTAAGATCTTCATGGATTGTTTGCCGATTTAAATTATTTTAATTTTTTCACTTTTATTATGAGATTTCTCATAATCAGTTCGAATTTAGTGTGTGAAGAAATCTATATTACCAGCTTAATGAAATAAAATGCTCGGTGGAGACATCTACCGATTCTTTCGAAAGTACCGTAATCGTAGACTCTCAAGGTGCACAAAAATTGTACGGAACTCATTTTCAAAATTGCATCAGTGCATTCAATTGCGTTACAGTTTCAATTAATGCTTTGCTTAAATGAAATATTGAGAACACTACATATAATTGCAATCAAAGCTTTCATTCCATCACAGTTCGAAATAATTGTTGAAATTTTGCTACAACTTATGAAACAAGAAACTTTTATAACCTATATAAAATTATACACCATACATTATATCACATTATAATATTTGATTAATCAGTATAAAAATAATAATTGAGGATGAACAGAATGTAATTCTTTACTCGAAAAATGGAGTTTTATGTGTGTAATAACAATATATATAATTTATTACCTGTTATTTCATTCAACACAAAGTTTTAATTGTGTAAAACGCTATATAATAAATTGGCACACAATTCGTAAAGTATCATAAATTTTAAAATACATATAAAGTATAGTATAACAGAAACATAGCTATCGCTTAAAATACCACAGCCAATCGTCGACAAACATTCGTGAGGTCAGTCCACCGAGCTCTCGTGAAATTAGCTGAAGAGGGAGAAATAGAATGCAGCTAGTGAATGTGGCATAACAGAATAAAAGGAGCACGGTGCATCCTTTGCTGATGAAAGTCTGACTCGATCTACAGACCACCACAAAATTATCTCCTTTAACTCTCGTCTCTAGAGGAAAAATATTTTTTACTTCGAGTCAAAGAAACCATGAATGCAAATTATAAAAATATTCCGTAACATGAATATTTGATAATATGACAGACTTTTTATAAACGATAGAAACTAACCTCCTTTCAGAAAAAAATGTTACCTTTACTTCATGCTTTTGGGAAATAGGAAGAATGTAAAACAATGAATTATTTAAAACGAGATGAAGGAAACCATATACAAAATCATATTTTGAAAAAGCTAAAAAATATTGGAATATTACTGTTGTATAAAATAGGAAGAAAATTAAGATATATATATATAATCATTTTAATTATGTTGTACAAACACATACAAGTAAGAACCATTTCTAACAAGGAGAATATAAATATTTTCAGAGACACAATTCTGTCGAATATAACAAATTCGGATAGACCACAAAGCATGCTACAGTGTAATAAAGATATTTGGAATAAGTTTTTCCGTTAGGAATCTAAATCACAATTATTCTTTCTTCAAATCATCAATCTCTATCTGATTTATTATTAAAATTATCTTTAATCACTTCAGTTATTAATTTTAGTCACTACATGCAAAGAATTAATTTATCTTTTTATCATTCTCCTCCCAGAACCTTGAAGACACTGCTAAAGATAGACCAGAGGATTTTCGCGGGTGGCAAAGGAAGGCAGTCGGCGAAAGACGAGCTTTCTTCGAATCGAAAGAGGAAGATCGAGTGACGGAGCGTGTCCGCCCGACAACAGCGAATCCTCAAGCTCGAAAATAGATCGCATAGCTTTCCCGGCACTTCAAACGACGTGTATCGTAATAGGCGAGCCCGTTGCTCGCCGAAAAGTCTTGGCCACGGATAATTAAACGTTTATAAACACCAGAGATTCCGTAAAACGCTGGTCGCACATGACAACATTATTTGGCGTGTTTCACCGAAAGAGCAACGTGCAAGGCCACGATAAAGTCTGCATTTATTATGCGAATCATAAATACGAGAGATACAAACTAGGGAATATTACGAGAATTTTGACTTCGTGTAGATTTAATTTAAATATAACCTAAAATAATTTTTTGCTAAGTAATTGAATTTCATGGATTATTTGAAATAGATGGATTAAAATTGCTTTTTGATAAATATAAGAACATTTACTTTTTTTGAATAAGTAGTGTTATACATGTTATTTAATATTTTTACAAATGTAATCATTTTTCATGTTTGAGGAAATAACTGAGTTGAGATAAATTATTTATGTTTATCAATATAATTTAGTTTAATTGAGTTTAGACAAAATATTTTTTATAAATATGATATGAATATTTACAGCGCTTTTTTGAATAAGAAAAGTATCTCAGTCAAAATGTTTGTTAATATGTTTGAGAAGATTAATTTTGTTTTAGTTCTGTAAAAGTTAAAACAAATTTTTAATAGAGTTTAAAGTTATTATAGCTGGGTGGAAACTGGGTTAAATTGAAGGTTTTGATTTAATAAGTATTCATAAAAAATATCATAAAAGATACAAACTGTTAATTTTGCAAAATTAATTCGTTTTACGGACGAATAATGTGGTCTACAGCTGTTTCAAGTGATAATACATAAAAGATTCTCAAGTACCACGAATGTTTTAACGCGTAATAAAATTTTAAACCGTAGTTTCTGATTATTTTGAGCGATGTACGATTGCGTAACGTAAACCTTCCAAGCGTTCGAAAGCTTTGAAAAATAAGCTTCCGGATTTTTAGTGCCACTTATCTTGTATCTTTTTGATTTAGAAATATACTCTGAGGCTCCTATCTTGCGAATTAGTGATAAACTTTGTTGCGTACTTTTTAGAAAATGAATTCCTTGTTAAATATCATAATTGCAATATATCTATAAACAAATAAGTGCGTTCACATTTTAAACATTTTAGATTATTTTATATGAAATATTTCTTTGAAAAAAATTCAACCTACATTTGGATGTTATTAAAGCATCATTTTGCCGGTAATTCGCCTGGTAACAGAAGCTGCAATCAGCTTGTAAGCTAACAAATCATTATCGTTTAGCAGTTATTACGTGAACCATTGACGTAATACAAGTAGGTGCACGTGTGCGATTTAACGATTTTTTGAAGTCGCTTCAACTTGTTATAAACTCTCTAACCAGCACAAAAATAGTATAGCTTCCATATTCTTCGTTTTGCAAAGCCTTTTTCATTCTTAAATCGTTATTAGAATCTAACGTGAGAGACAAAACCCAAGGAAACTCACTTTATTACAAAAGAATTTAGAATTAGCTGTGTTTTAATAAAAATATCCACGAGTGTTGATATTCTTATTTCTCTCTGTTTAATCTCTCATAAAACAAAATAGAAAATAAAGCTAGGAGCGTCCAATTCTTCCCATAAAACGGTTAAAAGTAGTTATCGAGTTTTATAACAAAATGAAATTTGATTGAAGATTGGTATCACCGATACTTCCCAAAAAATAATTTGACAAGTGGATATTTATTCCTATACAACTATTTTCATTCTCAGAAATTGAGTTTCTGTCATTAAAATATCTTCATCCGAAAACACCTTGTTCCATACTTTCAGAAATTTTCTCAACAGTTCCAAAATAACGCGATGAAAAAAAGAAAAGAAACAGAAAATACTCGAACATTTATCACGAGATAGGAAACATTTGCCTAAATTTGAAGCTTATCGAGCGATAAAAAATGGAGCGATAAGCGACCAAAGTTCACAGGTGTGGGCTACATCTGTGAAAATTAACAAGCATCGATCCGAGACCGACAAAGATACGCACGTCCCTTACAATCTATAGCGTTAACGATCCGAAAAGGTAGATATAAAACGGCTCCAAATCATGCCTGTCACGTCTTGTCAGATAAATCAAAATTTTCCGTTGTTCCTCCCCAGTGATTCGTCATATCTTCAAACAAAACAATAAAACGATTAATTTTACGATCCTTGAGAACGTTGCAATTGTGCAACAAAATGTTAATCGCGGAAATAACTAAATAACTGAGCTAAGCCTTGCAATATCAGGTTCCTTGGCATGTTATCAAGGAGTCATTGTTTCGTCTGATTGTCTCGTATCGAAAATTTGCCAGCAAAGGCATGAAAAGAAAAGAAAGAGAGAGAAGGAAAGATGGATAAACGCTCAAGATCGTGGGTTCGCGCAGGTAAACAGGACGGAGCTCCAATTAAATTTGGCAAGAAACTCTGGCACGATTTTAGAATGGCCGACGTAGCCGATTTCACGGCCACTCGTGTCACTATACAGCGAGGGAGCAACGTGAGATCCCTTGCGACATAAATGACTTGCCTTAAGCCTTAAACTATTGCAGCCAGCTTAATACAAAAATACAGCGACCGTCCGTTTCATCGTTCGTTTCTCTTACATCCTTTATGGGGCTTTTTGATAGTATTGATTCTTCAATTTAGGAATTCATATAAATTAAAATATACAAAGAAATTCTGATGCTGAGAATGCTATTTTTCAACATTTACCTTGAAATTTATAATCATTTATATCATCTCCTTGTCGTAAATGGATTTATGAAAGCAACTTGTTTTTTGATAAGTTGAACACTCATTATACATCTTGATAACGTAATTGCAAAATGTATAAAATGTTGAAAATTATATCTGTGGATAGTTCCGTTTATACGTAAATAGATTAGTTTGTGTTATCCATCATTTGCTTATATTTCTTGCCTACAATTCTTAGATAAAGAATTTACATGTTATTTATGGTTTATTGTAATAATGTATTGATTTTGAAATAATTATTGATTCACTGGACTTCGCTCTATCATTTGCTTACCATGTTTGAAATTTCACAGATTTTCAAGAAGCATATAATAAATCAATCAGAATTAGACAAATCCCTGTGTTTCTAAAGTCCAAAACAGAAATATCTGTGAATTACTTATGATATACATAATATCAAAGTTATTTAAGTTGGGTAACAATGGACTTAATGTACTTATATTTTCACTAATTAATTCCACTTGTTATATGTACATAAACCAAGAAGGAATTTCTCTATTACAAAAATTAAGATAATTCTACTAAAGTCACTTTAACAGTAACTATTCTACTTTTTATGAGTAGAATTTTCATATTAATTAAAATTAATCGAAATTACCCACATTAATTTTATAACTTATTCATCATATATGTATCCGTGTTACGCGTGATTCTCCTGTTAATTTAACACAATACACAGAGGAAACCACAACCAGAAAGCTGCTCTTGGAAGATGACGTTGTTAAGACTGCAG
Organism: Bombus waltoni; assembly: GCA_014737395.1. Taxonomy (NCBI): domain Eukaryota; kingdom Metazoa; phylum Arthropoda; class Insecta; order Hymenoptera; family Apidae; genus Bombus; species Bombus waltoni. The sequence continues at coordinate 1,832,494 of JACXII010000028.1, read as the reverse complement.
AGAATCTTTACGATGGAATTGTATGTCTGACTGTACCACGGTCACGAAGATTTACATTTTCAGAGGCGTATCTGTAACGGTGAGGGGAAAAAAGCCACATGCAGAGAAACAATTCGAGGAGTCGCCGGTATAATCGTCGTGTATTTCGGTCCCAGCACCGGCAGGGCCCTCCAGTCTTTGCGTCTCGCCGACTTAGCGAAATTCCTCGCTAAATTTAAGCCTTGCTGAACCGCTAGATAATTGCAGTTTGCATAAGAGATAGCAGCTTCTTAAAATAATGAATCAATTTTTCATCAGGATATTATTAGTAAGGCATTCCTTTTAACGATTCAATTGAGCCTTTGATGATGATATTATTGCGGTGTTGAACAACAGGGTGTAGATGACAATCTGCAGTTAATTGGAGCATAGGAATGTATCTTCCTTTTCAACATCGGTCTTCTGTTAATGTTACTTGATGTAGACTTGAGCTGAAACAAGGATACTTTTTTTAATGAATTTTTCTTCAGTAATTTTGACTTTAATGATTCATATTTCTTCTTTGATATAGATTTCTATTCCTATAAAAATTCAATCAAGATATTATGTTCAATAAGTCTCCAATAATTGTATTGCAACAGTAGAATTTAAATCATTATGTTATTGACATATTGTTTAATGTAGAAGAAAGCCGATGAAAGATATGGAGCCAAGTAGAATTTCCTCTAGTTATAGGCAACAGTTTGTGTCCATCAACGGCGACAAGTTTGTCTAGGATTTGTTCAACGATGCGCTTAATTGTCCTCCTGGCTAATTTCATTGGCAGCATATCAACTCGGTCTCAGCAATTGATCTGAATGAGTTCACCGGGTTACCGCGGACAGATTTCACAGTAAAGAATCTTAATATACTTTCTCAACAATCAAGGAAAGCTATTTAAGAAAAAAGGAGAATAAAGAAATATATATACGTATTAAAATTTCTTAAAATTTTAGAAATAGCTTATCAACCTCGATAGTTTTTATATTCTAAGAGTTCTTTAAATAATCTTTGTAATTTTTTCAATGTAAAATCGAAAAATTTTTCGATTTAAATTACGTCTGTTAAATTACATAATTGATAAGACTGCATTAACAAAATTTATTACATATTTATCATACATAACTACTTTATTATTTTGGTGGCGTAAAAAATTTTACGTGCCGATCGTCACGTTCACTTATAAGACGTTGCTTCGTTAAAATTTTCCATTTCAAGTTCAATTGCTTCATCGATAAGTTGCGTAAATATCAGATATTCAGATAAAAAACGAAAATACACGAGGTCTTCGAAACATGCAAAATATACAAAAGATCTACGTGTAAAGAAGTAAGTAAAATCTAAAATTATTTCTTTTCTCATCATTAGCACATCAGTGTCACTTTACTAAAACCTCCTCTATCTATCGATGAAAAATAAAATCAAAGAGATAGATCAAACGAAGAATAAAATCACCAATAAAATCCTCGTCAGACACTAAATACGACAGTTTTACTATTTTCGAAATAAGGAACTACGTAAACCATCGAATGACATTGATTCAGCGAAAACGATAAAAGCCCGGCGAAAGATCGATAAGGAAGCGGTCTGGCAGGGATGTTTTCCATGCTCGAAGTGCCAGCAGATAATCTTGGCGCGAGCGAATGTTTCCACGGAAAGCAAGTATGTATGTATATCTGGCGTAGCAGAATCTTCGGCCAATATTATGCAAGAAACAAGCAAGGTGGCCATCAACGGTGGTCACCGGTGATTTGCTCCCGGCGAACGTGTCGAAACTACAAAACAGTCAGTGGTGCTCGATCGTTGCTGAAATATTGACATTGAGAACTGCCCTTAGTCAACGATCGAACATCACATACCATTTTCTACATATTTATAGATCACGAAGGATTTACAATTATATTTTTCACTTGCTGTTCTTCGGATAGATAGCCATCTTTCTGCTAGGTGTGACGCTGACTGAAGGAACTGGACGACAAATATTTGCCGCGTTCGGTGCCAGTCACGCGATAAAGTCGCTTGCTTCTTGAGACGGTTAAACCAGCGATTTAATGTCATTATAATGGTATTGTATTTAAAGTAGCGCAGCGTTCTTACGTATGCGATTCGAATGACAATTTTCTCGTTGCTTGGCTTACGATATAGCTGATTTTCCTTAAAAATGAATTACACGTTTTCTTGTATTCCTCGTTCTTCCCGATACGTATATTTGTATTATATTTATATCCTTGAACATATGGAAAACGAAACCAGAGTATCAAATTCCTATGTATGGTGAAAAAAAAAATGGTTTAATATGTATTTAATGTGAATATTAATAATTTATGTAATCGAGACTAGCAGTATAGTATTTACAGTTATAACTCGTGTAATGCAATAAAACGATTGTGCTAGAGTACAGAAATAGTATTTGGTTCAAGGAGGTCTCTTTTTCAAGGTCACTATTTGCGATTTAAGGTCAATAGCAATTATCTTAAAGTTGTTCTATTTATACTAGTCTTCCAGTTTTTTCTTTTGATAATTTTTAATTCCATATCTTGTTCTTTCTTTTTAATTTGATTTCAATTCTATTTTGATTATCTTTTATTATAAAGCCAAGTTAGCTTTATACTTTCTTTTTTACTTGCTCCGGAACTCTTTGAATCTGTAATAAAAATGTAAGAATAATTTATCTACTTTTTCACTTAAGAATTTCATTACGAAGAAAAAAAGTGGATAGAAAATTTGATTAAGTATTGATAGAATATTTCCATAATTTTTATTGTAATATTATATTAGTGTCTTTATATAATATAATACTTTAATGAAATATATAGGAAGAGTCCATGAAGATAATTCCAAAGCATTTTTTTTACAATATCATGTTGCGATTATTGTGGCGACACTTGTCGAAGGTGAGTAGTGAATAGATAAATACGAGAAGAGGAATACTGATTTCGTATGAACAAGGCAATGTTATAATCCATTCCAGTTATCATATCAATCTACTGAGTATATTTTATTGTAATATCAACTACTTCATGTTTTTCGATTATTTCATAACAATTTTTTTAGAATTAGCAATATAAACCTGATATTTAATATCTAATATGCAATTAGGCATTCTGAAGTTTACAAAACAAGCAAAGAAATGTTTGGTAAAGAACTGAATGGAAGAGTCTGGTTCTCGTTAAACCATAACGGTGGAAACAGCATGAAACAGTTCTTAGGATAAAAATAACGGGCAAGCGAGGAAAAGTAATTTCCCCCCGGCCATTGACGTAACCTTTCTCGTCAACTCAACCAGACTGGCAAGCTCAAAGCGTTACGTAATTCTTCTAATGACGATAACACGTTATAGAGGGGCAGAATTTTTAGAATGTTTTTAATAATAACGCCATGCAAAGCTGTCTTCGTTTCGAGACTCGATTTCAATCGGTAACTTTCTCGTTCATATCATCGCGTCGCTGATAATTACACGCGTACCTCTTCCCAGAACACAATAATCGTTCCTTGAAACCGATCGATTTTCAGCCATATCGATTACAGGTAATACGTTTCCGTGCTGTCCGCCACTAACTGACATTGACGACGTGAACTGGGTGGAAAGTGAAGTCGAAGAAGTGAAACCCGTTTAAAAAAACACATACATATGTATTATCTAGTTATAACCATCTACTGTTACTCAATTCCATTCTTTAAGGAATCCATATTAAATGATTGATATACATATTAACTGCAATTAAGATTTAGATAGAAAATGAAAACAAATATTACCTTTTCGAGTATATTACACGCTTCCAATTAAAAGCTATGAACTCCGTTATAAATTTGACCTTGTTAGGTATTTAAACCTTTCAATAGAATTTGACAAAAGGATGAGTTAATCTGGAAGGAATATGTTCATTAATTGAAAGAAAAAAATTAAAAGTCCTGGAATATTCTTTCTATAGCGTTATCAGAGAAAAACAAGGTGTTTGAGTAGATTGTATATCACACTAAATCTCCCAAAGCCTGATTATCACGTTGAGTATTTAATAAATAAATGTATTTGAATAAATACCTCTCCAATGATTTCCCTGTATCAAAAATCAAAAGTTATATCGTTACTTACTGTATTACAAATATCTAGAATCTAATGAAGTACTGAATATAATTGCATATTGGACACATATAATTCTAATAAATTATTCAATTTGAAAGGGAGGATTCAATTGATAGACTATACAATTGGACAATTATATTAAACTGGCTATCTCAAGCATAAAAAGATAATTAATAGATATGAAAAGGATCATTTTGGGCATTCCCATTGGTGCGATAGGGAAGGTAGGTATGTAGGTTTCGTATTGATCTCCACGTTGAGGCGACCTTTAATATCCCCTCTTCTCTAACTCTCTTGTTAGATGGAATGAGAGGAACCGAGCAGAAGGGAGGCCGAGGGGAGTCCTGAACGCGACCTACAACAAGCACCGACAGGCGCACAGCTGATTTCGTAACGGCCAGGCGACACTCCCGGAGTTCCACCGTTCTCCGGAAACGCTTCATGATCTATATATTCTGGGGAATTCAAGGAACAACGCGGAAACGGACCGACCACTAGCAAAGCATACCAAAAGTTCAGCAAACAAACCTAGAAATTAAGGATATTCCTCTGAATCAAAATTGACATAAATATTATATTTAGGGATTATTATATTTATCTAATATATTCCGTTTAATCAGGTTTAATATACATGGAATAGAACTCGATGAGCTTTAATCCCAAACAGATTGAATATATTATTAATATATTATTAAAATATAATTTGGAATATAATTAACATAATTGTTATATTTCAATGGCAGTGATTTAGGCTAATTTACAACAACTCCAATGCACTGCAAGTGAACAAATTACAGTAGGGTACTTAACTACAGAAAAACAGCAATCCTATAAAGTTCAAACCGAATTATGATGATGCAAAATGTATTAATAAAAGTTCTGTGATCTCAAACTTGTAATTAAAGTCTAATTTAAAATTCAAATTAAGAAATCAATCGTCTTAAAAATATTAAACTTTCATTTAAAAAAACATCTGAGTTTTTTAAATAGGAATATACCATAAAAACCCTCTGAAGGATTAAGTAAAGGGATTGAGGACGATGTTGACAGGTGACGTCATTTTTATGGTCTCAGAAAATGCAGGGAGATAGCAGAATTAAATGGACGCAGACGTTACAAGTAGATTACGTGTTTTTATACACGTGTTGTGTCATGGACGACAAACACGACGTCATAATCGGCTGAAGAAGCTCAGGTGAGAATATGGCATCCGTTATTTATAGACCTTTACATTTACACTTGTACGGGGGTCTGATTAAAATATCAAATAAGCATAGAAAGCATACATAGATATAATGCATAAACGTGTTTCTGATTATAGCTTGGTCATTTCGAAATTCCACGGAAGTTGGTTGAAATCATTTTTCAGATCACTGAACTTCATTGCTCGTTTTTGCACGAACGGTGAAAGAACGGTCTGAATACGCTTTACCAACGCTATGATTCATAAGATCGAGAGCAGACCTTGTCCTCTGTAGAAGGATCTTTCGTTACTTTACTGAACCTCTTATGGTTTATAAATGGTTGGAGATTAATCATTCTTCACCTCTTTTTCCCTTTTGATTCACAGATATAAATTTTCAAATAAATTTTCATTGATCCCTGATCTGAATTAAATTATGATTAAATAATCTTTATCTGTAATAACATACTCTGCTGATGTTAATTATTTTAATATTTATTTTTTTCTTATTTTTACTATCTGAAATGAACTATAATAAATTAAAACAAGCATCAAATAAATTTCTATTATATCTCTCGAGGTGGATAACAATCGAATAGTTATCTTACTTTTATGTCGGTTCTTTGTTTCGAGGCCATTGACTTCGATATACCGATCGTGTAATTAAACGAGATCGATTATCGATTGTGCACATTGTGCTGCATCGTCTATTGAAAAAATATTGCAAATATTCTGCTTTACGTTGACATCATGAAAAAAGAATAAACGAGGAATAACGTTTAGAAACATTAATAATCATTCAACAAGAAATACTCTTAATAAGAATTTCACTAATAAAAAAGATTAGAGAAATACATATAGAAATACATACTTATCAATAGTTGTTTAAAGTTATAGTTCCATTAATTTTCATAAAACATTTCTCATAAGACATTCTTATACATACTTTATATTTCTTTGAAACATTCAATATTTCATAAACATTCAACTCTTCGCGTAGTGCTTTACTCAAAGGCGAGCCAACTGAATTTGGCTCGAGCCACATCCGATCTCATCGATTCGGTTATCGATATTAATCACCGACAGTTATTCTCTCGAAAGCATTTTATAACCACTAAAGAATAATTCTTATAGGTACTCAAGATACTCATTCTCAATCGCCTGCCAAAAATTACATCTACAATAAGTACGAAAGATATTTTTACATACCTGTATTTTCCAATGAAGCATTTTTTTAACAGGTCCCACATTTCATTTTCATAGCATTAAGTTTTAATAGTTACATGAAAGTAGTATCAAATGATAAGAAACTTAATATATTTGGACTTAATTGATTAGCAAATAAATACTATAATAAATACAACAGTGTACAAATACTTGTTGTAACCACTGTAAATATACCCATAAAATCATCATATATTCTGTAACCTCATAGTTACTGGTCCACAATTTTTGTATACTTTGAATATCGTGTAAGTCCATGTACTATAAGAACTTTATTAAGGCTCGATAATTACGACCTTGAAAGTCGTCGTATATTCGATTGTATGTAATGACTTCTTCGTTTGTTTCCGCAAGAATGTGGCGGAGGATAATAATTAGGACGAAAAAAGTCGAGGTAGCAACCGGAGTCCTCGTAGAAACAACGGAACGAAGGAACGTGGCTGGACCGCGGACCGTCCCTAGGAGAGGATCGGGAGGTGGGGAGGGGATATGTACAAAGGAGGGATGTGATTGGCCGAAGCAGAGAGGAGAGGTTCTCGGCTGTCGCGAGGCGAGTTGATTCCGCGCCACTTCGTTTCCGACTCGTGTACGCGTTCGACGTGCCCCGAGGACTAACTCTCAGAACAGATCCTGCGATTTTCTTTTGTCTGCTAAAGGTAAGCAATATGTATTACCATATCTTCGTATTTTTACATGAATATGTGTACTCATACTTCTATAGGACGTTGTTCTCAAAGCACGCTATGAAACTTATACCGATTAGAATAAGAAATAAAAATATATTCTTGCCGGTCATACACGATATTATTCTTTATGGCTATTTGAATATTATTTAATTACGTCATAGTAAAATGTTGAGAATAATTATGAAGAAAATATTAGTATATCGCGTGAGAAATATTTTAAGGAGATTCGGTTACCAGTAAACAGTCGAAGGATTAACTGTCGCGACCGTTGGAGATCGGCTCTTGTTCTCACGGTACGATTGTTGAGATTTAAGGAGGATAGAAATTTTTACGTAGGTACCGCATATTTGGGAAATGATTCACCATTACAGACGGTCATCGATTTTCTCGGGAGCAATATGCGTTGTTACACTTTGTTGTATCGAACAGATACCGGTTTTTAGGTTAGGCGAAGATCGACGAAGTGTATCAAATATATTCTCTTATAACAAATTACTTGTAATTTTAAGTTGGGAATAATCTTGTAGAATATAATTAATACTATTTCTAACATTTAATAATAATTAAGTTTTCGATACATTAAAATGCAAATATTGGAAATAGGAATAGTTTAAGTACATATTCAGTTTTATTCTCGTATATCGTACTTTCATTGAAATGGCGGATGATTACTCCTTTCACCTTACAGCGAAAGTGGTCTTAACCATGTTTAATCCACTAAAATAATTATATAATAATTAATTCTAGTATCATTTTCAAAAATTTAAGGAAAACTTATATATAACGTTTCTATGAATGAATATATGATATATATGTTAGTATGACATAATGATAGTTGATTCTGTGCCGTGTGAACGTACATTTCAATGAAATTACGAACCTCCGTTTTGTGAGAAGCATCGCAGAATTCATAACTGACAGTGAAAATTGAGACTCGCTAAAAAAACATGAGGCTCTCCTTCTCGTGTTTCAAGGTTATGTATTATTTTACACTACGAAAAATAATAATTCGCAGTTCGTATTATTTTGCGCTACGAAAGATAAAAATTCGCAGTTTAAGATCTATATTTTAAATTGTATTCATTATGTATCAATTAGTATTTAGGCATTTCAATTATTTGGAATTAAGAGATTCCAAAGATTTAGCGGTAATAAATTCGAGGCTGTTCTTCAACACAGTGTTTACTACCTTTGTATATACATACATATATACGTACATACATACATACTGCATTACTATCGATCTTATTTCTCCGGCTTCGATAATACTATATTATATCTAAGTGGTTCTTCTTCCGATACGAAACTCCCATTTTTTGAGATTATTGGCTTTCATTCTTGACAGAAAAAGATTAATGTCTGTAGGTTTTTAAGGAGTAACATTATCAATCGTATATTTGCATATAAAATACCAAAGGAGGAAAAAATTCTTAACTAAATATATACATATCTTTCATTGTATATCTGTAAATGAAAATTTATTAGAAAAAATTATAAAATATTCTTTTATATAATTTTCGTTTATTTTATTAGTAATAATGAAATATATCCATTGAATCGATTCATTAGCATAATAGTTCGCAGCAATTATTGCACAAATGTGAATTGATCGGCTCAATTTCCGGCAAACGTTTTCAGGAAAGATTCGAGAGCGCGCCGCGGTCTCGTTTCCGGTTAATACTAAATCGTTACGCAATTTTCCAACCCTATAACCTTGATGAACGGCATCGAATTCGATGATTTGAAAATGTATCGAATATGCAAATCGCAAGGTGCGTTGCATCGGATTTCCGTTGTAGGGATACTGTCAAAAGTAAATTGACAGATTACGGTCAGACCACAGTACAGTAAAACGAGTGGGTGCAGCATGATTACGTAAGGCCAGGGATGCGCAGTGATTCTCAATTTCCTCCTTCTAACGAACTTCTTTATAATTCTCGACTTTTTATTTATAATATCAAGATAGCGTAGTTTAATGCACAAAAATATAATTAACATTCGGTATATTAAATGCTTTAAGTGATAGTATGAAACTATTAGTATTTGAATATGTTTTATTTTTAATTTCATGCGGGTTGGTTAAAATAAACATTATGTTTTCTTGGCAATGAATAGTGTTTTTATTTGATCGTTACAGTCAACCGATGACGTGTTGTTTTCAATGAGTTCATCAATCAGACACGAATATAGTACATATGTATAGTAGTTTCCACGACTAACCACTTAAAGATTTTATTTCATAAAGATACTTCATTACTTTATCATTGATTTAGTAACAATTCAATATATGTATTTAGTAACACTCCATGATAAAAATTATGTATATATATATATTTTTTTTTATTTTATGTATAAGATAACCTTAAAAGCTATTGTCAAAAAGAAAACAAAGCAGAAACATCTAAGTAGATGAACATGTACTGTTTCGTGTAAACTAAAGTAGTTAAAGTATTCGGGATGTATCCTTAAATAGCGAACGTATAAAACTATACATAACCTTAAACTTACTAAACCTTTAAGAACATGTTTGTTTATAACCATCAATTAACATCAATCAAACTTCAAAGGCTTTAAAACTTAAAACTTAACTCTGAAAATCTTCTGCAAAGTTTATGTTCAATCGTCATTACATTAAAACACTATAGTTCAGTATAATCCAGCCTATCTGCTTTAAGAGTTTAAGGCGAAACTAAGAGGTGGCTAACGGTAAAAATTTTCGTTGCGATTTCGCAGCGTGCGAAACTGGTTTATCGTCAGTCGAAAAACGTGTTGTACAGAAGGAAGAAGGAGACGTCTTATTAGCAAAGGAAAGTGCATCGATGCGTTTCTTAGTAGGAGGCTCGTTATGCCAGAGAAGACCGGAGATTCGTTTGAGCGGCGCGTGCATGCGTTATGGCGTTTGGTAATTCAAAACGGAAATTGATAGTTGGCGGTCTCCCGATCGGAGCTCTGCGTGCAAGGAACGCGTCGCTAACGTTCGTTTGCGTGCATATACGAACGTGTACACACAATTACAGAACCGGAATGCACGCCTGTCTGCCGGCGATGTTTCTCTTTGATCGATTCCTCGCGACACACACGTACAACCCTGTATCTCTTGCTCGATCGCGTGTTGAGTTTTTAAATAACTCTGAAGATGCTATAATTAACACAATTAGCATAATTACTGTAATAATTATTAATGCTAGCAGTTTTTGCATGTGTGAATGTAAATTTAAGTACATATTACAACGAATTCTTTTATGTTTCTCTTTTATTAGATCGGTACATACATATGTATGAAATATTTTTTCAAACATGTATATAGAACAGTAAGCGCTCATAGTTTCTTTTAATTACAGTTATTTCTACATAATTAATATACTTTTTCAATGACTAATTAGTTTTCTTATTATCGTTTTATTTAATGAACATGATTGGTCCACCAAATTGAAATTTTGCAAATAGATGTGGAGTAATATGTTCTTCGTTTCTTTAACACCAGATGCGGTTTGTTTGGACGAATAACGACGCTATTAACATCGTATAGACACAGTTGATCACGATCGTCGCTATCGATTTGCGTTATCTTCCTCTCTCATGTGGCGCTCTTGTGATATTTAACTCTTTTACTCGGCCATTTCACGGTGAATGAAAATTACGCTTTGCTTCGTATAATTGGATAGAGGAAACCTTTCGCGACTTATTATACTTGCATAAGAAAATATCAATGAAACTGTTGAAGATAAATTTAAATTTAGTCGAATGACGTTGATTTGATAAAATTAGCTGTGTTTCCTTCAACTATAATAGGTATAATGATTTTCTATATACTTTTCCGTTTCAAAGAATATTATTTTACTATTATTATATCATTATAGTAAGTTTCTTTGACGTTGTACATATTGACTTCAATAAGGCATTCTGTTCACATGAGTACTAAATACAGTGTAGCTCTTAACCAGTGTCCACTATTAATCACAATAAACGCGTCTTGGACTGCTTTCCGACGCTCATTTAGAGTGCAATTATTTCTGTTCAAAAGGTCTTTGAACTCTCGAGGAGACGCTTCCGGATCTCCTCTAGTTAATCTTGATGTTCCAGCATTGTATATACATATTTTAAATCATTCTACTTTATATTCTACTAAATCATTTTACTTTCTATTTCATTTTAAAGAGCTGTACCTTCTTCTTCTTTGTCCACTTGCTTATTTTTATTTATCTATTTCCTTTCTTTAAATAATATATTTCTATTATTTCAATTTTTATTTTAATTCAAAATAGACTTTTAATAAATAAATTAAAAATTAATTGTAGTTCACAATTATTAAAGGTAGAAGGTTTTCATCACACGGAAATAAGAATATATATGCGGTATTATCTATTAACCTTGGTTGGAGTAAATATTTCAGTCATTTCTGCTGTATCTGTTGCACACAAATTTATGTGCACTGCTCTAAAGACACGTGGTAATTATGATCTCGAAGGTTCTTGCAACGCTGACTATAGCGCGTCCTAATAATTCATGTAGGCTCTTTAGATTTCAGTTTCTCCTTGACATTAGCCGTGCAAGCACGTGCAAGTCGCTTAGAATTGTCTGGAACTTACGTTGGAATTAATGATTAGAAAGATTCGCGGAAAGAAGCGACACTCGACACTCGCGTTATAGAGAAGTGTAAATATATACATTTTCTTTCTTCAGATAACGTCATTAAAAAAAAATTCACGTGAACGTTATCTAACGCTTGCAATTAGCGTAATTTTTTCGAATACAAAATATAATTCCAAATAGCTTTTTATAATATAAAATATAAATAGAATTTCTCGTAAATGTAGCTTTAGGCAAAACTTAATTTTGTAATACTTTATTATGATTAAATATTTCGTATTTTTTAATTACCTATTATATTATATATTAATTATATATTATTTATATTAATTATATTATAATAATTTCCTATTTTACAAATTTGTTTCTAACTATGAATAGTAAAGTTGGTTAAGATTGATTCAGACTAAAACTCGTAGAGTTAAAGCGCAATTGCTGTTGAAGTGACAATGAGCGTGCCTCTAGAAGTTAAAATCTCAAGTCTAATAATTGAGGCCAGCGATGAAGTTACATGGAGTTTAAAAATACAAATTGACTGACTCTTGTTGTGACCAGCGAATGGTTTGCTCGTCGTCTCCTTTTAGATATTTAGTTTGCGCGACTACTTGACATATCAAATACACGCATCAGTGTTGGAACTAATAGAGCCTGATTCACGTTGAAATTTTAAGTTTTATTACAGATACAAAAAAAGAGAGTTCATTAATGGAATCCTTCAAGAGAAATAAGTAGTATCTTACATTTTAAGAATAACTAAATTAATTCCATTTCTTTTCTTTTACATAGGTGTATAAATTTAGATGTTTTATTATATTATGTAGATATAAAAAGATATTTCTAAATAGATATTATGTGTAAAATCTGGTAAAAATTAAATTTGTAAATCTTAAATTTGAAAATTTTGAAGATTATCGACTAACATAGTTTGAATTACCGCGTGCGCTGATTCTGCGGGAAAGTAGCTTCGAGCTATTGCCGACAGGTTGCGACACTAATCGTTGCGGGTCGAAGAATTACAATCAATACATCGGTAAAGATGATTAAGTAGGAAAGAGACAAGGATATGTATATGGTTATTGATATTTTTTTATTTAAATGAATATTTGTATATATGACATTTTTGAACATTACAGTTGAAAAACTAAATTGAACCTTAATAATTAACTTATTGCACAACTGTTCTCATTCTCACATGATACACGTCGTAGGCAATTTATCTTCATATAACATGAAACCGGACACTGTCTAATCACAGGAACGAGCCGGTAGAAATTTGCGAGGGTGGCGCTTAAGTCGCCATTTTGATGATATTGACATGCATTCCAGTCGAAGAACTGAATACCATAAAATGTCGCACGTTCTTCAATGATTATCTTAAAAATATATGATTTATAAAAGAAATTATATAAAAATATTATAGAAAGAAAGTTATGAATTAGAAATATAAATTTCTACATTATTATTTTATTAAAATACTTCTAAAATTGAAGTGAGCTTAAATTAACTAATGATGTGCAATTTTGTACATCTACAATGTAAGATACGGAATAATATTGCGGATACGAAGTCAATTATCATAAAAGTCATAAATATTCGAGGAATTCGCAGAATTCTACGCGATTCCGTACCAGAATTAACGCAGCCGACCAGAACGACCGGCATCCGGCTAATTGTATGTATGACTTGTCCATTCATTTTCTAGGCACTTATTATGCCATATATCTTCTTACTCGGTTCTCTCATTTTACTTGAACTCTTCTCAATGTTTGAATAGAAATTAGGCACTTAAAAAGTGCCTTAGATTCCACAGTTCGTACAGTTCCAATAGAAGTTAGAATTTTTTAGAACGAGGTGAATTTTTGTAGTTTTAGTATTTTTAGAATTTTTTAAGTATTTTATTTTTAAGGACAAGTAGAGAATACAATTTTTGAAAAATAATGCAGACATATAATTTTTCACATGTCATATATATATATATATATATATTCATATTTAATTTATCCATACCATTGAACCCCGTCTTTGCATTTTGTATAACAATTTTCCAAAGTAATATTAATCTTTTTAAATTATTTGACACTAGTTTTGAAAGTTTCTGCAAATCTTTTTTTTTTCTTTATTTTATATCAATTCATCGTTCTAAATTGATTGAACATGAACTAAATGAAAAGTACTATGACATAGCGTCACTGGAAGAATTCAAATGGCAGATAACTGAAATCGCGCTATATTTGCAGATAAAATATCTTGGACAAATATTTGATCGTAGTAAAACCGTGTCGTAACTCGTTTGACGATAATATTATTTATAAAACCGTGTTCCTTTTAAATGGACCTGATATTTACTTTCTGCTACAAGTCTGTCGCACAATTTTCATCTCAAGTGTGCAATTACTCATTGTCAGACTTTGTAACCGTGACGAAGAACGCTTCTGGAAACCGCGTCGATTCACTTTTCACGGAATAATTATTTCTATTTTCATTCACAGTCACTTGTAAGCAACCGAAGGAAGGGAAACGTAAATTGATCATTTCTAACACCTTATGAATTTTTCATCAGATTTTTTGTATTGTTTACTTTTATTAATTACGTTCAGTATAACTTCATCTGGCCTGTTTAAAGCGAAGTTTGCTTAATTTCTGAATAAACGTAGCATAATAAATATTTAAAAAATATTTACTAGAAAATGAATTATAGAGCTTCTTATAAAAAATTGAAAAGTTATTTATGCCCTGTATACTTAGTAAAGAGAAAGGCAAATATTTTTATTATTAAAATAAAACATTTTTAAGAAATTACTTGTTTATGCTCTGAAAGGTAAATTTTTAAAATGGAGATCTTATAAATCAGAAAATTAATATTTCTGAGTATCTGCCAGCGGTTTCTCATTTATGACATTAAAATTTAATTAACTTTCAACGTTATCTCTCAACATTCTAGTAGCAGAAAATAAAGATAATACATTGTGCTACTTTTGTACAATAAAAATTTAGTTTATATATATCAAGCAACCGATACTAATGATAATAATTACAACAAAACAAGACCAGATAACATTGCATCAACGCATATAGCATATATGTCAATTAGGACAATTAACACATATTGGGCAATTTGCAAATAATTTGCTCCAGGCTATTAATTACGTTTATTTGAAAACAATGGTTTTTTTCATTTACTCGAATAATTCTCGATATTAATTAAAGTCGCAGAAAATAAAAATCAGTCATATGCATATTGCCATTACGTGTTTCGCTATAAACACGAGAATTTGCCAATTGATAACAAAAGGAGACGTGCAAACAAATTTGGAATCTTGATCGTGATGCTACTTGCTCTTTTAATTCCGCGCGATTATTTCTGAAAGTTTAATTGCTCAAAATAATCGTTTAAATTCATCGTCATTTTGACTGTCTTATTTACTTTGAGGTTTCGCAAATTGAATGGAATAAGAACGGTGAAACGGTATCATTCCACTCACATGGAATTCTCCTAGTTCATAAATCAACAAAGCGTATTAACCGGGACCTGGAGAAAGTGGCGTTAGCTGTCGGTACAGACTAACAGTGGTTCTCAACTTCTTGACCTCTAAAATTTAATATTTATCCAATTAATATGTATATTTATTACATATTAGTCTTTAACACACATATACACGCACAAACTAATTTCCAAAATTTTCATAGGATCCATACTAATTGGGATTTATTTTATATTATGTAACTCTTAGTTCTTATATTATTAAATCTTAATTCTCGTTTAAACGTTCTATTAAAGCGTTTACAAGTCGTGAACTACATACATTCCAGTTTGTAGTAATTGAAAAATGTTAACATCACATTTCATGATTTTTGTAATTAGCAATTTACGAAACAACTCTAGAGACGTACAAATCGCTCGAGAATTGTAAATCAAGTAAATTTCATAAAAGAGTAGGATACTTAAAACGTTCGAATTAAAGTTCTGTTATATATTATAATATATATTTATATATATTTATGAATTATTGTAAATTTTATGTATTCCATATGTTATTTATAAATAGTTGTAAAGCTTGTAAGCTATGATTTATAAGTACGCTTTCTCATTTCGAACGACACGTTTTTAAATGCTATCAATAAGTTATTTATTTATTATAAAGTATTTACAAGCGTCTACCACTAGAAGATTCTTTCATCTTTGATTTTAAGATGTTAACGAGCTTAGTTTCGTGGAATTACGGTTGTTTTACTTTTGTGTGGCACCTATCGAAGGTCGGTCGTTATTTTGCAATTCGATCATTCCATAGATCTCGATCGTCTGGATTCACTTGGAATTTATATTCTGAACGGATCCAAGGCACAAATAATGCGACAATGACGTAACAGGATGTTGCAGCGACGTTCTCGACTATCGTCATGTTTACCGCGCATGATTTTCATGATTCACGTTGCACAATCTTTTTTTCTCTCTCTTCAGTATCGATTTAAATATCCAATTTTACTTCTTTATTTATTTATGAGTTTATTTATGTAACTTATTTTTAACGACAAAGTCAACTAGTGACAAAAAGTACATAATTGATGATTACATGTGTACAAGATTAAATGATGCTCAGTTGAATGGAATCGAGTAGATTTTGTGTGCGTGTGTACGTTACGTAGTCTTTTACTTTGGATAAAATTCCTCCTGTTAAATTTAATTATGCTTCTTTGAGAAGAATTGAAACCATTAATGAAAAGAATGGCTGAATTAAATTTTCTGAAAGAGTAGTAGGTTACATTAAGTTATAATTCCTCAAATATCAATTCCTAAATATCAATCGGACGATTTGATTAGCTCTTCTATAATCTGGCAATTTTTCGAATAAATCTTTATACAGGGATCATGATTATGAGGAATTAATTTCTTATCAGATCCCTTACGAGAACATGTATTTATCAACGTTATAGGTTGCAAGATATCGATCTCTGGATTTTATTTTGTTTACCTGTATAGGATAGTAAATTTGCAGGTTTTGTATTTTTTGTATTCATATGTACTTACAGTCATAAGGTATTCTTTTATAATTTCTAATTTGTTTCTTAAGAAACAGAAAGATACTTCCTTCAACTCGGAAAATTTGCATCAGTCACTCTAAGATACTTTCTGCAGTCAAACTAATAGAAATAAATTATTGTCAGTCTTATTATTGAGTCAAAGAGAAAAATTTCATTTGGTTTTTCAGAAACCATCAATCAGAGGAAAAATACCAAAGACTCTATTATCTCACGAAGGCCGTCGATTGTTATCATCTCGGTTATAATTTTCTAACGCGGAGAAAAGGAAACGAATATTGAAATCGTGTGTTGCGAAGTCCGTCTTATCTGACTGTTATAACAAGATAACGAAATACAGTGTATTACGATTTTCTTATCGGTTAAGACGGTGAGACGTTCGCGAAACTCGATACAAATCGTAATCGCGTTTCGTATCGTCCCTTCTGATTCACTTGTACTCCGCAAATATCCTCTAATTGTGTCGCGTTACACCTGATAGAATATCTCCATTATGTAACCAACAAATTGACGATCGTTTTTGAAAATTATCGGATGACAGATAACGGTATTTCTAAAATTCGAGATACGCAGAGAAACTTTTATCATTAGGTTTATTATCTTGTACTTTCTACAAGACTTTTTTTATATTTTTAAACCTTTCCTCGTAATACCCTTCTATAACGCTTTAATGGGAGCTGGTAAGTTCGATCAGTTCCCAATAATTTCTTTTATATTTAATATTAAACAAACGTTTAAGCAACTTAACTAAGTACCTCGATTACTCAAGCGCTTAAAAGATAACGAAGGATGAAACAGTCTCAATCAGATCGAAACTTTCGACTCGAATCTCAAAATCTATCTTACCGTCACATTATAATTAAATGCCTCGAAAGAACAGAAGACATTCAGTGGCCGGCATAGAAGGGTTGCTCGGCATTTAATTGATGCTTTTGACAGTAAATTAATCAAAAAGATCCATTGAGATAATTACGGGTTCCCTCGGTAGAGAAAGAAAAAGAAAAGAAGAAGAAACAAAATTATGTAGGGCCTAGGGCGAGGATACAAGTGGCCGCAAGTCGGCCAACAAGTCGAAACAATGAAAACAAAGTATCCACGTTTACTCTGGGCTGCATGTTGCGCTTCTGTTCGCACCCTCCGTCGTTCTTTCATCTTCGTCCAGGCTTTTCAGGCTAACGTAAAAAACTTGGAAAGGGCAGCCAAAAGACGAGGCGTTACTCTTTGCTTTCATCGTGTGTGATTCGAGCTTGTATTTTAAATTGCATCAGTGGTTCTAGGTTTCAGGGGATGAAATTTGTATGCTATAATATTGAGAGATATAAGTATGGGAAATTAATTAAAGACTTTTAACGTGGTTGAGATAAAATGTGTTTTGTAGTTTAACCAAGAGGAAAGACGTGAAAAATAGACAAATTTTATATTTATTTTTCTGTGCTAGGTGTTTTATATCCATATTAATTTGTTACGTTAAGACGCATCTTTGGATATATTTATAAGTTCATCTTCGTGTATTCGTTACTTTTCTATATTAATTCTCGAATATTTGATATTCTTCTGTTCGACCCAAACTTTAGTCAAATTAGGTTCCTTCAGGTTTTTGATCGCTCTAGGCTTTCAAAAAGTTTGAGAACATTTTCAGATTCCTATCACTGTCTGTATTAGATTATACATTTATTCGTTACGTTAAATGTCTCAAAGTTCTTCCCATAAAAATAGGAATTCAGAGGCACGAAATTGAAGATTTCTTAATGAAACTTTTTTGCTCCGAAGTGAAATTCATTTTCCTCTAAATTTTCCAGAAATAGACAAAAATATTCTCATTGCAATTCATTTAATACGATTGCTGTGTTGACTTTGTACGTTATTGTCTAATTTCATACATTTAAAATAGATTCAACACAATTATTATCTATTTCTTGTTAGGATAATAAAATAGACAATAAGTAATCTAGCGGCTGTTTACGCTCGATTGTCAATTACGAATAAGGATCCGTTCCGAAAATGCATGTGGAAATTTGATTGCACGTGGCAAGAATGTACGTGCGATAAGTGTGAAACTCTGAGAATAGGTTTGTCTTAGAATCGTGAAAGAATCGTCAGAGAATTAATCAAAGTCAGAGTAAAGAGAAACTCTGCAGTCTACTTCTAACCAAATGTAATTAACACCAATGAAGCATTGAACGACATAATTTATATTATCCAACGATTTACACTACCAAGTAAAAACATCTCAAAAAGATCATCAAAGAATTAATGAAACTCAATCTAAGGAGAGAGTCTACAGTCTACTTATAACTAATTCGATTAATACCAATAAAACATTGAACAATATAATTTATATTGCCCAACAACTTATTTTAACAAACAAGACATTATCCATCTTCAAAAATTAGCTCTCTTTAAACAACCAACTAATTCACTCTACAGAACTACAAGGATAGCGAACAATACAGCGTAATACGCACTAGAGAAGCTCATACTACATATTTAGTACACACGTTCATAGTGAATGCGCTTTTTAACCTGCTTTCATTTACAAGCTCGTCACCGTAGAATGTGTGCGCGCACTTGTGACGTATAGGTACCAGTGCACGCATAATATTACACAAGTGAATGAAGAAAATGACATCTTACGACCGTTCACACCTCCATTATTGCACGAGGCCGTGTTCCTCTCGTAGGATAATCATGCACTTACTAGTGGGTAATCCGCATCCCTCTCCGCCCTGTGAAATTGCGTATTCGTACAGAGACATGGCACGCAATGGGAGATGATGCACCTTGACTCGATTCTCCACTCTTAGCGGACGACCCCTCGTTGCGTTATTTTATTCACTGTTAGTCAGCTTCGATCATGATTAAACAGCCTCTGCAATGGGAACGATAGCGTGTTAGGGGATTCGGATATGTTTGAGAGTTATTATTTAATTGGAAATAGGTATAGAGATCGTGGGAAGTAGATCGAGATAAAATTGTAGAATTTTGCTCAACTGTTAAAGTATAGATGTGAGTTTAGAGAAAGGTTCTTTGAAATTCTGAAAGTTCTTTTTTTCTTTTTAATAAGAATGGTGGGAAATATATTTAGTAGAAATTAGTATATTACCATAACATTACAGAAAATACATATATCTAGTAGGAAGTCTGGAAAGTACTATTAGATTCATACAGTAAGTTTAAATTGACTTTTACTGTAATGATAATTTAAAAATTATATAATAATTAGAAGACGTCTTTATATCAAAATTATGTCAATAATTGAGCAAGTTATACTTTCCTTGGTATATATGTCTTCATGAAAGCAATTTCACAAAACGGTATAATACGCGTGCATGAGTTTTCACGTATACATAATCTGCCATCAGCTTCTGCTAAGTTGTTCCGAGTAAACGTCGAACCATTTATTAAGTTCTCCTGTATTATCGGTTCTCGTTGCTCTGTTCATCGTGATACGTGCACACATTCATAATATACTTGCCTAAAGTAATTTGAGTTTCATATATGTAACGAGAGACGAATATTAAATTCCAGGGAATAGTCTCGTCTGCTTTTTAAAATATGCATGGAGATTCTTCGCTGTTTATTTTATATGATGCATTTAGGAGCCTGTATAGAACGGTACTATAGCTTTTTATAAATTATAACAATTATTGATCGCTACTGTATTTTTGTACTTTGATGTTTTGATTTCTTTTACTAAAATAATAGATGTATATTTGAGTTCCATTTTCTACCGAGAATATTTGAAATCATTTGAGATAAATATTAATAAATTTAGAAATAATAAAGAACGATTATAGATTGCTGTAATTATATTGTAATTAAAGTAGTATGATAAAAATAAGCAAATGTTTCTAGCTCGTTAAAGGACAATATCAATTTTGTCAAAAGTGCTTAAAATGATTTTAATAGCTTTAAAAATAAAAATGTGGAATTCGTCATTTTGTCAGGTTGCTAGTTATCGTTAAGGTTAATGTAACTTTCCGATATGTCAATCTTTAATTTCGATTACGTCGTGCTTATGCGAAAATCGAAGTGTTACGAAGGATTAATATGCAGAGAGCAAATTGGTCGAGTAAACGTGACCGACTGTCGTTCCTCTTTTTTGTTCTTCACTGAAGTTTCGCTGAATTCGACTGGCTCAGCTCGATCCAGAATTTCTCGATACACCGGTTCTCCGTCGTTTCCCGATCTCCGCGAAAAATTTAGAAAGTTGCGCTTGCTATAGAAGGATCATGGAAACGCATCTCGAAGTCGTAAAGAAAAAGAAAAATCAATGGGATTGACATTATCGACTAGATTCATTGTCTTTGTAGACACATTTACAAACAAATTTTGTTACCGAGCATGTTAAAGCGAATACATATTTATTTTAGCGATAATATTTAAGCAATAATATTCATTTTTGTTTTGTATCGCGCTTTACAAGTAGGGGAAATAGTAAACAGTGTGATTCCCATCGACTATGTTGGATACATTTTATTAAGTCAACATTAAATACAAAACAAGTATTTAATAAAACTTGATATTAATTTCTCTGTGGTTATTTATACAGTTTCAGTTTTCTATGGTAACACACTTCCATAAAAGGAATGCATTTTCATATTGCCTACACGTTTGACTTTAATTGGTGGGAAAAGTACATAAATCCCACTGCCTATAAAAGAGTTAACCGAGACATGTCTACTACCCTTTCAAAAGGAATATTGCAAGCTATCTAATTTTAAATATCGATTTCCATATTACTATTGTAATCCTTTTTGGAAAAATTACTTTCTACTCTTAACTACTATAAGAAGTAGTTAACAGTGATAAAAAATATAATTAACACACTCAATTTAGATTCCAAAGAAAGAAAAAAGGAAGATATTACAAATACATTGTATACATGTGAGTTAATACCAACGTTAATGGGAAAATTCGTACAACTAACGTAGTACTTCTGGTCGCCGGTCTTCCTCCAATCTATGTATCGTCTGTGGCGGCGTACTTAAGTTAAAACGCACTGCGATGTTACATTGAACATCATACGTTTTCAAGCAGGGCCGAAAACTGCGACGATTCAACCATTCTGACACATTCTATGTCTACACATATAGTTTCTCGTCTGTACGAATGAGTTAGTCGCGTATGCGTGATTTTCCACGCATACGTAACACGGAAGGCTGCTGGGTGGTGTAGGTGTAGGTGCGTGCTATCGACCGGGTATCCTTCTGTGCTGGACGCCGGTGTGCCCCACCCTGAAGTGAGTAGCGTGCAAGAGAGAGCGCTATACGTCGCGAGTAAGACGAGGACAACTAGCGCCGCGAGAGGTAGGTTCGAAAAGGACAGACGATCGCGAACGAAGAGAAGCGAGAGATGCAGCGAGCGAGAACAAAAGGGACAGGGAACACCGTGGAACCAGGGAAAAAACAGAGATGACTTTAGAAGAGGAAAATAAAAGTGGAACCGAGCGGATCCGATGGGAAAAAGCGGGAAAAAGAGAGAGAGGAGAAGCGTGAATTCGCGAAAAGGGGGAAAGTCGTTTAAGGGAAGAGAAGGAGCGAAGTAATGACGGAGTGACAGGAGTAAAAAGAGAGGGCAAACGGAGATTCGTGTGGACGAAAGGAAGAAAGGGACGGAGAGTCGCGGAGAGAGAAAGAGAGAGAATAGTAGTCTGGAAAGACAAGGACATAGCTAGCGAGGGAGAGGGGGTGGTGAGCGAGACGGATAGTGAGGGAGCGAGACAGAGAGAGATCACGGCACGCAGAAATGCCTCCTGCTTAGTGATAGCGTAGAGACTGTAGTGTTCACATCACACGCGACACGCCAAGAATTTTTCGCAAGTTCGAAGCGCGCCCAAAGTATTATCGTTCCATTCCGCGACACGATAATTGGTTACGTTACAAAACGCACACACCTAACGTGTATATACATATTATATAGAAGGGCGCGAGCGCGCGACCATCTCGACAAAACGCACACATATATAACACATACGCACAGGACAACGCAGGAGACAGACCGTTCGAAGGACACACGAACAGAGAGATAAAGTACCAGCGAAAAGGATACTTCTCTCGTGTGAAAAAACGCTATCTACCTTCGAAGGAACAACGACCGTATAAGCACATTCCTAACGACTGTGACCAATTTTTAGAAGGCGTTCTTTTTGCGAGGATTTTTCTCGCCGAACCGCGCACTCTGATCGTTCTCTTTCCTTCTTTCGAGACGGTGAGTAAGAGACTATACATCGATTGCACTGGCTAATCCTTTTCAATATCTCCTTACATAATAGTAAATTATTATTTTATTTCTATTTATTACATTTTTATACTGTAGTATTTTTTGGCGCGTTATATGAACGATATAAGCCCTAAAAGGGATCGCGAATTTTTACAACCGGAAGTCGCGAGAATTTCTTCACGTTTGCGTACTCGATATCGATTGACGGCCGTCAGGGTTTCCCGGGACACACGCAATCCGCTTTCATTTTCACCCGCGACCAGGAAAGACATAATAATAGAGTGTAGACGCATTGATCGCGATTGCTACCAGTTACAAACACCCATTCGCCGATTTTTCCTTCTCACCGGTTCTCAAACGTTTCTTGTCTCCCACGATCGATTCTAACCCTAATACGAATTCTTTACGATCGAGGATCGCGTCCCAGCGCGAATAATCAATTTTCCAATCGACCGTAGCCGATATACGATTCTGTCAGCGCCTTCCGTACTACGCTAGTCAGCCAGTGTGACCGGAACTGCACCGTTCAAGAACAGTTAGAGGATTTATGTGTTCGCTAATCTAAATCGACGGAAGTATTAAAATAACTTATCATTTTAAGAATAATATTTATATATAAATAATTACATACACAACATATTATTTACACGATATGTAATAGTATTTCAGTGTATCATTTACTATTAGTTGCAATTTATAATTCTCTAACTAAATTGTTCGGTGATGTTAACGAAAATAAAAATTGGAAAGAAAGAGGGGAAGAGACCGACAATCGACTTCTCGATTTTTTTAAACCATCATTAGAAACTTTATTCGCGAGAAGAAGAATATTTCGACGGATAATCCCGTGAAAGGATACAACGATCGGAAAGACACACGACCTTTGACTCTCTGCCAGGGGTGACTACCCCCCGTCGACGCCAAGGACAACCGGAAGTGCTTCGAAGTACACGCTACATACACAAGTATAGCGTATCCCGTGTATAACACGCGTTCGTTTTCCGTCCATCTTGCCTCGTCGAGGAAGTGTGCCGCCACCCACACCCTCTCTTGTTCCCCCCCGTGAACTTCCGGTCTCGAAGATCCTCCTACAGGACGTTGGGGAAGGAGAAACGTGGTGAAGAGGTGAAGTTCGATTATCGAGAGGTGAACACACGAGGTGCACCGCTCTCTGTCAGTTTCTCGTTCGCTGTCTCTCTCGCCGGGGCGTCGTCATCGTTGTCGTCGTCGTCGTCGTCATGGGCGGATGTACCTCTAAGGATACCACGTCGAACGACGAGTACGTATTCCTTGGATATTTATGACGAGCAGTTTTTAAGGACAATTACTTTTAGCATTTGTTTGATCTTTCGTGAGAATGGTATTTTATGGTAGATTATGTGTACATTTGTATGAATATTTTTATGGATTCGTTTCGTATTTATCATTGTTGGACGACAAATTTTAAGACAGATTATTTGGGGTTTTTAGGTTTTTTGGAAGAATGCTATATTATGTGTGTGAGTCGGTTTAGGGGTTCGTCGGTGACGTCACTTGGCTCGGTGCCCGCCTAGTGACGTAGCAGGACGTCAGATCAGACATTCATGGAATTCGTAATTGATGCATCGGGGACTCGAGTGAGTCATCTAAAAGTGTGTAGTTATTATGTGTAGGAAAATTGTGATCTTATTGGGAAGAGATATTTCTATTGTTCCTTTTATTTTTAATTTTGTTACTACAAGGAATGGTATTTCAATAAGGTTTTAATGCATTATGTCGGTCTTACAAGGACATAAAAAAGATACGACTTTATTCTTAGTAATTAATTAGAATAAATTTTTCTCAGAGTAGAAAAAAAAAATTTGGTACTGAATGGGTTACAAATATTTAAAAAAGAGTCGTTAAAGTAAAATGCATTCTATCTATTGAATAGCGTTATAAAGCATAACCAGGATCTTTTTAAAAGACTTCTACTAATATTGGTAAAATAAAACATACCGCATCTATTCAGTAGTATGAATACACCAAGTGGAGGCAGGAGATAGAAACATCTCTAAAAAGAATATATAGAAGAGAATACAATCTCTCTATTCAGTAGCAAGATGAAAAGAAACCAGGGTTAGTTTAAAAAATCTCTAAAAACAAATTGGTAACAAGCATGAATATAAAATATCGTTTACCTTGTTCAACGTTAAATAATTAGTTCCGAAAAGGTTTCTAAAATAAAATACATTCTCTCTATTTAATAATAACATAAAACAAAATCAAAATCATTTCAAAAGATCTCCAAAAAATATTAGTGCGAGATATAAGACTAAAATATTGCTTATCATGTAAAAACACAAGCTTTACGTATAAAACTCGTAGTATCGGTATTATAAAAAAAAAAAACAGATTTAATTCGAGCTATTCATCAGCGAACCATTGAAGTTCCCATCGCTCAATCGTTAAACCTTGCTTACAAGTTAGTCGGGACTTCATTATCCTTCGTGTTTCCCACACTTTGAGTATCGAACCGTCAACAGAGTTTATGTCCTCCGAAGTTTGACGTACAGGCCAAAGATCCCTCTCGACTGAAACTTTTAGTGTCTATTATCTTAGACTCTAAGAGTCAGGGAGCAGTTTCATTCGCCAATGTCAAATTAGTTAGAAACCGCCTTTCCATTTTATCTATATCTATGATTAATGTATAGTTATTAATTTTCTTGATACTGGATCATAAGTAAAACTTATTTCTGTTAATTAGTGTTGTGTTGTTTCTTAGCGAAATATTAAATTGAAACTTCTTTTCTACCTTTTTTATTTCATTTTATTGGTTTAGAATTAAACGTGTTGTTTGAACGTTCTCTTAAGTTACTTATAAAGGAGCTTGGTCGAGTGTGTAGCCGACGTTTATAGTGGGGCAGGGACTACCCCTGTTGGTTCACACAAAAGGG
The DNA here is from genome assembly GCA_014737395.1 of Bombus waltoni. NCBI lineage: Eukaryota > Metazoa > Arthropoda > Insecta > Hymenoptera > Apidae > Bombus > Bombus waltoni. Next base: position 1,806,535 of record JACXII010000028.1, on the reverse strand, counting down.
TTAACTCTCTGCCCTTACGCAGGGGCGTGGACGTGAAACAGGTCGACTGAAAAATTTTATTTGCATTTCGCACGATATATCGGCCTATGTTCACTTCGCCTGCCTTGTTACCATTGTTACACTTTCGGAATGAAATATGCTCGCTGGAAAATATTTCAAAGACCTTTTTTGCAATTTTTAATTCTCCCTCTTTCTTTTGATTTACGAGGAATGATTAAAGAGTTCTGTGGTAATATTTTACTGCAATTTTTAGAATACTCTTTTGTCTAACGAAAATATTTTTTTAGGGATTGTTAATATCCTAATGTTTAGGGTTTATAGTGTTATTTTCTGCCAACTGTACTCTAGTAATAATATTCTTTTTTAAATTGTAAAACAACAAAATAATAATACAATATTTAGCAATTTAAAACAACAATAAATTTTATTATAGATTCCATTTATTCTTTTTTCCATCTATTTGCAATGAGAAAGAGAATGTACTCGTTGGAAAACGTTTAAAAAAATCTTTTTTCCACTTTTTAATTTTTATTTTATCTTTTATTTTGTAATTTGTCGGAAAAATTTAAAGAGTTCTTTGATAATGTTCCTTTGTAATATTTAGAATAATTTTTTAACTGAATTATGCTCTAACGAAAATATTGTTTCTAAATTTTGTTATAAATTCTATTTATTTTTTGAGGACAAGAGACTGCAATTTTTTTAGAGCAAGGAAACACTTGTTTCTGTTAATTAGTCACACGATAAGTATAAGAAACGTTGGTTGAAATTTGCAATGATTAAATGTAAGTTTAATTGGTATAACAAGTATTTGAATCTATTTCAATAAAGATATCACGATGAGATAAATTAAAAAATCCTGTCAGATCATTATTTGATTCTTATCGTTTGCTGTTGTCCGTCGTATTCGTAAAATATCACAAGGAAACTTAAGACAACAATTGATTGGCTTATGGGTAGAGATATTATCTGACAGCATAAAAGTGCAAGTCATTTCCACTGGCATATATGAGAGTGTAAATAAATATGTGTACAGATTATTAAAAAAGGTGTTTCAAGAATGTAATTATTAATTACAATTAATTGAGCAGGTTTAATCAACGTAGATCTGCCCGTTAACTACCTCAGAATATAAGAGTAAAATTACTTTTATGTATTTATAAAGATTTGATAAATTAACTACTAACGTATAATTATTTCTCATGTTAGTGACCGAAATTAATTTTTAGTTTTATATTAAAATTCTCCCTTTTTTTTTTTAATATCACGCTGTATTTAAAAAATGGACTTGCAATATTTTAATCTTTTAAATTACTTGTTTAGAATAGAATTGTAGATCGGTAGCTTCTGGAATAATATAAAATTTGCGTGTATAATATTTTGATCAACACAATTTAAGAAAGAGATTTCTTCACTTTTCTAATATATCTATAAATACATATAAATGTTGATTAAGATCGTAAGATAAAATGTGTGTTGTTTAGCACCTTATCTTATCACTCATTATCATTCGTTGTTTTTATTTTTTTAGTAAGTCGATGGAAGATTAATAATCGATTGAAACCATATCTAGGATTATTAGATTACTATGGTAACAATCGTTAATTTTCGTTGGATAGCGTCTCCTTCTTCTACGTATATATTTAAACAAAACACTCAATATAAAATATACAATAATAAATCTAGATAATAAATCTAAAGATTTATATTTTACGATTTATCAAACTTACATACTATTATTTTACTAAGATAATTACTTATTATTTATTACCAAAAACGCATATCATACAACAGATGCCTTTCAATCGATCAATATTGCCACATAGATAAAAAAAAACAGCTATAGAAATTGTAGCGATATCGATAAAGAACATCAACCGAAGAAAATATGAAACCACGCAAGGAAATATGAGAGAACACGAAGTGTCGCACTAAAAATTCAAACCGAAATGACAAGATTCGAGCACAAAAATCGTCGCTCAATTCTCAATCACTAAAATAATTAATTCGTAATAAAATCCTCGATATCGGAAAATCTCGTTTGAAGAAGGAATACGGAAGAGAAGAAAAATCTCGCGTCTGAGAGTCTGTTTTCGCATAGCGGGAGAAAAACAGAGAGGCGAAGCTTGGGAGACGCGATGGGATCGCGTCATCCTAATCCTGGTCGACGTCGAGTGACATCGTTGTGATTAGCATCTGGCTGAGTTCTTCCTTCTCGTCGTCTCGTGGTCGTCGTCGTCGACGGATGCACGGTTTCATAAAAGAAAGAGAGGATCGACCGTTAACTGTTCGTGTCGCTTATAAATAGACGCATAACCCGGGGCGATAATCGAGGCATAATCGGCGCATAATCGTCGACAATGGGCGTATGCACGTCGCTGGGCATATGCGAGTCGGATGAAACGAACGTCGAGGACGAGTACGTATTGCTGGTTGGCACACGCAGTGTTTCGACTCGGCTGAAAAACCACCATCTGTCCCACCGAATATCTGCAATCTCGCTCGAACTTTCTCTGTTTTACATTTTCAACCCTTGTGTAATCAATACAAATTCTGCAAATTTATCATTAGACAGAAGCTACATAGATCAATTTCATAAATCGTAAAGCAGAGAGAAGAATTCTGGTATTGCAAATTTATTATTACTATTTTTTAAATTTACCCCTGGAATTTGCTCCATTAGTGTAGAAACAAAAATACCGCAGTTTACCGCAGTTCTGGAATAAAAAGGCAGAAGGAATCAGTTAATTTTTTGTCATTTCCTCTTTCTTTCTTTTTTGCAGAAATAAGAAAGTGAATCTAAATGAGCGAATATAATTAAAAATGATCTAAAAGAGGAGAAAAATTTAGCTTGTGATTATGAGATTTTTAATTTTTAAAAATAAAGTAGAAGTTATTCATAATTATTGTGGAAATTAGACGAGGTTGGAATTCCTCTGTCTTGTGAAATAAACGCACGGAAGAAAAGTAATTTGAGAGTTAAAAAATTGTTTTATTTTGTACAAAAATATCACTCAAGATTAAGTGTGATTGTACAGCAATCCGGATGGTATTATTATCTGAGAGATATAGAATATCGCGATTATTGCAAATAAAATTCTACAAACATATATACACGTACATGTAATATAAGTGAGATTTATAGATTCTTATAAACAAACATTGAAATACTATTAAGTATATTGATAATGAATTTCTTATTTCAAGTAGTATCATTATCCTTACATCAGTATCTGATGATGAAGAATCACGTGAATTTTCTACTTAATCCAAATATAATCTGGCACTATTATTATCAAGAAAAGTTCGAGCGAAATATTATGTGTATCAAAATGTGTCTTAAAATGTGCACCAACGACGAGTCACGCCTACGTCACTAATCGTGTAATAGGTATATTTTGCAATTTTGCACAAAATAATTAATCTGAGCAATTCTATATTTTTAAAAGTGATAAAGTTTAAAATAATTACTTTGTTGTAATTTCAAATGTTTCATTATTTTGAGCAATATATCTGTCACCTTGCAATACAGTGATAGTATTAATAAGGAAATACGTTTAGTTAATATAATATCCTTTTATGTCACAATCTTATCTCTTAACGATGTATCATTATTTATCGTATTATTATCTCAATTTTTTCATAAACGATAGACGTTTTCAATGTTTTAATTCATAAAAAGTATTAGACACGTAATGTCTGATAGTATTCTGTTTATTAATAACCACTTGAATTATGCTTTGTATATATTCGTCCCCATATTCATGTATAAAATCGACGCCATGTTTCGAGAACGCGCCCTATCCTTATTCGGTCCTAACCTAACAAACGCGAGTAACGATGAATCCTTTCGATTCACAAGGAAGCGTGATAGAAAAGTGCGTGAGATCCGACAAGGCAGCCGTTGCTATTAGAATTCTCGATGTCAGGCTCGCTTAATCTCCTTAAAGCCCTCTCCGCATCGAAGGATACTTTTGTGAGACCATTGGCTCAACTCTTTGATAATCCCATCTCTCGACAAACTATCAAACTATTTGGAACTTGGTGAGTAGCACCAAGGATATTCGGTTGACTTCTAACAAATTTTTCTTTTATATTTTTGTACGTTCCCTTATTGTTCATACATCAAAATATTGTCAGTTATTAGATGTTTCATGGTAATTAGAAAACTCGTCATTTATTACGATTGCAATAATCACGTAGAACTTTTATGGGAGAAGGAAAATGACCAAAAAGTGACAAATTTATATTCCTTTAGACGCCTAATATTCTAACAAGGCATCACACATTGCATACTTTGTCGTTAACTAAGATTCTATTGAAGAACTATCATCCGAAGAAGAGAAGGATGAAACATAACAATAATTCTTCGTATTCAATACATTTCATTTTGTTTTAGAAGTAAATTATAATATAATAATACACGTGTTTCATAGAACATTTATATTGCCTTGCCTTATTTTTAATTTGTTATTAAGTAACAATTTGACCAATATGTTTTTACGTAATATATTAAAATCGACTTTCCTTTACAAAATAGCGTTTGAACTTTTACATTTTTTTTTTTTACATTTCGAAGTTACGATCATTTGAAATCAGAAAGTTCCAATTCACATTTTTTGCCATAAATAATTGTATTTTTTATGATACGTTTAGGACTTATAAAATGATGTGTTACTAAAATTTTGTATGTGCCTTTGTTGAAGCATCGTTATCATTAATGAGTTTCGAGTATCTTTTGAGGATTCGACTGAATTTTTAATAAATGTTTCTTTTATATTTTTCTATATTTTCTTATTGTTACTCATTAGATGTTTCATAATAGTTAGGAAACTTGTAATTAATTATGGTTACAATAATTAGTATATAGAGCGTGTATGGGGAAATTTGTTGAAGCATCGTCATTGTCGATGAGATTGTTTTGTGATCGCAGAGTTGCAAGAGGGTTGTAAAAGTTACATTACGATGAGGGTGATGTTACGTAAAAGTTATATGGGTTATGTACAATATACAAGGTGTCTCAAAGGAAAATAATGAGAATAGTGGGGGAGGGGATTAGGAACGGATAATATGTAGACTATGGATTTTTATGAGAAATTTAAATATGCAAAAATTCATAGAATGTATATAATACGCAAAAATATACAAAATATCCAAAGTACATTGCCTTTATCCAACACCTTACACCTTTCCATTTGTTTAATTATATTCGTAAAAATTGCATAAATTTCTGCGCTCTATTAATAAGGTTGTTTTTGATTGGATTTAATGAAACTATTATATAATTTTTATTATATATATAACTATTATATATTATATGATATTAATATATTTTGGATATATTAATTACAGTACAATTCTTGTTAAATATCAATTAGCAAAATATATTTAATAAAAAAGAGAGAAATAAAGTGTATACTTCATCACAAATATTCAAAGTTAAAACCTGTTCCACCGCAATTACGAACTTCAATATTTGCACTGCTATCCTGCCGCTTATCACCAATTTCAGAAAGCTTCTAAATTTATGATGTGTACATAAAAATGTGATTGTTAAACCAATTTTTATACAAGACAGATACTATATATGCATATCGATACAGCGGATTTTCTAAAATCTCTAAATATATTCCATCGTACTAGAGGACAATCATGACTATCGTAGGCGATCTGGTACAAATAATACGCGCAAATAAACACGTAATCCTTCACGATAAGACACACTGATAAGAAATTAAACGACCTTGTTACAAAAGTCTCGTCTACCTACTCCTATAATTGATTCCCAATTTATCATTGAAGTGAAAAACATTATGTACCCAATAGCAAACAAGAAAAAGCTAATTCTCCTGGTTCTACTAATCTATTTGATATTCTTTTGCTTCATGTAAAATACGGTTATCTTATAAGTGTAAAAATCTGTTTGTAGATCCATTGCATTACTTTACATTCTGCATTCATGATTTTACTATCTTACTATCTTATTCTTGTATTGATCAATTTGAAAAAAAATTCTAAATTCAATCTACTATATTTTTAAGAGTATTCAAGAATATTAAAAAAATGGTCTAATTGCTTTAAAAATTATTTATTATTCTTCCGGAGAATACTTAATTTATAATGTGATTTAATTGTTTATAGCAAGAAAAACAGCAATATGGTTGACCAGGCAGTTTTGGACAAACTGGAAGCTGGCTTCTCCAAAGTGGCTGGCTCTGACAGCAAATCTCTGCTGAAGAAGTATTTGTCCAAAGAGGTCTTCGATCAACTAAAGACGAAGAAGACTTCCTTTGGATCCACCCTCCTTGATGTGATCCAGTCTGGTGTAGAGAATCTGGACTCTGGTGTCGGTATCTACGCGCCTGATGCTGATTCTTACACTGTTTTTGCTGATCTATTCGACCCCATCATCGAAGACTACCATGGCGGTTTCAAGAAGACTGACAAGCATCCACCAAAAGACTTTGGAGACGTCGATAGCCTTGGCAACCTTGACCCAGCTGTTAGTATTGAGAATTGTAATTTAGATGCAATGAAACGCACAGTATTTATTATAATATACAGGATTAAAATTGATATGGCAAATTTATTTTTATTCGGTATATAAAACCATAAAACTGTAATTATAAATTCATACTCATTACTCGTTACTACTGAGTAATTACTAGATAAAAGTAAGATGAGTAAAAACTAGATTTATCTTCAAATTTATTCTTTCTAAGAGCTATAATTACTATTACATTGAAATTAAGAGAACGATTCCTAGGCAACTTCTAAAATAACCTTTCCTCTTAAGAATTCAATAAACATAAAGTATTGATTAATTCTTTATTCTTTCCAGGGTGAGTTCATTGTCTCCACCCGTGTAAGATGCGGCCGTTCCCTGGAAGGCTATCCATTCAATCCCTGCCTGACTGAAGCTCAGTACAAAGAAATGGAAGAGAAAGTCTCTAGCACTCTGTCCGGCTTAGAGGGTGAACTCAAGGGAACTTTCTATCCTCTGACTGGTATGAGCAAAGAAGTTCAGCAGAAACTGATCGACGACCACTTCCTGTTCAAGGAGGGTGATCGCTTCTTGCAAGCTGCTAATGCTTGCCGCTTCTGGCCCACTGGCCGTGGTATTTACCACAACGATGCCAAGACCTTCTTGGTCTGGTGCAACGAGGAAGATCATCTCCGTATCATCTCCATGCAGATGGGCGGTGACCTTGGACAGGTACAAAAAAATGCATATTACGTACATTCTATAAATTCTTGCACTTTTAAATTTCCCATAAGTGTATAAAGAAATATCCACAATCTAATGGCTATATCAGTGAACGTAGGAACAAAAAAGTCTATAGCCTTTCAAGTTAGGTAATCAACATTTTTTTTCTTGAAGGTCTATCGTCGTCTGGTGAGCGCCGTGAACGAGATCGAAAAACGGCTTCCGTTCTCCCACCATGATCGTCTTGGTTTCTTGACCTTCTGCCCTACCAACTTAGGTACTACTGTCCGTGCCTCTGTGCACATCAAACTGCCTAAATTGGCCGCTAACAGGGAGAAGCTTGAAGAAATTGCTGGAAAGTTCAATCTCCAGGTCCGTGGTACTCGCGGAGAGCACACCGAAGCCGAAGGTGGTATCTACGACATTTCCAACAAACGACGTCTCGGTCTGACCGAGTATCAGGCTGTGAAGGAGATGCACGATGGAATCGCCGAGCTGATCAAGCTCGAGAAAGAACTTTAAACAGCGCGGCAGAGAAAAATCAACCACGCGGTTATTTCCCTCTTTTATTCGCCCTTTAGACGTTCTTGATACATCGAGGATCTCCTTTCCTTCAGAAAACCAAAACGAAATTCAAACATCTTTAAGAAATCTTCGTACTATTTCCCACATAAGCTGAAAGGAACGCGTATATCGAAGAGGAATTCGAAAAGAAATTTTCGAAGAGTTTGTAGCGTGATAAAAATGTATTATAGGTTGTTCACGTTTCCGAACGTGAGAAAGGAAATTAAAGAATAAAAGAACGACATCCTAAAATAAAAACAACTTCTAAAAGACAATGGGACATTTCTGGGATTTCTGATCCACGTTTTTTACCACGTGGTATAATAATCGTGGTATAATATGGTGTTTTGGTCCTCGATGTACTAAGACCTCTTCACGCAGCTATAAAGCGCGTTCTTAGAGTTCCAAACAGAGACGATGTACGTTCCGTTCGCGATAAAAATTGATTCTAGAAAACTCTAGCTAGCCTAGTCGAAATCTAAAGATCGGATCTTAAATACCCTAAATTTTTGAAAAAATATCTAGAATTGTCGTGAACGGTGAACTTTTACACGTCTCTACAGTCTCCACCTCCCTCTTTACACGCGCGATATAATTACTATTATTATTATTAATTAATATTATTACCGTTATATTATTATTATTATTATATTATTGTCTCTTACGTTGACTCAAGTTCCTTTGTATCAATCCGTACGAACAAAAAGAAAATGAAAAAGAGAAGAAAAAGCTTGTATTATAAGTTCTATATAATACGCATTATATTATGTCTTTAACAGTATTTTAATTTTATTTCACCCTATTTTCTTCTTTCTTTTTTTTCTAAAGACATGTAATATCCAGCATGTAGAAAAAATACACGCAGTATTCTTTCATTTTCTCTATCATTTTTTCCTTTATTTTGCCTCGACCTTTTGCTTTTCTCTTTCTACCACTATGAACCGGAAGTATCGTTGTATCTGCACCATGTTGTCTTGCGATGGAAATAATTCAACATTTATAATAATGTTTAACGACGAGGGAAAAAACGAAATATATCGTTATGTATGACGTTTACATTGATTAAAAACTACAAACGGGTCGTGAGACCTTTTGCTTAACACGTTGAGGACGCCATGGATTTTTGTACGGTGTTCCATACGAGAAATCGATTCTTTTTTACCCTATTTTCGACGAAATAAGTCGCGTCGTTTGATATGAATATAAAAGATTAATTTGTATGAATGAAAAAAGGCAAGGAACATTTTGTCGAGAGTATTACAATAACTGGATTTAATTATATGATTCTACGTCTGAACTGCCGCTGTTTTGACAACCGTCAAACCTCTTCTGGAAGTATTAGCTTTAACAACCTTTTATGTTTTAAAAGTAAGATTATTTCATTTTTCTCCAAAAGTGGAGCAATTTACGTTCAATCATGGCGACAGTTTAGTGTACGTATAAATTTTATTATCTTTTTTTTTTATAAAAACTGCGGAAAATAATAAGAGAAGATTCTCGAGCGTTAAAAAATTAGAGGATATGACAAAGAAGTGTCAAGTCTCCATTTTGAAATCTAAATCTAGCGCGTGAATCCGGTCCTTGATGTGTTAAAAAAACGTAACGAGTGCGATGTCTGCAGCATCTCGGTGGCCGTTTTCTAACGTGTGTAGGAAAGGATGTTACACACATATTGTGTTCCCATTCTCATTTTTTACTAAACCAAGAACATCTGCGACGAATATAGCATACTATATGCTGCAGCTGAGGCGGTAACAGCTTCACTACTATCAGATGTATGAAGATGTGAATTTAAGATACGAATAAAGAATATACACAATACTTCTTCTTCTTCTTTATTTAACTTCATTCCTTTTGATATCTTTACACGACGATAAGGAGATCTTTTAATCATACAGCAGAATTAAGTCTTTTATCAAAAAAATTAACATTATTCATGATGTGTAATTAAAATTGTCTCATAAATTTTCAAGTAGTTCAAATATTTAATGCACTCCAACAAATGCACAAAATTACAAAAAGAGTATATATAAACCGCAATTATAAAAACTTATGTATATACAATGTTTCTGAAATAGTATGAACGGAAAGCAGGTGATTCCTTGTGTAGAAGTAAATCAAAAATATGATAATAAATAAATAAAATTTTTTCGTATAGAACTCCGTCTTCGAGAAAATTGAGTTTGAATATCCATTAATACGGGTTTATTCAACTAAGAATATGAAATGTGAGATATAGGAATTAACACATTATCATCGGTTCATGTTTCTTTAATTCGCCAAGCAAGTACATAGTATTTATCTGTGATACAAAGACATTTTCAGTAATTTATAAACCATTAAAATAAATAGGTTATTAAAACTAACTACATAAGTTACAATTATACTAAACCCCAATTGATATTCATAAAAATGAATAAAAGTAACGACAGCTAACCAGATTGGGTGAAATAAGCAGATATGAACAAATTTAATTCTATATTTTCAACTTACTTTTACATGAGAAATCACCTCCTTTCTGGTTGTATCACAATTTCGAAAACACCCTGTATAATATGTATACTGTATATATATATATACTATATATATATATATATATATATATATATATTTGCATTAAAGCAAATTAAAAACTTATAACCTAATAATTCGTGTTCATAACAGTAGAAATATTACGAAAGTCTTGTAACAAAAGTCGTAAAACGTATTTGTTCGTAAAACGTACTTGTTCGAAAAATCCTGAACATATCATTATAGGAAAATGAGCAATATATATGCACACATACAAATATATGATAAATTCCTTCGAAAATTGAATACAAAAATAGCAATGGTGCTAATAGCTTAATAGCACTTGTACATCAAATTTGTTAACAATATTATACGTATTCATTAATAGTTTGATATAAAAAATATGGCGAATTTTAAACTTAAAAAGTTTAGACAGAGTTGAAAGCTTTCAACATCAGTGATTCTTTACTGCAGACCGTTTACCTTATATTATAATAGAGTACAGCAATAAACTATTCATTTCAGATCATTAAATAGGATTCTTTTTAATTATTTTACGAATTCTATACAGAGCTCCTTTTGGTATTTCGTTCGAAATACATGAAATCCTAAAACATAAATATTTGTAAAATCGATGAAGTTATTGATATTAATATATGTACAAGTCTGTCTATATGATAACTTACGATGAGAATACAGGCACCGAGTAAAACAGCTTTAATTTTAACGTCTAAATCCACAGGAAAACGTAGGCTGAAGTTATCAGCGTCCGTAAAAACTTCTGTAGTAAAACCACTCCATTTCTTTTTAATTTCTCCAACTCTATGTACACCATCGGCAGACTTTATCTGAGAGAAAGAAGAAAAGAGTTATGCAAATACTAGTTAAGTGATCTTTAAAAAGATGTTCTCCAACTGTATATTACAATTAATATTCTACCTTATATGTCACGTTTCCGCAACATCTAAAGCATGGTCCCTTAATCCTTAAAACTGTTTTCCCAGATGCATCACGAATAGAAAATGAAGGCCTAAAAATATGGCAGTTTTCTGTTACAGAACCGAGAAGCATGTCTCCAGAATACACCTCTAACATCTGAAAATAAATTCAGATTCAAATGTAAATTAAATTAAATTAAATTAAACTCGAGTTTATATTTAAATATATAATCCTTTATCGTGCACGGAAAAAGAATGTCGGTAATTTCGAAATTCGAAACAACTATTAAGAATGATTGAAAGAAAGGAATAAATCTGATTCTAGTTTTAATATTTAAATACGTCCAATATCTTTTTGCTAAATATTCATACATTGCTACTAATAAATCTGAATCAGAGAATTCGTGAGTATAAAGAATGTGAAAAAAAGTTTGGTCAGCATGTTGACTATCTCTATCTTTTACAAGGTTGCGCAAGGTAGATGCACAGAAATCGGCATAGCAACCCTGTTCGATGTATAAATCAAACGTTTCTTTTTAATCATAAATGAAAGCTGCAAAAATAACATTCACGATAACTAATAGAATAATAAAAAAAAAAGAATTACAATTAACCACGTTATACTCATTATATCCAAAACATTAATTCATTCAAATTTACAAATAGTAATTTGGAAAATATAAAAGTATCACAAAATCAGAATGTTTCAACACGTTGACGACCATGGTCGTCAGTGATCCACGTTACCAGATTTTTGAAATGATTGAAATAAGATAAATTTCATGGACTAACCAATTTTCAATAATATGAACGACTTACATAACATTGCCAGAAAAAATGCACAAATACAATATACTAATATTTTGCAAAAATTAAATATTACGGTTTAGTATATTTTACTCCATTGCAGCAAGGTAAAATATACAAAATTTGCTTGACAGTACAGTATGTTAATATAAAAATATCTTTCTTTATAAATCAGAATGGATGAAATAACAGATGTCTGAACGCCTGTAAAAATATTTGTTGTTATGTATTATAAGTTATCCGTACGATTTTCTTCTGTAACGATTGTGCGTTCGAAGAGTATTTGTATTAAAGGGTTCTATTTACAGCAGCTGTACGGGGATCGAGTGAGTGAGGTTCTTCACTAGAGGCCGAAACAACGTATCCAAAAGCGGCTTCGACGAGCGGTACTGGTCAAAGAATATCGATCGTGACCGGCTTTTCTAATGTGCCGAATAACTTTTCGTCAAAGGTAATCGTCACAGATGGTGCGCACGTGCGAAGAAAGTTTGCGCGTTGTGTGCACCGCATGTTCGAGAAGAAACTCAGACGAACGTTTTGCAAACCGTATCTATTGCCTGCCATGAATTACGGTAACGTGACTGCCAGACGTGTCCTTCGTTAACTGATTGGCTAACTACGTGACGAAGTTTGTATAATATATTGTCACGCTGTATTATTCCAAAAAATCATATGTGGAATGAGTATATTCCGCATCGCATATGATAGCATTAAAATAGAATTGTTTATCGCGAATTCTTGGCTAAACATTGAAATACTGAGTTTAGGATAAATATGTAGATGTAGATGTAAATATTTGTGGTCTATTCATATTTATAGTAGGTATAGTAACACATGTTCGTTACCATCCATTTTGTATATCATATTCCTTTTTGTATTATAACTCCTTAACAATGCTTCCAATGACATATGCTATATCACATTCTTTTCTTATTCTGATCTTCAGAATATAATGCCAACGCATGACTGGAAAAAACTGGGACATCCTGTACATTTCCAGTAGGCGGCCGAAAGAGTATAAGTCAGAATTATTAGTTTTACAGAGAAGTATTTATAATATTCAAAGTAATTTAAGAGCAGGTGTCAAATTTTAGATATAGTATTAAAACCTCAAGTAAAAGAATGAGAAAGAAATGGAATTGATTTGCATTATTGGAAACAAACATATCATCGTATAGATACGTATACAAGTACAAATTTTCTATTCCATTTATCTGTATGATTACTAATTGTACGTATTCGATCGTATTCTCGGATTGATATTAAAGAATGAAATACCTGCATGCAGCAAAAGCAACAGCAACCTGAACACCTGCAGGGTCGAACCATACGTAGGACTTCCCTGTGATTGGTGTCGCCCACATGTAATTCACAACCACGTAGAGCACCCAGGCATAGACGCGCGCATATGTTTGACTCTTCCATGATATAAAACAGTGGCTGACCATTAACATTCGTTACAAGGTATTTGTTCTCAGTCTCCCATCCAACGACAACTGTAATTATTTAATTGGTTCAGCGACAAATTACAATTGTTGCAACTGGACATTTGTACTGCTCAGTGGAAGGATATAGCATATTGTGTTTCGAATGATACAACACTAACCTTCCAATAATTCAAGTTGTTGCTGTATGTACAGACGATCAAGGACTATAAGGTATTCCAAGCCGGGTGGACAAGTCGTATTCTGCGGTGACCAGCCACCTAAAATGAAAGATTTATTAAAATTTTAATTACCTCTCTTTTCGTATGTTTTCTTCTAATAATAGGCTACTTTTTTTAACATATTTCAAAAAATTGATTTAATCCAATTTAGCTGTACATCCTTTGAATCATCTTCGACCCAATTACCCTGTTTTTAATCGTTAAAAAATTCTTAAATTTGAGGAGAATATGAGACTCGTTAATATATTATATAATTTCTTGTTTCACTTTTACGATAAAGTTCTCTATAACGATATTTATAAAAGGTATTAGTTATAAAAAAAAATATCTAAGAAAAGTATTTACAGGAAATATTGATTATAAAAGATATTTATATAAGAAATATAAAAAGACTAAAAACACTAATTTCCTATTTTTTGAGACGAGAACAAGAATGCGACGTAAGAATCCGAAGACTGTGGCGGGGTTAATTTAAGTTCCAGTTTCGATTTCAAAATAAAAGTATCATTAGTCTCGGTCGATCTGTAACTATCAAATTTTCAAATTTATTTTTATCGGGTCAAGGACCTCCATAAATTTAATTTCAGGCCATTTAGTCAGCAGTCAAGCGTGTAATAGAATCACCTCTTTTCCTCATCCGTAAGGAATCTGGTATAGCCCTTCTTCTTTGATCTATATCTCTTTAACGTGTTTCTGACCAAAGCGCGGAGCCGTCTTCGAATCTGCTGTATCTTTCCCTTCCAGGAAGTTTCAAAATATTCCGACTCCATCACTCACACACTTTTTACACAACCAAAATCTTCACTCTTTGCTTTTCATAATTGTAATAAATATTTCTAAATTGTTTATTAGCTCTATTAAAAATTTCTTATCTATATTATAATATGTACTATTTTCTAGTAATTATTCCTTAGCTCTTTCTCATTTTCTAACAAGCGTTTGTATGAATGAAAAACGTATTTCACAGTTAAAATTTCTACTCTTATTCTTTTCAGAATTATAAACAATGATTTAAGATTGTTTATTAGTCCCAGTAAAAATTGTTTATTTATATGTCATTGTATACTATCTTTTATTTTGCCTCATTTTTAAGAAACGTTTGAGAGAGTGGAAATGTACTTCACGAATTTATGCGAGGCGTGAAACCACGTTACGGAATACCGAGAAACATTGGCAGCACTCAATACACTAATGTCAGCTATTTTCTCAAGTTTCTCCTGCTCAGCAAAATGATAAAGCTTATGTACTTTCCTTGAGATAGATTCAGTTAGAACGGTTTGCTTTTTCACGTTATCTTTGTAGATAAAGAAAACAATAAATACTCCCCCTAGGTTAAAACTTTTCCAACTGTTTAATGTAGTATCTTAAAATAATTCCAATCTCTTCCCTATACTCTATTTATTTGTCCACATTTCTTTATCTCCCATGGAATCTTCCATATATTATTTATTTTCTTATGATAATTCTGTATACATATTCTTATATACGTGTATATAAGAAAGCAAATTATCTAACAATAGAACAAAATTTAATCAATCTGTCAACAATTTACAATTTTTATTCCTACATTTTTTTTTAATTTTGTGTGATTTTTTGCTCAAAGTATTTTTTCTAAGTACAATCATAAATTGAGTCTTTTAAATAACCGTTTCATTTTTTTATAAAACAAATGCTATTGGAAATTTTAGTTATGTCAAAACTCTGAGAAAGTATTACGATAGAACGTCGCGTTAAGAAAAGGGAAACAGCAGAATTGAAGGTCTCTGTGGTGTCGCGAAGTGGAATTTTATACATAATTATACAGCCCTTCGTCGGTATCAGATTGTCAGTCCGTCGATGCATTTCCAACTCGTTGTTTCATAAATTAGCCAGAATACTATTTAATCTTTGTATATCGAAAACTAGTTATGGATCATCTTAACACGCAACCATACTACATAACTGCCATTTTACTACTCGACCATTGCGAGAATCAAAGATCATTTCGAAAATTTCATTCAGATAAAATAATTTTTCTTTCATTGAGAATCCTTCACAACATCTTATAGAAAATTATTTATGGTAAAAATAATTGTAAAGAATTAATGAGTTCAAAAGAAATGTTAGTTTTTAACATCATTAATAGTTTATTCATTTTTGTAATAATCTTATTTTTTAGCGACTATCTGCACAATGAAACTGCTTGAAGGACACTGCGTGAAGTTGGTGATAAGTAGGCTGAAAATACTTGTACATTCCTGAGAAAATTAAATATGCAAAAATAAGTATATGGAAAGTATCTAATATTCTAGAAATATACAAAATATTCAAAGTAAAGTATTCATTGCTATACTTCGAGAGTGCTGTATGTTTATGTATGTTTCGCTTCTTTAATTGAACTTAAGTATTAATTTACATCTTGCATAATCATCCGCGGTCTAGCGATAAATAAAAGTATCGTGTTACGATTTAATTAGAAATGGAGTTTTCATATATCAACGATGTAGCGCTTCCAAAGAAGAATAATAATAGAAAAGTAAGTATACGAAGTACTTATCAATAGTCACATAGCAACTCTGATCGTAATTATATATAAATTTTTACATTCATCCATAACCAGATATTATAAATCAACTCTGGTCATTAACTATCTTACTATAACATCACTGTAATAACATTTCACTAATGAACATTTTTCAAGATTCTTATTAAACGCTTATCATTGATAACACTTATAATTAGTAGCTGGTCAATATTCAACACTTATAAATAACTGCTCTACCGGTATTTACGTAATACGTTTTTTTTTTCTTGATCACAAATAAAATTAACTGATTTAAAGTAATGGCACACGCGATCTATAGATGAACCATATTAATTGATTCGCATTGTACCTTTTTTAGAAAGATTTAGGAATCGATCGAGATCACAAATAGTATTTACTAGCGATAAGAGAACGATGCGAGCGAGAACACGAAACTGGATGTCACTTATCCTGCATACGTGACGCTTCCATCAACGAAGACGACTATTATCTACTTACTGATCGTCACTTGGCAAACAGTGGCTGTATCGTGCTTCGTTTACGAGCCTCTCTTCTTCTCTTACTATATGTACGTACCCAGATAATATTAGTGAGTGATAAATTCAAAGTCGAGTTACTACCTGAACACGATGAAGTTTTGGAAGTATTTAAAAAGCTGCAGGATTGTTATGAAAAGATTATATTTTATAGTACTACTCTAAAATTAATCTTTAATTAACACATAATATAACATTTATATATAGTATATTTAATCTTATGAATATAGATCAGATTTATTTCTCTCGCCTGATAGTAATTATAATTTTTATATATATGCAGTCTTTCAATTACAAATTTCATAACTTTGTTCTATCGTTCTATGTACGTATTTGTTAAAATGATATGTAATCCAAATGTACGAAGAATATGACATCAGGCTTAGGTATTTATATTTAGTTAAAAAAGTCTTATAATTTACTTTTGTATTAATGTATTAATTGTTTCTTGGTAATTTATGTATTTGAATTAATATTTTAATAATCTATTTCTGATTAGTATAAGTACGGTTTGTGCCAACAAGTCTTTTATCGAAGACATTACATTTAAAAAATAATCTTGACGGAATCTGATAAGACGCGTATATCTCAAGGGCGCTTTAATCAAGAATTTTACATCTACCTCGTTAGTAATTTTATATTGTCCCGAGTAATTGTTTTCGAGCAGTGAAATTTTTTGTAAAATAACGGAAACCTATAGAAATATATGTTAAACATTTACAAATAGGTAACCATATTTATAGGTACAGGAACTAGAAAAATAAATTTTAAATAGACAAAACAAATTTTAAATAATTTTACCTTGTGGTATCATTGGTAACTCGGGTTGTGGTGCTTCAGGTCCTGGCATTGATATCCCATATGGTGGTGGTGCAGGTTGTGGTATCCCAGGTTGTGTCATTCCTGGTTGTGGCATCCCAAGTGCCATCCCGGGTTGTGGTATTCCAGGTTGAGGTATTGAAAATGCACCAGGTGATGGTGCAGTAGCAATAGTCGGCGGATATGGTTGTAGCGCAGAATAAGAAGTCGAATTCATTTTTTTTGTTTAAATAAATTGCTCTCTTAAAATCCACAAGATAAAATTTCTTAAACTCCTATCTCCCCTGAAATTAAAAAGAAAATCATGATTAAAAATCAATCAATCAAGCTTAATACCTAATTATATTATTTTAGTAAAAAAGCTGCATACATACAATTCGAATTCTTTTAAAATTTAGTGACATACGTATGTATATAACATTCTTAGGATGTAAGTAATTTTATTACATGCATACAAAAATATGCATTTGCATGTGTATTTTGTAAAGAACTTACTGTAAGTATTATACAAAAATTAAGTGATATAATTCTATGTAAAAAGTTAACAATCAAAGTACTTCTCTTTACTTTGTTTACTTTTCATTTCGGTATCTAGGTTATGTTTGTGTATATCTCCTAGTCGGTAACGCTGTTCGTATAACGACCTTTCTTATCAACGGAGCGGTTGCACTGAGTGTAGTTACGAAAAAGATCGTGTGGTGACGAAACTCTAATCGTATAATACTGTTTATGTTATTGAAATTGTCAGGTCATTGTCCGCTCATAAAGGTCGTTGTAACTTATGGGAGGATATGAACTGTATGAACTATAGCCGATAAATTTTCATTCTTTCATTGATAACAATCCTTTGTCTCTCGATATGTCTATGATCGATAAATTACACGGATATTGTTGGTCAGATACCAATTCAATCATAGTATAAACTATACTATTACAAATTCAATTAGCATATAATTGCATGATAGTGGCATTTGTTTCTATCTTTTCATTATCTTTATCCATACATCAATTAAACATTATTCATCACGTTTTCATTGTTTTGCATATTGAGTGATTTATAGTTATCTCAAGAATTATTAAGGGTAACAGCAAAATTCTTTTTTGGTATCTCAGTTCAAAAACCTTTTGCCAAATACATGGATGCTGCTGTTAACATCCTTGTGAGTATCCTATGAAAGGTTCCAATAAATCGTAGAACGATTACTTAAAAGAGAAATTTGTTATTGTCTCTAATAATTTCCAAGATTATATTTTGTAACTTCATTACTAGACTGCGGATGTTTGCATTTTTGGAAAATTTGATTTCCAAGATTTACAATTTCTGTAAATTTCCAAAAATCTACGAAATACATACAATATATGCAAGAATGTACAAAACATCCAAAGTAGAATATATATTATGATATTTAATAGATGAAACAAATTTTTATATAGACCATTTCCTTAGTCAGATTCATAAAAATATAAAATTGTATAAACATCCGCTGTCTATCATTATATATAAAACACACTTTAAGACACTAGATTCTAAGGACTCTATATTTCCACTTTTATTCGCTCTATTTAGGTTATGTATATACATTTTTGCGGTTATAATATATTTAATATGGGATAAATTAAAATTCTCACAAATTCTTATGTCTTATTAAATTATAATGTAACATGATATAATTTAAAAAAGAAAAAGAAAAGGAAAAAATAGTTGGTAAAATAAACATGCAGCAAAATAGGCAGAAAAGTGTAGTGCGAATTGAAAAGAAAAATAACACCTTAATCTAGTTTCGACCTCATTGAATGCACTACTTTTTAATAGCCTTGAATTAGATTTCATGAGACCTAATCGACGGTTTCCTCGTTTGTTACGAACAACCTCGATAACTTTTCGTTCGTACGATCTTTTTTCAATGCGCGCGCTCGTAACACGCACTGATTACGCTTTTCACGGTGAACGAACGACAAATTATACGAATTAGCGTTACACGATCGGAGCGAACCACATTTTGGTGATGCTCCAATTAATGACACTGAAAATCATCGATAAGCGTGGCGATAACTGCACGTGCATTTCAAGAACCATGCGCATTGTTCTGTATATTCAACGATAGCTGATTCGATGATATTTCCAAATAAATCATTTGTTTGCTTGTACAATTAAAATCACTATCAATTTTAGCTTACATTTTGTTTATTTATTATATTAACAAGCACCGACATTCGTAACATATTTATATTGTGTAAAAATGTGTAACATGTGTTATTATATATTTGTACAAATTTCTAATGAAGTATAATTTATTATTTTACAAATAAAACCTAGCTTTAATGTATTTGAAATTATTGAAATTTGATTGTAGTATAATTATTTTTATTTAGATATTAGATAATTCCTAAAAAAAAGGAAATGAAACTTCTTGTACTAAAGATAAAAATAAACTAAACTACAATTTTTTCAATACTTAGGAGGATGCAACTTTTCAAAAGATCAATGAATATTAACCTTTAGTAACTAATTATCACCATTCGTCACCAAATACTACGTAAAGTGATGCATTGTTCAGTTATGTACACTTTCATCGGGTGATGTCATCGTGTCTCACATGTGTCTGCGTTCGCATACCACAAGGTCGTTAGTGCTTGACTATAGGAATGACGTATATCTACATGGGGATACACCAATACAAAAGAAACGGGAGGCCTCTGTAAACCGCAAGATACGGTAGCAACATGCGCTTCCGGTTTTTCAGAAAAGTATTAGCTACGCCCTTTAACGATGGAAAACGAAACATGAACTTACTTGTAGCTTCTCGTTATCTCTTTCTTTTTCTCGTTCTCCCTGTTTCTCCCTCCCTAACCCTGTCTTTCTTTTTTTTCAACACTATGCAAAAGAAAGGGAAATACTCAATAAAAACATACGAAGAAACAAGCTCAATAGAAATCGAATTTTCTTGTCACGCACATCTCTTTAGATGTTTTTCTTATTGATCTATTTTAGGAATATCGTATTTATGCGGTGTTTTCATGTAAGTGAGAAACTTTGTTTAGATGAATAGACAATGCTTATTTTTCTATTGCTCAATGACGCAATACGATTGACTTTGCAAAAAAAGCAATTAAAATTGCAAATATCATCAACAAAAAGTGGTTCGTATTCTGTGAATCATTTAACAAGCCCGGTATAACACTATATCTTTATTTAACTATTATACAAGGAAATGTGCAATTCGTATGACTTTTAATAAACGATCAAATTTATGCTAATACAAATTATTATTATTATTGTTGTTATTTGTTTATTGTAATAGGGATCAAAACCTAGTACATTCTTTGCTTACAAATATGTACGTTTAATACAATTTTGATTGCTTCTTAATTTATTACATATATACGTATTATTACTATAACTATGATTATAAGTTAATATAAATAACGATTATTCAAATTCTCATCTTAGAACAAAAAATGTTGTTGCCATAATATTTATTAAAAACCAAAAATGGACAAAAAACAAAATTTTACAGAATAATTTGTGATATTAATAAAACTCACTGATGAATGCTTGGGAGTTCGTGGCTTTTGAGATCGTGGATAGTGCTGTCTGGAAGATAAGAGAATGACACTTGCATCCGGTAAAGGGAGTTTCCGTGATTCCTCTCTTACTATTTTCCTCGGGTGTACGATTATACACAAAGAAAGAGCGAACAGTCAGTCCGCTCATCGAGCGCTGCGATTCGTTACGACTTTTCCAACCCGATCAGTATTCACCAATCGTAGAACAGTTCGATCAAGTAAAAAGGAGTCATGTCGGAAAATTTGGAAACAGGTCTTAAAGCACGATTTTTCAGTCCCTTACGAGATAAGTTTTGGAAAGATATATATTGAGTAGACGTAAACTAGTTATAGGTTGAAAGCGGATAGAGACAGTTCAGGCAGTGGTCCGATGTTCGGCGCAGGAGGTACGAAAAGAAAATCCAAGTGTGATAAGATGGCGTCACGCACGTCAGATCTAGGGAAGAAGTGAGGGGTAGAGGAAAGACAGGAAGGAGGCAGGCCAGGCGAACGTCGCCAGGGGACTGCGGTGTGTGACAGAGAGTGTGAATACGGGTGCTGTCATGTCTTCTTCGGACCTTAAGAACGGCTACATTTCGATCACGGTAAAACCTTGTGCACGATTCATCGTTTAATAATATCATCAATGCCTTTGTCCGGCAATAAGAATCGTTCTAATTCTAACGCGATCGTCTCAACTATACGAAGAAGACGGAGTTAATATAGCGGCAGTCAATTTTTGTAGTGTTCGAGAAAGAACAAACGTGCAACGATAATCGGCTAAAAGGTACTCGAGAGAGAGAGAACCTTCCTCTCGGTCCTGGACACGTCGAGGAGGAGGAGGAGACGGAGGAGACGGAGGCGAACTGCCAAAGAGATGCGCGAGTTCAAGGTAGTCGTCCTCGGCTCGGGCGGGGTAGGCAAGAGTGCACTTACCGTGCAATTTGTTTCGGGATGTTTTATGGAGAAGTACGATCCGACGATCGAAGACTTTTATCGGAAGGAAATCGAAGTGGACAACTCGCCGTGTGTACTCGAGATCCTCGATACCGCCGGTACCGAACAGTTTGCGAGTATGCGCGATCTATACATAAAGAACGGCCAAGGATTCGTCGTAGTTTATAGTCTGACGAATCATCAGACTTTCCAAGATATCAAGGCGATGAAGGAATTGATAACGCGCGTTAAAGGTACCGAAAGGGTACCTGTATTACTCGTCGCGAACAAGCTTGATCTCGAGCATCAACGCGAAGTGGATACCGCCGAGGGTAACGCTCTGGCGCAACTCTGGGGTTGCCCATTCGTCGAAGCATCTGCAAAACATCGCACAAATGTGAACGACGTGTTCGCGGAGATTGTACGCGAGATGAACGTCAGCCCTGAGAAAGAGAAGAAAAGCTACTGTTGTTGCAGCATCCTCTAATAATTAATCAAAATCCTGAACCATGGGCTAACCGAGCCATGTTAGGTAAAGGAAATGCATATAGTGGCTGGATCGCAGTACACTTGGTGAAAATTTCATTCATCCAGTGGCTACGCTCTCTCTCTTAGGCTCAATATTGGGCTTGTGCTGTGAATTCGCCAATCTGTAAGACTAATATTATGATTGTAACGCCTGGATTTTTGTGAATTCAAAATACGTCAAAGACTCATGCCGTCTCTCTTGGTTCTTTTTCTATTGGAAAATCATAGCCTGCTACTTGGCTGGCTGTTAAATATTTTAATATACATGGATAGTATTATGTGTAATATTATTGTA
Source organism: Bombus waltoni (assembly GCA_014737395.1). Classification (NCBI taxonomy): domain Eukaryota; kingdom Metazoa; phylum Arthropoda; class Insecta; order Hymenoptera; family Apidae; genus Bombus; species Bombus waltoni. The sequence goes on along the minus strand of JACXII010000028.1, from coordinate 1,783,658 downwards.
ATATATAATAGTAGATATAAGTGGGCAATGAAAGAGGTAACTCCGTCAGCAAAGGACCAATACTCGAGAGAGAAAGAATGAGAAAAGGGAATAGCAAAATGGAATAGGAAAGGACACAGATACCATCGAGGGTGATAACAGAACTGCCCTGCGGTAGTTGTTACTTGTTAACAGCGAAACCAAACTCGATACGTCTAGCTTTCTGCTCAATCTAAAATTCACCCGTTGCGTATTTGTTCCAGTCCATGAACCTCTATTACTCGCAGGTTAGATGCTGATTAACAAAGCATCCAAACTATTTGCAGATATTGAAGGAATCACTGTGGTGGTCAGCCATTTGAAATAGTAAACAGAATTGCAAACATTAGAATAAATGTTGTTTACAATGTACAGTCAAGAATTGGAAAGAAGATAGGTTGTTTTAGATACATTGTGCAATGATTTTCATTAATGATATGTTACCTATGCTCAATGTCAGAGGCTGCAGTACATTGTATAGATGGCTTGAATGGTATGTCGTTAATGGTACTGGTATTGATTACAGTTCCAATATTAGAAGTACATTTTATTGAGGTGAACATGATGGAGTATTGAGAATGGTCACTAATGAATAGAATTTTATATTTGAGACCAGAATATAAATATCAAAAAGATTCCACAGTATACCAGATATTGTGTGTATTCTTATTTCAATAAGAATTACCTTGATCAGAATGAGAACTGAAAGCATAACATCCAGTGCTTTAATTGATTAAAGCATGAAATGAAAAGGAACAAAAGAAAAGAAGAAGAAAGAAAATTGCAGTAATATTACAGAAGGACAGTAGTGCATAACATCAATCGTAAACATAATTATAGGATTTATATGGTAAAGTGTGTACAATAGAAACAAAAATACAAGATCTTTATACAATTCCAAAAAGTTTTATGGCCAATTTAAGACAAAAGAAACCAGCAAGAGGAGAGAGGTGAGACTTTGAAATGTGTTTTTTCACAAAGGCTTGCTGGTACATTGATCCCTTCAACTGCAAAATACGTATGTGGTACTCATAATAATCAATATATCCATTGCTTTGTACGAACAAAAAATGTCCTTTCGAAACTGATTATCATTGAGTTTGTGAATGTAAACAGATAGATGTAACGAAAAAGAAAAAAAAAAAGAAGCAATGGACTCCCTTATAAGTAGTAGTAGGTCGTGTGTAATTTTTCTCGTGTGATCAAAAAAAATCATATTATCCGATGTTAAATACCGCTTTTATACCATAACAGTCATTACATTAGCTCGATATGTTACTATTTAATGCCACCATCGAAGTCATTAATTTCCGTGTGATTGCTGCATAACGTACCTTAATAAAAAAAAAAAAAATGAGGGTTGTTCAATTTGATTATCTTCTCTTTTTTTCTTTTTTACAAATTTTAATTGAAGGATATTAAATCCTGATTTTATAAAAACAAAAGAAAATGTGAATTTATAGTTTGTATAATATCTACTTGTTCGTCTCAATTATCTGTCTTTCGGATCGATTACGAATGTTGAATTGTACACGACCGACAGCGCTTCCCGTATTCGAACGTGTCGAAGGGCCGTGATATCGAACTGAAAAGTTTCAAACGAACTGATGTACAGTATTTCTATCATTGGTAGTTAGAGAGGACAAAAAAAACGAGTCCAACGATATAGAATTCTTGGGAAGAGTTATCGATCGTACACTTAATTCGTTCTCTCCAATTGTCGGTGCACTTTTAGAAATGTCGTTTCGTAGCGAATATGCGGGGCTGTGTGTTCTTCTTTCTAATATCGCAAAGCATTTAACTTTGTGCATTAATAACTATTATACATTGTTCGGAAATTTCTATGTTTTTTTTTAATTTCTCATATTAAGTTTAATTATATGTTTCACGTTAGATAATTATATATTATAAGTTTAAACGATTATTTGTTATTTTTTACATTTTAGTCTCATTCCAAAATAGTAGTATTTATAATTTGATACTTTAGAAACCATTATACATTGTATATGTATATGTATATGTATATGCATTAGGGGAACGAAGTACTCGAGTATATTATACAGTAGAGTATATAGAGGGAGAATCCGAAGTAGCCTCGCGTATTCGTCTAATGAAGGGTGCTAATACGTTTCATCAGTTTAAGATTGATGAAGCGTATACCGACGTAGCGAATCGGCCATTTAATATATTTCGTTATTGTACTCAAATAATATAAACACAGGCAAGGAAGAAAAAAGGGGGAAAGTGAGTGGGAGGGGGGAACGGGAGGTGGCAACACAGATATAATTATTCGTATCCTCTATTTTATCACTCGGAAAATTCATAGTCTCGCTGTGATCCCGTAGATTATAACCGCAGTTTTTCTATTAAAAGGCGACGATAATAACCGCGTATAGAAGCCTTTCAACGGCGAATCAAAGGGCCTCTTTGTGAAACGTGTAATCGCTCTCGCTCTATTATCGTTACGTTTTTTCGCCCTCCTGGGTTTTTTGTGCTTCGCGAAAACCATAGATCGGCAAAGAGAATAATAAAAAAAGAAAGAATGAAAAAAGGAAAGAAAAATGGTAGAGTGAGGGGTTGGACACGGGGGTGGGGGAAAAGTAAAGGACGCTCATTGACTGCCCGCGGGATAGCTTTCTAAGTACATTATATACACACTAAATGCACTAAAAAAAAAAACGGAATAAAGGGAAAAAGAAGTTTCTATATTTGTATCGCTTCTGAACGTACACGCACACGTTTCTCCGGCGTGGGATCACGTTTTAAGAATATTTTTCTAAAGAATGCGCTGAAAACTTTTGTACACAAGAGAGAGATGATGAAAAGAAACCCAAAAAAATGAAAAATGCAAAAAAAAGATGATAAAATACTACTACTAATAATAATGATAAAAAACTGTCCTCTTACTTGGAAAGCTATCGAGCATTAAGAAAATACTAGAAAAAAAAAGAAATAGAAAAAGAAAAAAAATCGAGCTTCGCCTGAGTGAGCATATCAAGTGTCAAGGACCAGGTACGTTTCGTTCCCTTGTTTCTCGGCCAGCAAATCTTTTTTAGTATTATCTCTCGTTTCTTTTTTTTATTTCTTCTATAACAAAAGTGAAGGAAGAAAAATGATTAGGAAAAGAGAAAGCACAAGAATTCACCACCTATAAAAAACGATTCGCATACGATTTTATAATTAGATATAAATAAATGAATGAATAAATAAATGATATAAATATAAATATATAAATATATATATATATATACATACAATATATATGTATACATGCAGATTTGTTACGCAACTGGGTCACATTAATTCGAGAAACACCACGATTTAGATGTATATCGGCCTTTCAGTACTACCTGCGTATGATATTGAGTACGAAATAATACGTTATATTTTTTACAATGTGAAGAATCTGTAAATATTATAGCGTCGAATTATATATAATAATAATATTAATAATAATTAATAATAATATTAATATTAATGAAGGAGAAAAAATTTGAAGGAATACTGATCTGACATTCGAAAAGACAACAATGAGAATGGCTTACAGTAAAAAAATGTGCATTTCATTGACAAACAACCTTCGCGAGATATAGTTATGTTCTTTGTTGTTTTAGCCCGTCTTTCTTTGGTTCGTTGTTCTTTGATCGGATTAACTATACTGTTCGAGCGATAATATCACTTGGGTAGACAAGAAACAGATACTCGAGACCACTCGATTGTAAACGACACCATCCGCAAAAATTGCTCGCTGGTATTTCGAATTCTTTTTTTTCTTTCTCCATCGGAGATGTTTGTTAATCGCGTCGATAAAAGAAGGAGGAGAAATAGGTGAAACGAAAACATGCGTATTTTTTACCAGTAGCGAAAGAAAAAAAAGAAGTAAAACATAAGAGTATGTAGCATTCGTGTATTTCCCTATTTAAAAACAGGGATGAAAATAAACGAGTATCTTTTTTTTGTGACAAAATATTCTCATTCTTGATTTCGTTTTCATTTGTCAAAAATCTGCTTTCAATTATCAAACGTTGTATTGTATTCCATTTATATTACCAGCATAAGAATCTAGTCACTATAGAAATCTTGTAACTCAATGACATGGAAAAAATGTATGGTTCTTAACTTGGAGAAAATAATGGTTCTATTATGAAAGGCATCACTGTACTACCCTATTGTCTAATTAATTAAAAGTCGATTCTTTATATTGAAATTATCTTAAATATTAATTTTTTGATATAGTCTAAGGAATATAGCATAGATCTAATATTTGTAGATTAAAGATAGAAATCGTAATTTAATTTCAAAGACGATAGGCTGATACAGCAATTTTGTCTCATATTGCAGACCAAATCTTTTTCCATGAAAGCATTGAGACTATCCAGAGGAAGCTACCCACTTGATTTTTGCCTGTCTCAATACTGGTGCACATTTTTTCTTTGTATGCAATTTTTTCACATTTTTTTATTACTAACCAATGTACTGGCATTTTGGAAATATCGCACAAATATAATATAGAATAAAAACAAGCAACAACTTTGGTACTGATTATAAAAAAATCCTTTACGACATAAAGATGAAAAATTGGAGATTTTAATAAGTAGTTTAGAGATTTAAGATGTAAAAAATTTTTCGTTACAAAGATTGAAAATACATACAAAAAAAAAACCTATAATTTTTAAACTTGTAAAATTTTTAATAAATTCTTTTACATAAAGTGATTCAGTAATAGAATAATCGAATTAGGAATTTATTGATCGTGGAGTTTAGTTGTTTTATTATTTGTTATAAAAATAATTTTTTAAATACTTTATAATTCGATAAAAGTTGCGTAGAAACTAAAATCTATGGGCTCAAAGAAGAAAACGAATTGTGTAACGAATTAGTGGTAAGTATATATATAATTTACAAATATAGAGTGCGGCAATAACTCTGATCACTTAAGAATATCTCAAGGTCACCTCCGTTTTTAAAGTTCCGTGCCATACTTTGATATGACTGCTAGAATAAAGAATGATTTCAACGACCCCTAATTCAATGTCATTCAACAAGAAATAAAAGAGTAAGCAACAAACCTTACGTCATAATAAATGTTCAAAGTGGTGCCTATTTACGTCGATGCAACTTTGAAATCGTCGAATTGTCAAAGCTCGTGTACTTGTTATCACTTCTGGATTGATTGTGGCACATACTCAATGAGTCTTTATTTCATATCTTGTAATATTCTCCCTGTATTAGTCATTGGACATATTTACATTACATTAGGTATTTGCAACCAATAAGACGACTGTCTCACGCCTTATGCACGGTAAAAACTACTTGATAGAATCTTCTTCAATCGATGGATAGGACGTGGTAGGTCAGTTTCGTAGCTTGCTTATCTTCCTGATATAACACCATTCGATTTCTTTCTGTGAAAAATATTAAAAAATACTGTGTACCAAAAAAGCTAACAATGCTATTAGGCATGAAACAAAGACTCAATCAATTTGGAAATGATAAATGCACAGGCTTCGACAATTCGATGGTTTCAAAATTTGCACAACTTTATTATGATGTAATATTTGTTGCTGTCTTGATTTGTGTCTTTTAATTATTATTAAACGACCTTATATTAAGAGTTGTAGAGATCGTCTAAACATCCTCTAGTTTACCAAGCATAAAAAAGTACAGCAAGCAATTTAAAAGAAAGAAGATCTTGAAATCTTCGAAAACCTTCCACCTACAAAAAGATTACTACTATTATATTATGGCCTCTTTACACCATACAACTTCTGTAATCAAAACTTTTCCATATCTCTAAAAATAACAGAAATATTCAGGATGATCAGAGTTATCGCCGCAGCCTGTGTATTAATCTTAATATTATAAATAGAATATATTTTACCTAATACAACTATTCCAGCATATCATGAAGTATATTAGATTTCTACTTTAACATTTTGTGAAGTTCCAGGATGGTATCGACGATAAAGGCCAACTTACATCTTTTAACAGTAAAAAAAATGAAATAGATTACATAAATGTAAACTTAAAATATAAGTAGTTTAAATTCAACAAAAATTCAATATTCAAAATCCATTCTCACTTTTATTTATTTCGGGACAAATAAATCATTCATTCTCCTAATACATTCATAAGCTTCTGTTGCAGGTACTGTCATACAAGCAGAAATTATTTCATAAGTCACATAACAATTTGAGACTTTTAGAGAATGAGGTATTTTACATGTTGCTTCACAATATTCATTGCACTTATTATATTTAAAGCACTGATCGCTGAAATGATGAAAAGTGTTTAAAACATCTTGCAGAAAATTTGCAGGATCGTTTTCTGTCTGATCATTTAAATGCGTAATACAGGTAGTGAATAGAGTCGCATAAGGGCTATGTCTTATGCTTCCATCGAGTCGGTTGATATTTCTAATTAACGATTGGTATACTTTCTCGTAATTTTCTATTCCTTCAAGTGATACAAATGTTCTACAGAAACGCGTGAAAGATTTAAGTAAAAATGTGAATAAATCGTATCCACCGATAGATGGATATTCTAGAGATAAACAACACGCCTCCATCGTCAAACGTAGAATATGATCGTATGCATCGATTTCGTCATTCCATCCAAAAACGAACCAATAAATTATAGTAAGTTCCGAAGCTATTCTCTGATATTCTTCTTCGGTTGAACGAATGATCAAATGGCGCAGAAAGTCTTCTCTTAATAAATTTAAATCAGACAAATAATGTCGCAATTTTTCTGAAGTTTTTGGATCTTCTTTCAATCTGTTCAATACAACAAAACAACGTCTTTGATAATCTTCGATTATATAGATTACACTGACGCCTTTCTGTATAAAATACCAAAGGGGAGCGAAATGTAACTTGTCTATTGGTTCGATGACAGATTCAATCCCATCAATAATGTCTTTTTTCATTGAAACAGGAAAATCTTTGTTTTCCAAAAAATATGGCAATATTCTTGTTATCTGCATAAATATTTCATTGCTTATATATTTGGAGATGCTTGTATTTTTTCGAAGGAACGACATTCTTTTTGAAAGAGCTATTATCAAGTCTTTAATATTCGTATCTTTGGTACATTTCACCTGCAGTTTGCGAATACTATTAAGAACAGAATTTATGTTTGATACATTAAGGGTGTCTTGCCTTAAATATGGTATATAAACGTTATTTATCAAGTCATGTACTTTAATTACAGAATTGTCTAACATGATATTCACGAGGTCCATGAATTTCTTAGTATTCCATTCTGTATTTTCTATACAAATAACTCTTAGCACACTTGTTAATAATATTTGATTATTGCCTTCTCTTATTTGCATAAATGGTGATAGTAAAAGTAAATCATTAGGAGAAATCATAATATTTCTATAATGAGTATGACCAATAGTAATTTTCAAAAGTACTATTAGTACCATTTTAGGATTTTTTAAAAGGAACAGTAAAACCGTTTTTAAATTCGTGGAAGTTTGTAAATTTGTGTTTTGCATAATAAACTCGTGAAATGCTTCATCCGCATGCGGACATCCTAAATAACTTTTACCATCATATTTCGTTAAATACATCATTATAATTTCGTAAATATCTGTTACGCTTTGACACGATAATATTTTCATAACTAAAGTATAACTGAATTCTTTTAAATCTTCCTCTGTTGATTGTGTGAGAACAAAAGTAAGATATTCTAACAGTGTTAAACAGTCTTTTTTTTCTAGTAATGATCTATTGTCATAAACGAAATCAAGCGTCGTGCGGTCCCATTCTTTATACCTACATATTAGTTCTCTCATGAGCTCCTTTTTACCACTACATATGGCGCAACAGAGTTCTGATAAACTTAAAGCAAAGCTCGACTGTTTAGGATCTGATTTACATGATAACTGCTGTAAACATTCTATCAAATGCGTGTTCTCCGACAATTCTTTATCATTTGATATAAAGTCTATGAAGTAATAACATTCAATTCCAATGGAACGTTGTAAAGAAATCATATTGTTTTCCTGATCATCCAACTCTGCCCAGCTTAGGTAAATATTACAATCAACTTCTTTGATTTTACTCAACAATAAGTTCATCAATTGTTGATTTAATGTCGATATAGTATTCTCTATCAATGTATTTTCACACTTTACAAGTGCTTCTCTTCCAAACGTAATGCTATACAATTTTTCAAGTTCACTAGAAATCAATATCTTTTTACTTTTGCTTTCCAAACATTTTCTTATTGTACAAATTAACTTCTTTAACATGATACCATGTCGTTCACATTTCTTTAAGCCTGGTGCTTCCATCAAGTAAGGTAACTTTGGATTTGTTAATAATGGTAAGAATTCTTCAAAACTCATTAATAAATTTTGCACGCTTTCCTCAACATTCTTGGACTGTATACTACATTCCTTCAATTGAGAAAATTTAGTGTATACGATCTGTATCAATTGATATATAGCTTTAACTAATCTTTGAAAAGGTAATCTGTCTATACATTTTGTAACTGCTTTTACTAGCTCTGTACATAGATCAAATGGAATATATAAAAGAGATTCAATTAAAATCTGCTCATACTCAAAACTCCATAATATTTGTATAAGCAAATATGGAGATAAAGGTGGACACATATCAACCAAGTGACCACTGACAAGATCTTCTGCCAAACGTTCTTGATTCTCAAAATTCGTATTTAATAATAAGTATTTATATGACTGTATACATCTTTCATTATTTATTGAAGTCTTTTCCTCTATAGGTATATCATAGGTTTTAAATATATTGTTCATTGATTTACATATGTGTTCAATATGATTATTATTCTCAGTTGTAATGCACAAAGTAAGTAATTTCAATTCTCCACATTCTTGACTCATTTTCATTAGATACATTTGAATCTTTTTGTAAAATTCATTCATTTTGTTTGACCATTCCATCTTAGTATACTTAATTAGAACTATATTATTTCACGAAAGCCTTTCTTTTATCAATAGAGATTCATATGTACATCATTGTATAAAGATCTCTGAAAATTAAATACAATTGCTATTAAATATATCAATTACTAAAATGACATTAGTAAATATAAATTTAATATACGTAAATAACTATGATATATGATATATGAAATAATCCAAACTACATTAGAATAAATGATTTATATAACATAAAAATAAAAAATATATAAAAAAATACATAAAATATTAACATTACCATAAGTTTGTAGAATAATAAGGCAATGTATTCATCCTTTATACTTAAACATAATTACAATAAATACATGTAATTTTTAATTTAAGATTATGCTTCAATATCAGTTGCTCAGATAAGTTTATACGTTTTTTACAGTCCAATGAAAAATGTATACTAAATCTACAATAGATAATTTTATCATTAAAGTTACGACATTAGCAAATAACAAGTTATAAAAGCTACAACTGAGTTAATCAGATTTGTTCACAGAAGAAAAATGGTTCGTGCGTGGTACATGGATAACAGCGATGCCGATCAACGGCTAGAACACCATAAACAACTACCTGAATATATTTCTATCGAGGATTTGTTCAAGAAAACAGGTGTCGAATATTTTAAGGTTAGGTCACATTTGTATACTTCAATAAAATTTCTTCGTTATTGGCAACTGTCGCCTGGTTGTGATTTTGTAATCGTATTACCTTCGTTCTATACTCGTGCGCTTTGAATAAAAATTATGTAAAAAAGAAATTATCTTCAAATTCGACCTTCATATGTTATTGAAAAAACTACGTTGTATTAACATTCTATTTTTCATATTTTGTTTATATATTGAACTTGATGATGCTAACGTAGATCGATTATAAAAACTATCAAGATGATAATACGTTGACGGTATTGAAAAAAGAACGTGGTTATACATACGAAGACGAAATAGAATGTTCTAAGGAATGTCTTCCGAATTACGAGGAAAAGGTAAGTAAAATTTCTATTTCTTTCGATAAATTTCCATGATAATTTATCAAAATAAAGTAATACAGATTATCTCTTAAATTTTTAGCTAAAAAATTTCTTCACCGAACATCTCCATACTGATGAAGAAATAAGGTTAGTTTTGGATGGATCAGGATATTTTGATGTTAGAGACAAGAATGACCAATGGATACGTATTGAAGTTAAAGCTGGAGATTTGATAATTATTCCAAGTGGAATATATCATAGATTTACCTTGGATATTAAAGCAAGTATTCTATTACACTTTTAAGTTTTATTAAAAATTACATCATTATTGTTTTCTAGAATTACATTAAAGCAAAACGTTATTTCGTGGGTGAACCTGTTTGGTTGCCATACAATAGACCAGCTGACGGCATGGAATGCCGTAAAAATTACCTAAATCGTTTAAACAATGGCTTTCAAATAAAGTCTCTGTAATGTTTGTTATAAACTTTATGGAAATATATATTTTGTAGGAATGGAAGATTTATATACAAATTCTAATTGTGCAAAATTTACATAGATTTATATAGTATACAATCATATAATTCATATTCACATTCCTATCACGAAATATACTTTTTTGAAGTTATTGTATAACTAAAACATCCAATTTATATAAAATGTATACATGTATAATGAAGATTATTAAATTTTTTACATTATATACACACACATAAGCCTTATATAAATACTGAATTGTTTTGTCTTAATTGTTAAATACTCTTATTGTCCACTTAAACCTTCATATTCCTATACAAATTTTATTTGCTTGTTTTATGAATTAATGAACTTTTAATTGCCAATACATGACTTTTAAAGCAAGTTTTAAAGCAAAACTGTTTCTATAATTGAATATAATATATAACAAGACTCAAAATAAATGTCGCAATAAATGTACAATACACAATCATAACTTCATAAGAAGTATGGTAAATGAAGTAGATCCAGTTGTTATTGGACTCTAAATATCATTGTCAAAATATAAAAATTGGAGTAAAAAATAAATACAATTATCGATCTTGGATTTAGTAATATACAATGTAGTCTTAATCAATGAGAAAAAAAAAGAAGCAATGAAAATTATTTTCCATTTACATAGATAAGTAAAGCATGTATAACAGTCTTGCTTCGTACATAAATAAAAAAAACATTCAAATCGAACTCGTTTTTGTTTAAAACTAAAAAACGAGATAGTCAATTTTCCTATTACTTTCACTTAGTAAATTAAAATTCAGCATTAACTGTAAAATTGCTTTCGACTTTATCTTGCATCACTCCCCATTTTTGATACTCTCCTACTTTCTTTTCGAAAAAGTTCGTCTTACCTTCTAAAGAGATGTGTTCCATAAAATCAAACGGATTTTCGGACATATAAATCTGAAAATGAAAATATTTAAAATTAATATACATATTAATTTGGTCAACATTATCAGTAAAATTATAATACTTCTACAAACCTTCTCACAGCCTAATTCTGTAAGTAATCTGTCAGCAACAAATTCGATATATTGACACATAAGTGTGCAGTTCATTCCTATCATTTGAACAGGTAAGGCGTCTGTTAAAAATTCTTGTTCAATTTTGACAGCATCTTTAATAATTGATGTAACTCGTTCACAAGATGGTTTTTGTACAATATGTTTGAACATTAAACATGCAAAGTCACAATGTAGTCCCTAGATTAAGTAAACCAGTTGATTTTATGTAGTACTGTACCTTATTACTCATCCCATATATATATATATATGATGCAAAATTGGAAAGAAGACTGATGGGATTATATAAACAATTGGACATGCATTCCTTTCGCTCGTCTTTTTTCTAGTTCTGCATATCTCTGGTTCCTTTATTATGTATTAAAACAATTGTATACTAACCTCATCTCTAGAAATAAGCTCATTACTAAATGTAAGTCCTGGCATTAAACCTCTTTTCTTCAGCCAGAAAATAGCAGCAAAACTACCGCTAAAGAAAATACCTTCCACTGCAGCAAATGCAACCACACGTTCAGGAAATGTGGCACTGTCATGATTTATCCAATTTAATGCCCAGTTAGCTTTTTTCGCAACGCATGGCAAATTTTCGATTGCATTAAACAGAAAGTCTCTATGAACAAGCAATATCAATGAATAGAAGCTTTTTAAATAAAAGTCGTATAAAACAATCAATAATTGAAAAAAAAATATTTCATTATTTACCTCTCTTTGGTATCTGCAATATATGTATCAATCAACAAAGAGTACATTTCTGAGTGTACATTTTCTATGGCGACTTGGAAACCATAGAAACAACGTGCCTCGGTTACTTGTACTTCCTGGCTAAATCGTTCAATGAGATTCTCATTGACGATTCCATCAGAAGCAGCAAAGAATGCTAAGACATGAGATATGAAATGTTTCTCATCATTAGTTAAAAGATTCCAGTCAAATACATCCTGTGAAGATATGTAATATAATAATTAACTTATACATTTCGTTTTTAAGTCCAACTATTTGATGAATTATACTTTAGAGAGATCCACTTCCTCCACAGTCCAAAATGATGCTTCGGCTTTTTTATACATCTGCCAAATGTCAGGCCATTGGATAGGAAAGACAACAAATCTACGTGGATTTTCTTTCAGTAATGGTTCTAATTCTGGATTGAATCCATTTTCTTTTAAAATCATCTTTTTTACATCTTTAGCTTTAGTTCCCTGAAAATACATTAAAATATTATTAAAATCTTACAATTAATCATCTTAATCATATAAATGCAAAATAATTATGTATTACATTTTTGTTACCATTCTCTTGTGAAATAATTGGAGAAATACATAATTTCTTTGGAGAAGTCTGAAAACAGAAATATTAAAGTTAATACACAGAATATATTCTGCTAAATTAACAATCAGAGTATCAAATAATTAATAAGAGTTATAAATAAAAGTAGTTTGTTTGTCACATATATATATATATATTAGATTTAATATATTACTTACAAAAGATATAAAGAACTTCTTCAATAACTCTTTGAAGAACAAAAATACATATAAAATCATGAAATGACAAATTTTATTGTATTGCATAATTACATGTAATAGTATTTATACAATTCAAGAAAAGCTATGATAACCTATGTATGAATTCATTTCTTACCTAACAAAACATTAATCAGAATAGTATAAACAGTAAGTATTGCACAAAATATTACAATATTTCATCTTTTTAGTATGTATACTAATATGCTAATATTCATACATTATACTTTATTATAAATCTGAGAAATTTTACAGAACATAACACAAATTATAATATAAACATTTAATTATTAACAGTATTTCTTTGGTTTTTTCAATTGATTATATTTAACAGAATTATGTTTATCTGTTTCTAACAAGCTGAATATAACAAATTACAAATTTTCTATAAAAAAATAAAGCATATCTTACATCTGTGTTAGACATGTAGAACTAACAGAAATAATTTAATATGTTAATACATTATGTAATTTAATATTGTAAGTTCTGATTTTCATTATCTAATAAAATTTACAATTCGCTATAAAAGCGACTCATTATAAAATTAATAACTTATATCTAATAAATTGACATAGCAATAATTTCTCAATATTTGTAGAATATTTACAAGTAGTATAGTATAATTTGCATTTTTTTATTATAATTAATAAATATAATTACTAATAAAAATGAAACCAAAAAAGAAATAATAGCACTTTTTGATAATATTCTTAGTAATTAACTCAGACAAAAATTCTTCAGTAATAATTATACTGAAAAAGAAAACTAAGCAACAATCAATATGTAATATAAGATTTCAAATAAATTAGGATTGTAAAATACACAAACAAACTTACATTATCTTTCAAAGAAACCTTTTCGAGATGTTTACGAATATTTTCCTTTGTTGAAATTTGGAGTGGCATTGTAAAATTCAAAGAATCTTACAAAAAAAATGAATAAAGAATAGAAGTTTTAAAACGTTATTAGCACTCCACGAAAACCAACCAAATGCTCAGAGTAAACTATAAGTATTGCAGAAGTATACATTCTTTACCCATAATTTCCTTCTACTTCGCGCCAAATTACTGGCGACCAATCGAATAATTACCTGTTGCCGCCAAAAACATATTCACATCTACAATATCGTAAAAAACACATATTTGTGAATGATATTTGTTTGAAAATATTTTAAAATAATTATCTTACGTTCTATAATGACAATAAGGGTGAAAATTACAATATATTGACATTGGCTTTTCCCGCGTATTTCTTAATATGTATGGAAAAGAAACATTATTATGAATGTAAGGCATAATCTTCAACGGAAAGCCTAATACCAAAAGTTATGCTGTCATTTAAAGAGATTCAAAGCATACGACCATCTTTCCCTAGTTATCTTCGATTATTATTTCATTTGCCTTAATGGTACATCTCGAACTTAAAATTATTTTATTTTGTCGCTTCATACTTAATACGAATGACTAAAAGATTATATGAATATTAGGGTGTGTTTACATTGGAGTTGCAATAAATGATAAGGGTAACAATGAGAGCGAAGCACTGATATATAATATTAGGTATATGCGTATCAGGTGCGAAGCGTTTTATGCATGTATACATGTCAACAATTGCATATATTTCTACATTTCATTCTTATCGCCACTCTTCTCATTTATCGTAGCTCCAAATAAACGTAGCCTTACTTTGTAGTTAGGACAAATAATGTGAAATAAATGGAATACAAATAAATATATGTATATATAGCATAAATATGTATGATATTAAATTTTAAAATATTGGAATTATTTAATATTTAAACTTCACATTAGAAATATTAAAATAGATTTGCAATTATATCAGTGATAGATCAAGACACATACGCAGCAGTATAAAATATCGACACAAAACACAAATTTGTTCAATATTTAAATACGTACATATTTATTGATATTAAAAATGTACTCTGTCTCTATGAATGAATTTGTAATTTTTAATACGTAATTTTATAAAATTCATGCAAATGAGAAATTAGAAATGAAGATACATTTTAATGTAACAATTACAAATTTGTTTAAGATTATGTTGATATTACCTTGCAAATTTTTGAAAAATATACTTCATCCACTGAAATTGATCAAATGCTATTGTTAATTATTATTAGATTATGATAACAATAAAATGTCAAATTTAAAAGAGCGCCATTTTATCTTATCATAAAAGATTTGGTTAAGTCCATATCTTTATGAAATATTGTAATTTAAATATTGGCTTCCTTTCGTTAACATTTTCAGCATTAAATATTCTTTTTGATAATATGTTTACCATGAAAGAATAAATTTTCAGAACTTGGTTACAAATTGCATTAAAAAGCGATTGCGTTCTGAACGCTTCAGATTTTGAGGTTAGTGTCGTAATCTAAGTAATCTGTTTGTTTATATATTATGAGATTATATCATATATACAGAATACACATAAGCAATATTATTATATTATAAATATTGTTTTGCTAGGAAATATAATTAATTAATTTTATCCTTTTTGTTATATCTTAATTCACATAAAAATATTAATTTAAAAATTATATATATATATGTTGATTGATGTACATTTAATATGTACATAAAATTTTAGGTGAAAAACATAGGAGGATAATATGGCGTTACATAGTGTACCGCCAAAAAGGAAAGAGATCTACAAATATGAGGCACCATGGCCATTGTATAGTATCAATTGGTCAGTAAGACCTGATAAGCGATTTCGTTTGGCTCTTGGTAGTTTTGTGGAAGAATATAACAATAAAGTACAAATAGTTTCATTGGATGAAGAGACTTCTGAATTTAGTGCCAAAAGTACATTTGATCATCCTTATCCAACTACAAAAATTATGTGGATACCAGATAGTAAAGGTATTATTACATTATTGAAATAAATTTTAATTACATATTAATATTATTCTTATTTTTATCTTCATTTATATATTTTATTATGTTTATAGGTTTGTTTCCGGATCTTTTAGCTACATCTGGAGACTATCTAAGAGTTTGGAGAGCAGCTGAACCAGAAACTCGTTTAGAATGTGTTTTAAATAATAATAAAAATTCAGATTTTTGTGCTCCTCTTACATCTTTTGACTGGAATGAAGTAGATCCAAATCTAATTGGTACTTCTAGTATAGATACAACATGTACTATTTGGGGATTAGAAACTGGTCAAGTTTTGGGTAGAGTTAATATGGTCACTGGCCATGTTAAGACACAGCTAATTGCTCATGATAAAGAAGTATATGACATAGCATTTAGTCGCGCTGGTGGTGGTCGCGATATGTTTGCATCTGTTGGCGCGGATGGTTCTGTAAGAATGTTTGATTTGCGACATTTGGAACATTCGACGATAATATATGAAGACCCACAACATACACCACTTCTGAGACTTGCATGGAATAAGCAGGATCCTAATTATCTTGCAACGGTTGCGATGGATGCGTGTGAAGTAATTATTTTAGACGTCCGCGTACCATGTACACCAGTTGCAAGACTTAATAATCATAGGTATGTAACATGTATTTATTGTATTAGTTATGTTTATTTGGATCTCACGTTTTATACATTTCATATTAAATTCTAATTTTAATATTTCTTTTTAGAGCAAGCGTTAATGGTATTGCTTGGGCACCACATTCGTCTTGCCACATTTGTACGGCAGGAGATGATCATCAGGCATTAATTTGGGACATACAACAAATGCCACGAGCCATCGAGGATCCGATTCTTGCCTATACCGCTGCCGAAGGAGAAGTGAATCAAATTCAGTGGGGTGCTACACAACCTGACTGGATTGCAATTTGTTATAACAAAGCGGCGGAAATTCTCAGGGTGTAAAAAAAGTATTATTTATTAGGTTTATGTCACTCTGCGTGTAGCAAAATTTTTCTTGCAAATTATCTACTTAAATTTATTAAATGCGTTTGACCTCAGTATTTGTACAGAATTTCGCCTATACCATAAGATTCTTTTATACTTCTTTTTGTACCTGTAAAATAGACGTGTATAAATACTAGATATTTTTTAAAATATCTAAAACGATCAGTGCGTATCTTTTAATCAAAAGTCTGTATAAATTTTAAACTTTTTTTGAAGAATCGGTTCGGAATGGTTCCATTAATACTATCAATTTTAATTATTGATATAAATAAGGCTGAAGCGGTCTGAAAATATCCAGTATGTGTACATGTTAATTTAATGCAATGGTTTATCATTGTGACACTTATATTTTATGTATCTAAGGTTTGGGATCCTCAGGTTTGTCGAATTGTCATGCGATCGACTACAATCATACAAATTTAAAACAGCTCATTGAATAACTAAAAGTTAAGTAGTAGCATAAAACTGGGTACGATATATAAATAATGATGAACCACGTGTATATTTATATTAATGTATAATGAATTAATCGATGTATCTTATTTTGTGGTGATATGTACATGTTAAGATTCCAGGAATAACGAATCAGTCTGTTTTGTACAGCGATCCTAGAATACTCAAGAAACGTTCGAATAACCATTTTGCATGAAATTCAACAAAATAAAATATATCCATTACATTATACAATTGTATATATGTTTATACTTACATATTTACTTGATTTTGTAGAAAAAATTATATAATTAGGATACAATAACTATCAATTTTTCATACATCTTTTCATTATATTCATAATATGTATTGTTGAAGAATGTATGAAAAAATTATTAACATAAAATGCAATACGTATTCGTACTTTAATAAAAGAAAAAAAATTTTCGAGTTCTTTTATTAAAATGAAAAAAGTTATAGCAGTAGCGCACGTGATATTAGTATTAGTAGTAAAATATTTACTTACGAAATTGTCGATCAAAATTATGATCGAAGATAAGTCTTTTTATATGTTATTAATTTAATTCGATAGTTTTCTAACGTAATTAATACAGAGGCGTTAATTAAGAATCATACTATCTCTATTCCGAATAGCCTGATAGATTCATAATTAGTACAATTTATGTTTTAGAAAAGTACGATTTATATTGGTACTCAAGTATTTTATAATTTACAACTATATAATGAGCGAGATGCATTATTTACAATAATGAAATGTGTGTGCGAGACAAAATATTAGTCAATTAATACATTAATTTTCCACAATAATCTCCCGTTCGTTTTCCATTAAATATCCGATAACTTTACACAGATATAAGATTAAACTATTATAATGCTATCGCTATTTCAATAAATATCAGTAACTCTGATACAGAGCAAGCCTTTCACTATTTATTCATTTAACATAGTCAATGATTTTGCGATTCTTCCCTTTTTCTCAATTTAACGTCAATAGTTAAAAGGCATATTTATACATATAGCTACGTCGAATAAATTTTTAAAGGTATTATCTCTATCAATAATTTATATTAAACTTTGGCAAGACCTATTTTATCTTGTTCTCGCTAGGAATATTCCATTAAATTTGATATATATGTATATATATGTAAAAAATAAGGGCTAATGACATGTACTTTATCTCACTGTAAAGTATATATTTTGTTTTTTTTCACTAGTTCCATGATTCATTCATTCCATAGCCAAGTGATTCTCTTGTATTTTAACTGGAGGCACACGGACGATCCACAAACACGCACATTGCACTTTTTTTCCGGAGAAAAAGAGGAACGAATAAGAGATTAGGTGACCAACGACAAAACAGTAATTATCTCACGGTTAAACGTAAAAGAGTTACGTTTATCGTCATTCGTGTATCGTTACATTTTTATTATAATTAATGCATCGCGTTAATAATAAATTAATAGGTCATGTTCTTCTTTTTGGAGAATTCTAGAAAGTATAAATTTCTTATTTTACTGTAATGCCTAAATTACTGAACGCTCGTTCTACAGGGATATAGATCAAGCTCAGTATTTTCAATCTTTCTAAATATGTAGAGAATTCTAAACGTGCTTTAGAATACTCAATTCGTTCTTTTACAGGCACATTCATCAGCCTTATGAATTGCTCTTTTTCTTTCGAAGAACGTATCGGATATTTCCATTAAATTTCTTCTGTATTGAGAAGCGAACACTATATGACGTTGAAAGCAGTACATATTAGCGTTTCTTTGCTAATGTACTAATGTACTAGTACTCTTCAGAGGATTGTGAATACAGATATATTCAGTAAAACTCATTACT
This sequence comes from Bombus waltoni, assembly GCA_014737395.1. Classification (NCBI taxonomy): domain Eukaryota; kingdom Metazoa; phylum Arthropoda; class Insecta; order Hymenoptera; family Apidae; genus Bombus; species Bombus waltoni. The sequence goes on along the minus strand of JACXII010000028.1, from coordinate 1,764,454 downwards.
TAGAGGACTAACGGTGTCTTTAAATAAAGCATAATTTACTAGCTATATAATGGAGATGTAACACTGTACACCCCATAGTCAACATGTTTCCCATTGCTATATAAACATGGACGCGTCTAAAGGCTTGATGAATCTTTAAATAGTGAGGGCAGTGTTTTAGAGGGCCAGGATTGTGGACACCAATCTCGTTGCCGACACCAGCAGCACGTTCCAGAGTATTCTTCTGTACTATTAGCCGTAGAAGAGGTGGAGTCAAGTAGAGTCGTATCAATAGCTCCAGAAAAAAGGCACTGGACATACCACCTACCTGAAAAATATATATTTATTAATTATTGAGTAAAATAATTAAAATAATATAAAACGAAATACATGATTTTTTTTCTATACGGACATATAGAGTGAATTACCTAAGACTAGAATCGAAAATATTTCCGTTGTTTTTAATGATATGAAAGAATATTTAAAGACGCAGCATTTGGTTTGAAAAAGTCAATATTATGAAACAAAAAAAATTTTTTAAAGACATACAATAGCAAGTATATAAACAGGAAACACCTAATTGTATCGTGTAATGTTTTATTTCTTCTCTATAACGCAAGATTTAAAAATACACCTCTTGTACTTTGAAACACTACACGTAAATATAGAACACCTCCCAAATTTTTATTTGAAATAATAGTTACAGTCTAAATATAAAAACTTTCCATATTTATATGCTTGATATTGTATCAATTTGAATAATTATTTAAATTGTATGCGCACGCATTTTTAAACTTTTCAGAAACGCGGTTTTTAATCTGTTTTATATGGCGTAATAACTGTTCTGAACTTTCAGTTAATCTTTTACGAACCTGAATGGCAATTTCAGTGTTCCATGTGTGTATAGGATGATGTTTGACGAAAATAAGAAGTGTTGTGAGACTAAGACATGCATTAATGGTGAAGTATCTTGGAAACAGGATACGCTGCACCTCCCCAAACGTGTGTCTTGGCAATGCGAAGTACAAGGTAAGACCTGTGTTTCCAAACAAGAATTTCTTAATATTCAGTCATCTTTGTGATTATCTTTTCCGGTTCCATCTCATCTATGGTGATTACCTGATACAAAAGTCATCCAAATTTGCGCACCAAGATGCATCACGAACGAAGCTAGGTAAATAAAGGCTGTTATTCTCGATTGAGGATGACTAACGTGTATCCTGTCAGTAGTTGGTACAAGAGCCGATGTCACGCATAGGACTGCTGCGATCATAATTACATGAGCCGGTTGCGTAGTGTAAAATAGAATTCTGTAACAAAAATTACTCGCTTATATTAGTATTAGAATCTGGAATCATAGATATAGGAAATTCTGGCCAAAAGAAAAAAAAATGGTAACAGTAGTTGATAATTTAGTTAGACAATTTACTTAGTCGATAATTTCCAGCTATTATATTACATATTATTATATTATATATTATTGTTATCATCATCGAAAACTATATGTTTTATTTAAAAGATTCGTCTTTTAAGTTATTATACCACGTAACAATTTTGCAAAATTATGTAAGCATAGTACAAAGTTGACGATCTAATTTTGATAATTGCATTGTTTCATTCTATCATATGTTTCTCTAAGTTAATGTTTCAGATATCGATATGAAATAATATGAGCAATCCTATGGCAAAGTAAATTTGTTTCGACGCTTTTCATGCGTTAAGAAGATTTGTATGGCAAGTGAAGCATCGGTCCGATCGATGCATCATTTCACGAGTTAAAGACCTGTAATTTCGGAATACAAGGGTGATCGTTAGCATCATTGCCATCGTTCGTAGAAAGCCATTAATTACAACAGCCTGGAGCATTTCTAATTGGAACTCGAACAACGGCTGCTTTGTAAATTAACTGCTAGAAACATTCGTATTTTATATTCCATCGCAAACATTGTGTTTATTCTGACAGTGTAAAATAATCATGTAACATAACGTAAATCGTAATTAAGGAATATTAAATCTTTGTAAAATTAATTTTTGAAAGATATTAAAAATTATTGTACTTATAACTTACGTAAATATAATCAATTCCAAGTGAATTAATTAAATAGAAATAAATAATTGTAATCAAATTTATGATGTAAATAGACGAGCGTTGCGAAAAGTAGCATGTTTCATTTGCCTTGCGAAGAGTAGCATATCTCAATTTACCGTGAGAAGGAGCATATTTTAAAGTTTCTGCTGATAACAAGCACGTTTCAGATATACCACGATAGCAAGCACGATTCACATTTCACCACGAGTAGTAGTTTGTTTCAAACGCTGTGGCGAAAAATAGCATGTTTCATTTATTTACCGAAGAATAGAATATTTCATATTCCAAAGAGAGGTCGTTAATCTTCTGTAGCTACCAGTTGTCTTTATTATCGCTTATTGCTCGTTCATTGTGGATAAAACTTCAAAATATCTTTGATCAACTTTAAACGAGTTTAGCTAAATAAACGAAACAGTTATAGATTACGAGTAAATCGATGGAACAATTGTAATATGCCTCGTCCAACACCTTTAAAAAATAATAACGAAAATTATATAATATAGGAGGAAGGTAATTTTGTAATGCTAGTTTCTGATGACGAAACTAAGTTTCATTTATATCATCGCGCACGTTTAGTTCATTTGGAAGAACCTTTATCTTTTTATTTTTCCAATAGAATCGCAGCTATCTTTCGCAGCAAGGTACCGAAATGTGCGACCTTTTGTCGCGAAAAAGCGTAACATGCTGTTATTCGTGGCCACGAAACATATTACTTTTTGGGACGAAAATCGAAACGTTCTGTTTTTCTTGGTCAGAAAGAGCAGAGTGTTAGTCTTTCTAAGACAAGTGAAACGTGTTATATTTCGTAACGCACGCCGAAATGGTGTTAAAAAAAATTGATAATTCATAATAACTAATTTATAAGTTAATACGTTATAAGCTATTTGTAAATTATAACGTAACAAAAGACGTATAGGATAGTATTTTGCCTGCAAACATCCACTCGTTAAAGAGATATCTACATGAGAAAGAATAACAATAAAAAGAATGGTTCTTCCATTCGTTTTCTGGTTCCTGTACGCTAAGCTAAATACATAGTTTTAGAGAAAAAAATAATTTCGATCAGGTTGAGTCCTAGAATCGACAGACGGCGAATGCAACAGCCTCATCATCGATATGGTTTACGCTACTCGCGTGACCACATCTTATTATCGGATCCGGTTCTCCGTTAAGTTAGACTCTCGGGACTCATCCAGTATCATCATCGTCTCGAGCATCAGACAGTACCAGAGCAGCAGACGAAACGATGTCTCGTAACGATGTTAGTTTTACGAAAGTCAAATTCATTTATTGCCTACTTCTAAATTAAATCGCGAAACATAGAGAGAATAAAATAAATATAATAATAAATTAAGAATAAAAAATACAGAAGTTAATTATAAAGAGTTGTCAGAGCGTTTCACAAAAATTATACTACAAGCTTCAAATAAAATTATTATATAAGATATCAACAGGTGTACATATGTAGTTGATCTTAATTACCATAAATAGTAAATTCATAATTCTTTGTTGCTTGTTCAAATTCTTTTGTCGCGACCCTTTCGTAGATATGGCAACGATATTGTAAATCCAAGCAGTACTCGGAAAAACATTAAACGCGAGGCACGGGGAATTTCATATTACCATTTACGGATAAATACCTGTTCCGATGTTGTACTTCGTGATGAAGGAGTTGCTCGCTAATAGCAGTATTTCGTGTAATACAACGCAGTACAATGTAGTAAAATGTTTCGGTAAACTGTCAAAACTTTTACTTCTACCACAGGAAAAATTCAATCGCGCGTTATTATTACGCTTGAAATAACAACGACTCGAAACTGCACGCGATTGTGCATGCACTAATGGTGCTACGAAATAAAAAAAAAAAAATTATCGTCACGAGCAAATGTTTCGTCTTTTGAATATTCGCAATATCCCTTTCAGTCCTTTCAATACGTGTCCCTTTCATCCCACTTCTCCTACCAGATACTCGAGAGCATACGATGCATTTGCCTCCATATCGATGTAATGAATTCGCACGTAGGCGATGGAAGCGGTATCCCGTTATGCTCCAATGTTTCGCTAGAGATTGCAAATGTATCTTTCTAAAATCCCACTGAGATTGCACAAATCGCGGAAAACTGGCTAAACACACGATTTCTCGAATTCTAGCTAAGAATATTTCTCGTACAGCAAACTCGATATGTATCATTAAAATTACTGAATATTTTTCAAAGTTGTAAGAGAATCGTTTAGATACTCCTTGAGACATTCCATGTACGAGAGAATGAACATTATAGATTTTCGATAAGAAGAAGATATTTAAACATTTTATCGAGTTACGAAATGCTCGATAATTGAATACAGATTTCTTGGATTCTTGGAATTTTTTGGTGAGGAAATTTGATGTTGGAGTCAGTAGATTAGAAAGTTGCTTAGATATTTGCCAGTGATACCAATTATAGGCTTTAATTCTCTTTTTTTTCCCCTCCATCTGAACTTTGATTCAGGCATTTTTCGATAATATTTATCCCTCCTATCTGTCTGCTAAAAAACTTTAATCGAATCCCTCCAATCGCCATGCTGATGAATTATTATTGAATTTTATAATTCTTTTCTATCGTGTAGTAGATAAATTGTAAATTGAGGAACTTTGTAGAAAAATGGTCTATATATTTATGATAAACGCAGAATGTTAAAAAGAATGGCCTTCTTTCTTAATATCTTGTACGCACTTAAGTCTCAAATATATCCTTTAATGAAATAACTGACTTATTTTGCGAAACTTTTATTTATCTCATATAAGATTTCATATTAATATAAAAAGAACAAAGTTCGTTAAGAGTCATTATAATTATCGAGCTAACATTAAAAGAATCCTGATAATATTATAATATCAAATAATAATACAATAAAACATCAGATACACAAACCAATGATTATAAATATATAGAAATATAAATTGAAATATAAAATATAACAGATTAATAATATCAAAGCTAATATGTATTAAGAAATTAGAACTAAAGCCACCCATACAGCAATTTATACAACTTTCCATTTTGTTTTACAAGCCCTTTTTTCAGAAAGTTCCTCGGTTACTTTTAATCATAGCACTATTCATATCTAAATATCACTGTCTGCTTTCTATTTTCATTTTTCGTTGAATGATTCTTTCACGTATAGGTATAACCTACAGATATAATGTTACAAAGAGAATACAAGTGGGGCATAATGTGGCAAGAAAAGAGGTTTTGTCGGTAACAGCAATATTCGTGGAAAGTTTGTGCTATAAAAAGTAAGGCACACCACTGTCCACGAGGATGTTGGTACACGTGGTTTGCGTATACTTAAATGAATGTTTTGTGTCTTATTATACGTTGTATTTGAGGTTTTGCTCGTTGATATCCATTACATCTTATGTTCAGTGGATGCTGTGTCGCTTTATCGTGTCTATAAATGTTACCTATATCCCTTTATAAACTATGTTATTGTTGGATCTTTTATAACGAAAAACGATTTAATATTTTCGTCGATATTATTGGAACGAAATTAAATTCAAGTTAAGTTACGTTTAATAAATATCTATTGGTGTAACAAAACGTAAAATAACGGTGTATAAATAACGTAAAATCGTTAACACGATAAGTAGGTAGGCTTGTATTGCTCCCAATGAGTTATTACTTTGGAATGAACCTCCTGCTGAATACGTTATTTTACGTATTGTAACATTGGGTGTGAGAGCAAGCTGACAAATTCTTTTCTGTGCGTCACAAAGGTAATGATTACAGAAAATATGTGTATATTTATAGCATGGTTCAAAGAACTCTTGCGTAATGCGCTCCAAAATACCGTATGGTCTCCATGATATTAAACACGATGTTTCAAAATATTTTCGTAAGACGATTTCAAATAATAATACAAGATTTGCTGTCTTAATTAAGAATTCTGCATTGTAAGCTGATCGACGAAAAAGTTGAACATTTTTCGCAAGAACGAGATTGAGAACTAAATACACAGACAGAAATGAATCGCTACTCATTCTACGCACAATTTTGACCAAAATTAAAAAGATCATCGGAAAGGGATAAATCTGTCGAAATAACGCGAGAATCGAGATGACAAACGGTCGCGACGATAAGACAAAATCATTAATGGATTGCATCATCGCTCGTGTTCCCGTAAGCGTTCAATGAATTCGTTTCGAAGTCGCTAAATATAACTTATAGCATTCGAAACAATACATCAGCGGTGTCTCTAGAGAACACAATATACTATAGGACACGATATAACGCGATCTGGAAAATAACAAAGAAAGCGAGACATCTCTTGAGGAAATAATACCAAAGAGAATACAGAATATGCAAATTCTGAGGCTGAAGAAAATTCGACCGACAAAGATATTATAGCAGCAGGTAATGTCGATGGAATCTAATTTTTTAAACGATTCTGAAAGTGATTAGATCTTAGCTTCGCTTGCTTCTTTACGCTTTAAGCCATTTTATAGTGTAATATATAATAACGAAAATTTTATGTAAAATATAATTAAAACATAAAGTAGAACGCGTATCATGCGTATTAAAAAACCTCCCTATTTATTTGTAACTTTGTACGCTCCGAGTCCCGTATAACACGAAATTTACAGCGTTATAGGGGCTCCTATCGCATTTCAGGTCATGGAACCCATGTCTGAATGGTTACTCATACGATCAGAAATCACGTGTATTTCGCGACGTGAATGGAACATAAAGTATATACATCGTACTTTGTACATCACCAATTGTACGTCGTAGGAAAATTACATCACGTTTCAAGCCGGTCAAATTACTCTTATGACGTTCGTCTTTCACGTCACTTGTCTTAGAACTGGCTGATTTGGGTGTCGTGTCACTTCCTATTTGTTTGCCACTCCTTTCATCATTAGTTACGCCGTATCTCGTGACTTTGTGGTTATCACGCTTTCTGCATGTAATAACTGACCACGAAATTAAACGCGACTAATGTTAATCTGTAAGTGTGTTAATGTAGGACAACTTTAATTTAACTAGTATGTACATATAATTCAATACGTAATTTATATAGTAAACTATATACGTATGTATATATAGTTTGATTAGTTTAAAAATGTATGTTACTATCTCTTTTTTAATCTCTTAATTAAGAAATAGAGTAGTCATCCTGTGGCTATATAGTATGTATACTGTCTACGTGACAAACTGACCACCGTAGCAGTGAGTTAATAAGTATTGTATCATTTGTTCCTTGAAATAACGAGAAACGTGGACCACGTAGCTGCTCGCTAGTTGTATATTTAACCTTTCTATAAACGATCATTGACTCTTTCAGCGTATCAACATCTGATGTCACGAACACTGTGCGTAAATATAAATAATGCAACAACTTACAAAACGATACCATGAATGATGCAAACTAATTACGACATAACTTCGCTAAGTCACAAAGGAACGTTTAATGTTCTAATTATAAGAAAGAAATAGAGTTATAAATTTCGCAATGTATACTTTTGCTTAGAGAAAATGACTAACGAGAAAAATATCATTCATCGCATGTAAGGATTTAGAGACCACAGTAATGGAATTTTTACCTACCTATGTATACATACGTATTATATGTATATACGTATTATAGCGTTGAAAGCGTGATGGAATTGATTATTAGGTTTCTTAAAAAACTTGAATTTCCTCTGAAAAAGGATAATATAAATACTGTACGAAACGTAATATATTGAACAAATGACACGTAATTTTTGCGCGTACTGGAAAGTCATGTAATCCTGTTTTGAAATTCCCAGAATCGTACTATAGATATAGCATGCGAAGAGTTATTCGGGTCAAGAACCTTGCTGTCGAAGAACATCTATGTACTTTGAAAATTTTACACGTTCCGCACATGCATTTAGAATAACTCAGCAAATTCTTCTTACTCGGATTCAAATTCCGATTTATAGAATAATCACTTTCGTGATTATTATTATCATCGTATTGCTTCGATTACATCGTATGAATATTAATATTATATTTAAAAAAATGTTAATTCAAGTTTAAAATATTCGATGAAGCTTCCTTCTGTGAAAAAAATATTATTTCCGCTCCGCAAAAATTGTACATTGCGATCATTGGTTTAACGATTTTTAATTTGCATATCGATTAAGATAAATTGCCAAAATATTTCCAGATAGGTATAAAGGGACACCGATGATAACGATAATGATACGTCAATAAAACTCCATAGACGGCATTGATAAGGATCGTCTGCGACAGATCACATTATCTTGTACGTTTCGTGATTACATCAATCGTTCACGATCATTGTATGGTGCGCCAACATCAGCTTTGTCTCACATCAATTATTTACAACTGGATTCGAGGTCGGTCAAAGGCATTTTTATTCCACTCTGTAGCAAATCTTCCTCTCTGTCTCTCTCACTCGTAAATAACTAGTTTCTTCGTTCCAATGTTACTTTCAATATGGGTCAACTTTTTCTTTCCGCACGGCACTAAATATTTCATAATCGAAATAAAAAACAACGGAAATAGTCTACGTCTGACTGAATATACAGTGGCAATAAAAACTATTCATGTACCCTTATATACTCTTCCATATACTCTTCAGTACTAACTATACCCTTATTTTCCAACGAAGCGTTTTTTCTTAGATCTTACATTTCATTCCCATGGTATCAAGTTTTGGTAGTCGTACGAAAATACTACTAAGTGAGACGAAATTTATAATAACTACATCTAAGTAACTAGTAACCAATTAACTATTATCTGTTAATAATTTTTGCTTGTCAACTGCAAAGTGTGGATTGGCTTACAAATTAGTAATTAACTGGTATATAAGTGCAACAGTAAACGCAGTGGTATACTTTTTGTACCCACCGTATGTAACAGGTTATCATCGCAACTCGTGATTCGAAATATTTATCTGCCAAAAAATATTGCTGTAAAAAATCAACAGGTACTGCGTGTGATGCTCGAATGAATTTCTCTAACCGGCTACAATTAGGGTTTCAGTCCATAGTAATTACGACCAATTATTTCTTCCTTTTCCAGGTGTAGAGGGGATGGGTTATCGAGTTGCGAAAGGGAACCGAATGGAGGTAATTCGACGCGTGACCGGCCAACGAGCTGTCCGCTCGTATTCTAAAGCATAAGCCTGCAGGTATAGAATACGCCTGGTATTATGCACCAGTTATCAAGAGGGAAACGTGCGAGATGGCACGCAGCCCATCGCTTGGATTGCACGCGCGCGCTAGCCGCATACATATGCACCGCTTTGCAATTTCACCTTCCTGATTTAAACGTTGATCAAACAATACCCCCTTAGTTTGTATGTCTATATATTGAAACTGACGGCGCCCGTCCTGGATGATAGGGCACTTTACTTTTACGAGTCAAGTGGAAGTGGTGTTATCGGACTTAACATACATTTGAGAACTCGAATACTTCGAGCGCATGGAAGATTTCAGGAATTTGAAAATTCCAAGCATTCGAGAACTCTAAAGAGTTGAGCGTCCGAGAACTCGAAAGTTTTGAATAGCCTGGAATGCTAAAATGTTTAGCCCCGTAAAACTCCAAAGATGAGGCACTCTAAAATTCCGAGCACTCGAAACTTAAAAATTTTGACCGTTTCAACTCTGAGAATTCAAATAGGCGAAACACTCGGCAATTTGTTTAATGATGATACGCTCAAGTGACCACAAAAATAGAAATACTTAAATAAGCAACCGGTCTGTTAAAAGATTGTAAAAGTATCGAGTTTTATTATACGTATAATTTTATTAATTGTTATACCGGGTCGTGAACTTCTAGCGCACGAACTTTTTGGCCAATCTATACCGATTTGAACACGTTTACCTTTACGAATGCACGCTTTGATGATGCACACATAGAACGTATGTTGGTTTTGCATTTGCTGTTGCATCAAGTGCTTGGCACCACAGGAGAATTCCGCTTTCCCTACAAAGTCGTATTTCTAACTTCGTATAATCGCAGAGATAAAAATCAAATTGCCGCAGACAAATTTCGATAAGATTAGCCGAGTTACGGAAGTGCGTGTTCGTTTATTATTATAATTTCTCGACGAATCGAGATTAACAAAACGTACCAATAAATTACATACTTGACGAGATTCAGTACAACGAACATTGTGACGATTATTTTACCAGACATACTATCATATCTTATTTACAATAAATATTGACAAATCTTATTTGCTCTTTACACGATACTGTACAGTCCTGACAGATCGACGTAATTTATTTCAACAGTTCCAATTGAGCGCAAAAAGCTGGCACACGCATTTGCGTGGGCGTGTGACGATATATATTGGCAAAGGAAACTGACTGTATTCTAGGTGGACGATTTTTGGCGGGATATTTGAACTACGTAGACGTTCATGATTATTGCAACGTCACGCGTTCACTTTCATCTCTTCTCGTAAATTTCGCGATGTGTCTTTTGACCGAACGCCAGCTAAGCGCGTCGAAGCCTGATGTGCCTCAGGGATTACCTCCATTAAAATTCCTGAGAAACTACCTGCTTTTTCTTCCGAAATGGCAGTCAACCGAAAAAAGTTTTGGGCATCCCGAAGTTTCATGAATAATTCCGGTCCTTGAAATTTCCTGTCCGTGTCGTCCTGGTGCACGTACTTTTTCGTGAATCAGTGTCGTCTGTGATCAAAAACAAATTAAAGCGCGTCGCCGGCATGATTGATGTGCATCCTTATTCTTTTCTGACACGCTGACGCTTTTTATTGAATTCTCAGATATCTGAAATAATCAGTGAATTAAATCGATTCACTGATATTTTAGAATTATGCGCAGAATAAATCAGTGTTTTGATTGACAAGATATTTGTAATGTTCTGTCTTCGATTGTATATTTAGCATCTTTGATCAAAATTTGTAATACGTATTTTATTTATATAACGACACCGAATCCCTTTATTCGTCATAAAGAAATGAATGTCTTTATACATTACTATAAGTTCATAATAGAGTGGTAACGAACTGTAATACGATATTCCTTTTATCGTGCATAGCTAAGATACTGTTGGAAGAAAATAAAGCATGAGAAAGCAAAAGAAAAGAAGTTGATGAAGGGTGTTTCGCTTTGGTCCTACTAATGGACTTGCCAAGTAACAACGGCTCAGAGAACAGTGATTTGCAGAAGAGAAACACAGAAAGGTAGGGATCTTTGTGGATAACCATTTGTAGAAAATCCTTTGACAAGTGTGTTACTATAAATCAGTTCTAGGAAAAAGCTTCCACAAATTGTTATGAATTAGTTAATTTCGCACGATGTTATAACTAAAAGCAATAATGTTAGTTAAATTGTACACATATTGAAAGTTTAACTATAAAAATAACGTGTAGTAAATGTAGATTTGACTTAATCGCGTATTTTCACTTCGTCTAGGGACCGCTAACTTTTCTTCCCTGGTCATTCATAATCAATTGACATTGACATTCAACTTTTATGCGGAAGATTAAAAGGGTCGCGTTCTAATCAAGGAGAAAAGGAAAACATGCCAGGTTGATATAAAAAATGCCAGGTCTGATAACAAAAAAGTTGCCGAAGCCCTTGGACTAATTTTCCAGCATTCTCGATGACATGAACAAACAGAGCTATCTCCCACGTCATCTCAATGCGTTTCTTTGTCTCATGAAAACGGGTATTTTCAAACTTGAATACCAGCCAAAATTTTGGGATGTTTCATATCTTGAAACATTCAAAAATAATATTCGTGATACATGGCCCTATTTCCATAAGAATCATACTACGATATGAAGTTGCATATCGTATGCATCAAATACATATGTATGTAATTTGGATGACAATAGCATAGTAGAATCTTGTATAGGATGTCATAAAGAAAGGGTCTAAGATATTATGAGGTTATAAACTCATAGATAGCAATAAAAATTGTGTGATCAATATAAACCCTATAACGAGGAGCATAAAAATTTGCTATCACATTTGTAAGTGATGTTTGATGTGTTTTCCTTTCATTGTAATACAAGACCGACGTCCATGGATCTTCTTTATGCGCTTCTTCTATGTCTTGTATTACACGACATACATTTTCTATTTGCTGTTGTAAAGTCACGCGTATGTCATTACTGAAAAGACGATAACTTTTTAATGCCTCCATAAAAACAGTTCAGTAGATTTAGTGTATAAGTGGCATCTGATCGAAGGGACCAATTAAATTCTGTTTTTCATTGATTGAAAAATAGAGTTAATACAGAACTCGATACAATGTCGAAAGGATTCGTTTTAGGACCTATATTGATTATACATTCTCTACTCTTTCCAATTAGTATTATATTCTTAATATAGGTATATTACATGTTACCAAAATTATACTTCTTACGTAATTATTATGATCCATATTACGGGTATTTCGCACGTGCGACGAATGCATGTCTGTCTGCATGTCAATCCGTCTCGTTTTTTCCACGCATGCGTGAAACATTGCATTCCTCAGAGTTGGCGCGCACGTGCTGGGAATCACCGCTGAACACGTAATTATTAATCACTACTGCTAATCTTAGTCGGAAGTGAATGCACTTTAAATTACAAAATGTGATAAATATAACTATACTACATATATGTATTTATATTGGTCAAGTACGCATGCTTGTGCTGTGCAAACATAGTAACGTAGTAACTAATAGTGGCAGCTTCAGAGAAACTGCCAACGATGGTAAGTTGAAAGTACACTTCTGTTTATATTCATTACTGACATATCTATGGCACTCTGAAAACACTCATTCATATAACTATTTCAATCTTTCAGGAATTCTAAATATCATTATTATTCACGTAATATATTTCAAACGAAAAAATAATTGTAATTTAAAATAATGTATCGAAAAAAAAAATGGCTGTTAATCAAGATTACTTTTATCTGAACATCGAAATGGATCAAAAACCGAGCTTGGATCAATAAATTGCGTATGCAGATTGGACAGATGATGATTTATGATCTTCTAAGTCTACTGTATGTTTATATGACAAACATAACTGATTTATGTTAATTAACATTTAATATTAATTACAGTGCTTAGTTGTAAATGCAATCACAGAGTTAAATGTGTTCCATTTCTCGTATACTGTTGTGTATACAATAATTTATATTTCTTCGTACAAAAATTCATATCGGAAGATTATATTACGTGTAAATTAAAGTTCGCGTCTAGTGATATCTATGAAAAGCTTTCTCACAATTTGAAATTTCGTATTTGAAAGACGAAAACAAGAAGCGCAATTAAACATATTTTCCACGAAAAAGTATGCAAATTATGCTAAAAAGTTTAACAAATTATGTATTCTAATGTGTTGTTGAACATACAGAAGCTGCAGTAGTGAAGCAAATAGGGATAACTTATTCTCATGATTTCTCCTTCTATTCACTAGTTACATAATACCTAAGTGTAATAACTACTACATCAAACTTCCACCTTAGAAAGTACCTTTTTCTAAATTCTTCAATGTTCTGAAATAAGTTGCGACGAATATTTGCAACGTTCTATTTAACCTCGAAGCTAGTAGAACTTCTCAAACACTGAAACGATTTATAGTGTTGTAATATATCAGCAAATATTTCTTTAACTGCCAAATACAGGTCGAGTATATATGATATCGGTATCATCGTTATACATTTAGCGCTACTTTTATTTGTGCATATAGTCACGCAGCATGAACGTAATGATCTTTTAAGTTCCGTTTTGTAGAACATTTTTTTCACTTTGTTATGATTACAATGATAACATCAAACAATCCTTGAATTAATCAGCAGACTTACGTACGTTACGGTACCGTTTGCCTTTCTCCTTGTCCTTTTTATACCGCTCCCAAGGATCTTGAGAACGACCATTCATCAGCTACCGTAATATTTTTTTTAGGCGAACGTGACATGTTATTCAAACTGCATTTTACATCGTAAATTCTAATATCAATTGCTTGTATGCTATGATATGGTTACATTTATATGTTTGTACATGTATATTGTATATTTGTATATAATTGACATATGTATATTTATGCAAAAGAAAAATTAGATATATTTTCACAAAAATAAGGTTATACATTTTTTATATTTATGTCAGATGTAAAAATGCATTTTTTCCGATTTTTGTGTGAAATGGAAGTTTCACTTTCGGAAGAAATTCATTTTTGCACCTATTATTTTAGGATCTTAAAACGTACAAAATTTAGAAAAACGGCAAAATCGAAAATTGCCCAAGTTTTTACCATTATCGTATTCGCAACTTTATCAATCTTTCTGTTCGATAATGTTAATAACTTTTTCGTTGCTTACGAAACTTATCATATTAATTTTTCTTTTATTGCATTAAATATCAATATTATGTCACATGCAAATTATGATAGCGCGCTATACTCGATATTTTGAAAGATAGAACAAAAGGGAAGCATGACAAATTCGTGACGATCATGTGGCCCTAATACATTTAAAAATGCGAAAAGCGGATGTAAAGTACGTATACATTCTATAGTCTCGAATCGTTACCAACTCAAATGGCGCTATAATTTCGATCGTTATCGTCGAAACAAATAGAGAAACAATTTTGATTTTATCATCTATTACGCGATAACGATTATGTTTATCTATAGGGCAAAAATGTTGGTTCATTACTTTGCGAAATTTCACACGTGAAATTGTAATTCATGTTTAATAATTATAAGCAATTACTCAAAACTTTTACAACTTGTTCGAGTAAGTATCATAGATAAAAAAGTGAATTTATCGTATTATGTATGAGAAAACTACCATTTATCGACTAGCCACACGATTTTAATTATCACCTGCCAAATTAACATTAAATATTTGAACTACGTTTCACGTCTGAGCTGGGTGATTTAGCAGGTTACGATTTACTAGGTTATACATTTTCCTATATTTTGTTGAGCTTTGCTATATAAAAGAACGCGTCGTATTATAATTGACAAAATAAGATAAAATACAATTTAAAACTGCTTTAAAACTAGCTGGACGAAAATATCATTTAATATCGTTTATAAATATTTTGTATCGCTAATAGGTTAGACTGTTAGACATATAGTAGAAACTGAATATAAAATAAGAGTGCCTTGCTAAAAGAAAGGAGGGTTAAAATTCCCTCACGTCGCCTTTGAATGATTAAATATAAAGATAACGAAATGTCAACGTTAACTTTCACTCAAGGAAATTCATTTATACACGAATACCGCTATACAAATTGTAACCGGTGTTTTAATCCCGTTTTGACATTGGACTAGTTATATTTTTGTGCTCAATGATCAACATGGTACTTTTTACCATCATACTGACTGATCTGATGATGAAAAAATCAGATAAATCTGGAGAGAAATATTCCTTTACAGTTACGCATTTAATCGATCGAATATTTGCGATAAATTATATAACTAGAGAATCAATTAAAGTATTCAAGAGTCAAACTGATCCACTTTTTAAATTTTCATAATTTTAGTATCCAAATACATATAATTTGTGTTTTATTTTATCAGAAATGAAATCAAATTGATCAGTTTGACTTCCATTTAAATGAATTAAAAATACCAAGATGACTTACTTGAAAATCTTAGTTTGTTGTATAGCCTCATAGTAATTGGACAAGGCTTTCAAAAGTGAGCTATAGTTTATGGTGCTTGCCCTCAAGATGTCATCAGCAAGTTCTGGTATGAAGATTGTCTGAGTCTTCCGCTGTTTGAGCATCTCCAATTCTTTCGTGACCAGATCGTCGTGCAGCTTCATGTATTTCTCTTTTGCTTTTTGGAGCTTGTTCTGATTATTGTATACCACTACCGGCTCGCTACTTTCGGTACCGACCAACGTACGTACACACATGTTTCTTTCTTTCTTTTGATAACCGCCCGCCGAGATCGTGCGTAGTAGAAAGATAATAAATTAGTATTCGAAACGTGCCGAATCGTTTACACCAATTACGCACGAGGGGCCCGTCAAATTTGACTTAAACGTTTCAGAAACAATTTGGAAATCGCGACACGAATGGACGCGTAGACGGAGTTGTACTGTCGCACAGTGCGCCGCTCCGTGGAAGTAAACCCCCTTTTATAACTCCCCACCAATGATCGACGATCGACCAATCACGAGATCATGTAATCGAAAGGGTTTGCCATTCGAGAAACCCTGTGATGAAGATTAATGCAATCATTATTGTTTAATTATCTCACTGAAATAAAATCAAGGAACTACTTTCTATGGTTCGTATCTTTAAGATTATGTTTCTATACTATAATTATAATATAGAGTTTCTGTCGTTTCTGTTGCATTGCATCTCTTTCTTTTTTTTTTTTACATAAGATTCATTTCCTATTTATTACAATGCATCATACAGATTCTGTCTTTTTAGCTGTATTGTACTCGTTGATGTCAGTAATCGACACAAAAGAATCGATTACAGTTGAAATAATCATGTTCTTAAACCAAGGATGAATAAGTACTTTTATTATTTTGTAACCAATTTCAAATGTATAATAGCATAAAGAATAGACTAAATGCTTTGAGGTATATCGAAAATATTCTACACTGCAAATAAAAGTATTTTATGTTTCGATAGATATCAACATAGATCCAGAATATAATGTACAATAACATCTTTGCCGTAATATGACATATTTTACTTTATATGGATGTTTTCCATTTTATTTGGGGAACAAACCAACAAGGGGACAAATTGCAAATATCCTCCCAATTGCATAAAATCGCGGGAAATAAAAATTCGTTGGACTTAATTGATTACCACTGATTGATAAAATCTCCATTTATCATGTGCGATCATGCAGCGTTTCTACAAAACAGGGTTAACGTCCTTTTATCATTTATTTTGCCAATCAATTTATAGGTTACATAAAATTCAATGGAAAATTTCAATAAGTAGGTTTGTTCTTAGCATTTTTCCTTTTACATTATAATTATCTGACGGACAATATTTAACGTTCAATATTATCGTTTGTGTAACGTTCCAGATTTTTTCATCTCATATTATTATCAATCAAGTGATATTTATATCCTTAGTGCATTTGTTATGAATATAATTGCATATTTAAGAATGCGATACGTTTCATTAGATTCGATATGAATTTACAAGATAAATTCGGGAATAACTTCGCGGGAAGAAAGCGGTGCATTATTCGAGTGGAAGAAATAAGAACAATGTTACAAAGAAGAAGTGATCGTGGAAAAAGAAGAAGAGGAAATGGGCGAGCCGGATGGCGTATTTCGACTGCGCACTAGCGTTATCCGGCAATTGCTGTTTTTTTACTCGCTTGATTTCAAATGAAGGGGTACCACCGGCGAACTACACAGTGATGAAAGATATTCAAGCAATAGGCATGTTTCCAAGCTGTCCTTTAGTCGGCGACACTCACGAGGGACCATAGTTTGACTTTCAAATCTGAGCACGTCACCGGCTTTTTCCTAAATTTCAATCAGTATGAAATATTAACAAAATACAATTACGAAATAAAATTTGAATAATTTGATTTTGTTATGTTTTCTTTTCAGTTATAAATAAATTTGTTACACAATACAAATTGTTGTACAATACAAATTAATAAAAATGGCTAAAAGAAAAAAAAGGATGAGACGTAACCATTATCAGTGAGGCCAAGGGACTAACATCTTTCCTTCTCGTAAGAGAAGATTATGTATTTTATTAAATTGTTCATTTTCTATTACTCTGTAGCTTTATAGCTTTTAAATAATTTTATAAAAATTATAGTATATTTAAACAAACTTAGATAAAATTATGAAATTTGTAATACTGAAATATTTTAAGGAGCTAAGTAGCTATTTAAAGCGATTCAGTATGAATGAATTAATGATTATATTATTCGAAAACAAACCTAACATAGAGCATCTAATGTTCCATGAGAAGGTACATAGATAATTGATGGTTAAGCGTTCATCAGGTTGGATCTACGTGCGCTATAGCATCACACAAACACGCTAGGCATCGTCATCCGAGTTAAAAGCGGCTCAGCGTAGAGATGTCTACGTGATTCCCTGCAACGTTAGAAATTTCGATGCCTTATGATTCGGAGAATTTTTTTTATATCTAGTCCATACAGTTCTCACGTATATAAATACCAAGTACTGGCCCAATATAGATTTCATGATAAAAAATTGCGTAATTAACTCTTCTTAGTAAATTCCTTTTCATATTATAACGATAGCTTTTCATCGCTAATTGTTTAAACATACATTAATTAGTTATCCACTTGCTATTTATTATTAATCTAATCTCCTTGGTAAAAACAAAACTTTTCTGTAATGATATTACACATTTACCACATACTGTTTAAATTAAAAGCATGTTCTAAAGATAATAAAATATTTTCGGAAGCATGGTTAGCAACAGGTTTCGGAATTAGGTGAAGGATTACGAAGCTTACATACGCACGAGGATCATCGCACGAGCTCGCAAGAAAAACAAATCTGGATTCTTACGTTAAATGATTCAATAATCAATGATACAGCGAGCTTTCACAGCGGCCATATGGTGCATAACAATACTGATCCAAGCTTCTTATGATCTAGGAACAAACAATTATGTAGTTAAAAATCGCAAATTCTATTCCCAAATCTTTTTTAATTATTTTCAAAATACATTTTATAAATTTACAATAATAGGAAAATTTATAAGAAATTCTAACTACACAAAGATAAAGATAATTGCAGAAAAAAAATATAAAAATGAATTTATCTTCATTATTTTTTATTCATAATATGTTTAAATTAAGAAGTTTCAATTATATCGAATGACTATCCATCAATGTAACTATTAGCAGTCCTTAAAGACAAAATTATCAAGCTTTATATTATTACAGCTGTAACGTAAGATTAAAGGCTGTCGACCGCAAAATATTTGGCAAAGTACCACCCCCGAAGTGTGTATTCCTTAAGCTTCATTTATTTTTGGAACGTCTTTACTGACACTAAAGATGTTCCATTTCGATCATAATATTAATAGCATGACTCAACATTACATGAAACATATGGACACGCATAATATTTATACAAAGTATACTTTTTAACGCGAGAATTGTAATTAATTTGTGATTTATTTTTAAATTACCAAAATTAAAGATTTTTAACTTACAGCTCGCAAATGCATGTTTATTTGGAAGGAAAGTAGTAGTTAGCCTTGCTAATAAATTTATTGATGAATCGTATAAGTAGGTCAGCAAATGGAACATATACGTGCGTGAGAAGATAGCATATTAATCATAAATTTTTAAGTCGGTTTGTGCAACTGAAAATCTTTGGTATTTTTCTTTTCTTCGTAAAAGCAGAATTAATTAAGCTAAAACATTATTTTTCATATCATTTATTGTTACAGGAAAGACCATTATTGTAAGATGCTTACAATTGGCAAATTTATTTTATAATTTATACATGGCGTATTATATGAAATCACATTCATCTCAAACTACAGTTCAGATCGAAGATAATAATGAAAAAATAACGTATAGAAATAAACTATGAATAATATGACCGTGGATGCTTAGCTAACAACGATCTATGTAAAGTACAAAAAGTAAATCATAGACATTTTAGCTCTGATCCATTACATTGGTTTCATTCATATTACTACCAGTACAATCTTTTTGGATTATCTCAAAAAGTGGTTGTAATTCGGGCGTCGATTTGATCTGCGTTACAAACTCGCTCAACGATGGATTTTTGTCTGAAAAAAGAAAAAAAGATTGGGGAATCAAACAACAAAATTAATACTGACTCGTGAAAAAAATGATTTCTTTTACCAGCATCTGGAATAGTTAACAATGCTGCCACAGCTCTTAATGCCGAACGTTTAAGTTCATCTTGTTTTTCATATTCCTGTTTGACCGAATTTGCTTTTACCTTCATTGTACAAGTGCTTTTTAATGGTTCGACTAATCGTTCTAACCCTACATATGATTCAATATTTCATTAATAAAAGTCAATTAATTCATAATGTATACTATACACTTACTCTGCAAAACTGCTGTAGGACATAATTGTGCAAGTCTCGCAGTCATTAGATAAGTTAACATTTTAATGTCATAATGGTCTCTGAGGCCATTCTCAACGTGATTTAAAAATTCGAAAACATCGAGACGATCTAAACAAGAGTCGAGTAATGTATACATGCACTCGAATGCTGCCTTTCTGAGATCTAAGCCATCATCTACTGTATGTTTGAAGGGACCCATTTCCACCTCTCTTATTAATTCTTTCTACATTTAAATTATTTCATACACTTCATATAATTATTCAATAAATAATTAATTAAATAATGATAATTAATTAAATTGTTCGTTGTTAAATACCTTTATCTTAGTTTCAGCATAAAGATGTGGTAACACAGAGTCTAATAAATCTCTTATGAGCATTGGTTTATTGTGTGCTGCTGAATTAAATGCAACTAAAGCTACCCTTCTGACATTCAAATCGGGATCTTCCAAAGCAACTAAGAAACTATCCATACGTTGTTTTAACATAGCATCAATTTGTTGTGGCTGCAAAGAATTTCATAAAGACTTAAGTAATTTATTTTAACATGTAAAATCGATGTATGAAATACCTGGTCAGAAATAGTAAATTTAACAGCGGTAACTGTAGTAGTTCTCAAAAGAGCAGATGTTGATTTTAATGATTCTTGCAATCTCGGCAATAAAGTAGCCGGATCGATCAATGTAAGTTTTCCTAGGCATTCTGCTACAACGTTACGGGTACCTTCTTCCGTGCATTCACAATGCCTGTATAGAAGCATCCAAATCGAAGGCACGAAATTTTGCAAATGAGATACCCCGGATGGACTAGCAGATTGACATGTAATTATCTACAAAGTATTTCATGTTTTAAATGAAAATAAAACGAAGCTTAAAATATTTAATAAAGGTTACCTCTTTCAACGAATGTAAGAGAAGATATTGACGCTTTGGTTGTGCCTCGATTTCTTTCAAAACGAATGGCAAGTATTTTGGAAGATTACCAACAGCTATGTTACCCAATGTGTAACTAGCTGCTGATTTTACCTCCTCTGAATGGGAAGAGAATGAATTCAAAATTATATGTTTCAGAGAATTGATTTCACTCAAATCCCTAAACAGAAAATAATTTAAGTGACGTGAACAATTTAAAATCGACATAATAATATATACTTACACATGTCTACCTATTTCACCAATAACCAATAATGCAAAAATATGCTGTGCATCACTTTGAGGATTTTGAACGTCTTTCAGAAATTGTTCGACCACCGCTTGAGCTTCTTGATGCCATGTGATTGTTAATGCAGCTGCACATTTCGCGAGGGAATGATAAGCTTGTTTGTGAAGTACAGATTGACTGACAGGGGCTAACAACATTGAGAGCAATTCTCTGTAACCAAGACCTGGTATATCTGCTTGTACTAATGCTTGGAAAAATTCCAACATCGAATTCAAAGCCACACCTAATATATGAAGAAGAATTCATTGTTAATATTTTTATTATACATATATATTTTATATAGTTTTTAGTAAAGTATTTAAATGCATATTACCTTGCAGAAGTGGAGACTTCACCAGAACTAATATTTCTGGAAGGATGTTATCAGAAACCCTTGTAAGAGCAACTGGATGTAACTTTGCTATGGTAGTGAGAAGATTAAGGGTTAATTGCGCAATATGTAAATCGGTCTCGTTTAATAATGCTGGTAATTCTGTAGTAACCTAATAAAATATTCCATTATAATATTGATTATAATATAATATTGATTGTTAAGGCACTGATCATTATTTTCATATTTATTACCTTATCCAATAAATCAGCATGAAGAGTAGAGCTATAATTTCGAACCAAGGTATCCAGAAGTGGAAGAGAACATAATTTTAAAGCCCGTTGATTTTTTCTCAGAAAAGATCCAAGAATTGGAATTGCTTCTTCCTGTAAAAAAAAATACAGTAAAATGAAACAAATACAATAATATCAAAATAGTATAAAATCTAACAAAACAAATCTAATAAAACAAAATCTAAAGTATTAATCTGTGAAAGACAATATAACATATTTTATTATAGTACATACCATAATTTGATTAAGATCTACTCTTAGAGGAGACGCTGCTATACATGTTAAAGCTTTCACCGTCGTAAGTCGTGTGATCTCATTACGTAGTCTGTCCAGGAATATAGGAAGGCATACATGCAATTCGTCAGACAAAGTGTCTCCAAAATGTGCCAGAATTTGACCCATACATGCGATTGCTCTTTCCTTTACTTCTTGATCAATGTCTGCTGTTTTCAATCTCATTAATGTGCAACGATATATTTCCCCAGATAATGATGTAAAATCAAAGTAACATGTTTTATCTGAAATAATATTTACGACAACGAAATAAATTTTTTATTGATTCATTTATAAATCTATAATCAAATAGATTTATTTACCATGTGGCCTGATTACTTGCACAAGTTGTTGTAATACTAGCAATGCTTCTGCTGTAATTTTATAAAACGGATCTCCGACAGCTGCTATAATCGGTGGCGCTAAAACTGCCATATGAGCGTGAAACACTTCCGGTTGATGAGTTATCAATAATGTATGTACAAATGCCAATGTATCAATCTTCATATTGGACGAAGAATTTTTGTCTCCTAAAGAATATTGTATTCCAGGTATCAACGCAGGTATATGATTACTTAGAGCACCGGGCAATACGAGCACTAATTCTTTCAGCAGTGAGAAACAATCTTGTCTCGTTTTAATGCTTTTTTCTTTCATTTGACGATGTACAGCTTTCACGATTAATGGGACTTGTTGCTGTAGCAATGCAATAGGTCCATCGTCGTCTTCCATTGCATCTGGATCAAGAGCCACACCAGTAGCTGGTCTTGTTTGTCTTAGAAGTGCAATGTATGCATGGAAAATATCAGACTTTACGTTTTCCTCCCTTTCTACAAAAATATAGTTGTATTAGTAACGATTTAAGTAACATTAACTTTCTATTGAACTATTTTTACTGCGTGCGAAAGATACCTTTAAATCTTGAAATCAAAGCGGGAGAAACAACTTTATAAAGTTCAGGAAGAAGCTCCCGTCTACTAGACACAACAGCTTCGAGACACTTTGCAGCTGCCCTACGAACTTTCCAACTCATATCATCATCATCTGAATATTCGTCTTCCGCATCCTCTTCGCCATCTTCTTCTACTTCCATCATAATATCTTCTCCATCAGATATTTCGTTCATATCATCATCGTAATTGTAATTTGGATCATACGTAATGTAAACCAAACAGATTTCTATAATCTAACAAAGAAATAGAATTTAACGCAAATTTCTGAATAATTTTAATGAATTTAAAATGTTAAAATTACTTAAGAAAGTGTCCGTACTTTATTTATATGTGGAGTAATTTCTTTAGGGCATCTGTATACAAAAGATTCAAATGCTTGCAAACAATACTCTCTTAGCTCATCATCATCCTCATTACTGTACTGTACAATTAATGGCATAACTTTTTCTATTTGCTCTCCAAATCTGTGTCCTGCTTGACGACTGAAATTTGACAATAAAAATAAGACTTATATAGAAAGAAATGCGTAGTGATTCGTCATAAAAATACTTACCAAATGGAAGCAATGCATTGTATATAAGTACGTATTACATTTTTTGCTGTTTGAGTATAAAGACCTTCAAGTAGATGATCTACAAGTTTATTATACAAATAATTGTTGCTTGAAGTTAGGAGGTGACTCAATGCTATTATAGTACGCTTTCTAACTGCTTGACGAGGAGAAGAAAGTTGCGGCAACAATGCGGCCAAAATAGTGGAATGGAACGTAATTAGCAAAGAACCAAATCGAGACAGTAAATCGGCCATAATATCAAGTGCTTCGAGTTGTACGGATACATCCTCCTGCTGTATGTGATAAAAAATTATTTCTTTTACTCTGAATATGTTATATAAAATTTTATTAATATCTTTAACATGAGTTATTATAAGTTTGAAAACATTAATTACTTTTTCTATAGCACTACTTAGTCGGCCGGTTATTCGTTTACAAACATTTGCTACAAGTGCACTGGATCCCAAAGGAAGCTCAGATATTACAGTCTTCAATCCAATACTGGAAATATCCCTTAATTGTTCTTTATCTGATACCATGTTAATGCATAAGGCATCTACAATAGTTTCCACCTGGTACTCCTTTACCTTATTGACTAGTGGCCCCAAACTGAAATCGGACACGTTTCTGTAATCGTGTCCAAATACAAAGAAAATCTTGCAAACATAATATGCGTTTCAAACACACAAGCAATTACAAATATTTAATCTTTAAAGAAAAACAACTAATGCTAAAAATCAACACAGTATTGTTATGAAATTTCAAACCAAAAATTCACATCTAAATCTAAATATAAGTGTACCATTTTACAGCAAGATTTTGTACTTCTCCATTTTTATCTTCTAACAGTTTTAGAAGCATTTTCACAACTTTACGTTCTGAATCATCATCCAATTTAATATTATCTTTTTGGAGTTCGCTCATTAAATCGTTGGTTGCCATAAATCTGAAATCCTTATCAGTGGATGTCATCTGAGACAATAAAATATGAGTTAAAATACTGATATAAAACCAAAACAATGAATAAAATTTTACAATTAAAATTACTTATAAAAATAAGCAAAAACTGTATTGTTCCATTTGATAATAAAATATATATTAAACTAATCAAATTACTAATAATAAACAATACGTCAACTAACAATCATTATACATATATAAAACTTTAGATTATTCCAACGAAAGATAAAAACAATACATATATATTATTATCTTTGTGACAGCTGAAAACACCTTTGTTTCCTGCTGACAATGAATCTCTACATTTTTAGGTATGTAAAGTATATAATAACGAAATATTATATTATAATTAAAAAAAAAATAATATTGAACAAGCATAATATCGTTATTCGTATTCAAAATTAGGAAATCATTGCTTATAAGAATAATTGCATATTTTTTTTAAACAATAAAGCGAGGTTATGTAGAAGTTCAATATCATCACCGCATCAAGTGTTAATATCCTCATCAATTTCATCTCAGAATAAAAAATGAAAGGATTTTTTGCGTATATTTTAAAAAAATACGTCAAATACCTTTTCTAGCAGGTTTGCAATTTGATAAGAAACACTAGCCATGATTGAAAACTTTTTTACAGCCGGTTACAGTTGTCGCTCCAATATTTCACGTTATAATGAAACGAAAAGAAAAAAAAATTACGATGTTTCGTCGAAGCAGACGACACTGAACTCGATTACGTTTATTCGATAGAAAATCGCGTTAGAAACTGTATTTTAATGAAATTTCACTGTCGGCAGCATTTCAATACTGCGAATCTTTACCGCAACTTGGACTGCCAAAATTTTGATAGAAAATTGCGTTCCTAAACTCTATCGAATAATAACCGCTGAAAAGAAACATCGCAATATAGCTTCACGATTGGCTCATTTCTCTCTGACGCAATTTACTTCGTTTAAACAGATTGAAATTTTTTTTATAAGTTCGTTTAATAACAATAATTGTATCTGCGATCTAAAGAGTTAAATAAGAAAGGTTAAACTTATTAGGTTATAAAATAAATGTTTATATTTCCTTCATTTATGGTAATTTTATTTAGACATGTTACAATATTGTCCTTTAAATTATAAATACTGTACTTATAACATTGATCATATTACAAATGTTGATTAAAAAAATATATTTAGTCTGCTTTGTATTTAATTTATGTAATTTAATTCTACTTTCAGCATTTAGACGATTGTGTTGTTCGTTCTTATCTTTTTACTTGTCTCATGTTAGTTAAAATCAAAAATTCTTTGTTGTTGTTCAAAAATATAAAATACCTATATCTACATTAATTTAAAAAAATAAATAATGACAAATCACACATGATAATACCATAATAATTTAACAACAATGTTGTACATCTTTAGTCCGACTTATTTTCTACTACTTGGCTAGAACCTTCACCAGCAGCTTCCTATTATTTAAAATAATGTGCTTTATTATCTAAATGGTTTTATTATCTAAACCATCTTATTGTTAATATCATCATTATTTACCTCAGTTTTTAACAAATCTTCAGATTTTTTCACAGAACTTTGATTGAGAAAACATGTAATAGGCTTCTGCCATTCTGGAGTTTCCCTTGGATGATACGGATTACCACCTGAATAACTCTTTCCTAAAATTACGATTATTTTAAATTTTGAGACTATACTTTTAATTCAATAAAATTATAAATCTCACCTTTGCTACTTGATTTCCTAACTGGTGAACTTTTTGCAGTTTTATGTGGTGCTTTACTACCAATAGCTACATGTAATAAATATTAATGAAACTTTCGTAAAATTAATTATCTTCTGATATTCTAACAATTGAAAATAATAATGTAACTTGAATAAAACTACAAAATATTTATCAAACATAATAATAAAAGTTTAAATTAACAATCAAAACAAACTGAAGTGAAATAACAAAGAAACGGTAGAAATTTTTAAAATAATTTACGAAAAAAAATGAATTTTTGAAAATTTCTTTTACCTCTTGTGGGAACGCGATCCCCCTTTGTTCTCACCATTTTTTAAATATTAAGGATACAAATTTAAAAATATAAGACGTATTAGTATATAGAAACGTTAGAAGATTTCGTTACAATACCTTACACGATATTCAAAATAAATAGCCCCTGTATCTTATTACCTATTACTACCAATCGCAGATATGTTGAGCATTAAGGCCAGCAGGAGGGCCAACTTAAAAAGATCCTAAATTAAAAATAAACTACGAATATTACTATATATTTCCGCTGATAATTCTCTTCAAATACTTTAAATTAAACTTGTAGATAAATGAAAAGAATCGTCATCTTATAATAATAGCATATTTTTATTGAAAAAGATAATTATTACCAATCATAATAGTTGCATTTAAACAAAAATACTTTCAAAAGATTTCACACTTGGAGAAACATGACAAATTTTATTTGAAATATTGTTATGTTATATTTAAAATAACATTACACTTACTAATCGATAACTTTCCTTTTTTACACAAATTTCTTCCAATAAATTAAATAATAATATAATTTATTTAACGATGCGATATATTTTGTAATATATCTATAACGTAGATGCAAACAATACTATATCATGATTATTTCATCATTACAATATCATCACTTTATCATATCATAATACTGATACGTTGCAATCTGATTATTTAGCAATGATATTATGTTTCAGGGAAGCAAGAAACGCGAGCCTCGTCTTACTTTCGACTCATTAATAAAATAAAAACAAATCAAAATTACGTAAAATAATTTATATATGTATACATATAACTACATATGTCTATATTACATTAAACAGGCCCTTTTTCTTTTCAAATGAGATATGACAATCATATCTCGCGTAATATCTCAATTATAACAATTTTTTGTGGATGATTATCTAAAAGGTTTTGTTTTTTGGATAGTAGCAGTCATGTACTTTTTGTTAACATATATGTTAGCTTTGAAAGAATATCGAGTACACTTTCGTGCAAAATATATGGCTATGTCAGTAAGTGTATATTATGTAACTTAATTTTAATACTGAATCACAGAAATCCCCGTTAATTGGGTAAGCAATAAATTACATTCTTAAAGAAGTCTGTGTACTTCTTGGGAACGAATTTGTGCTTGCATTGAGAAGGAAGTAATTCAATTGTCTAATATTTTTTGCAATATCTCAAATGTACAGGATCGTAACTAAATACACGTTTAGTTTTTTTTTCTCAAATGTACAAGACCGTAATTAAAAATTACGATCACATTCATCTCTTTTTATGGAGAATATAAATGTTTCAAACATCGAGCAAAACAAAAATTTCAATGAACTCTCTTTCTAGTACTCAAATGTGATTCTAAAGACAGCACAGATGTGACATTCGAAATTATTAATCTAGCTATTACTTTCAAATGTTGTTCCAAATATGTAGCAATATGAATATATCCTCGAAGTTCTTCTGATAATATGCAAATAACAACTTTTACTATATTTATGAAATCGAAGGTATTTCAAAATTAACGCTAAGATTTTCAGATTGTGCTAATTTAACAATCGTTGATAATTTAACCGCAACTCGGGCAGCTTCATCAAGATCATCTATTGGTACAATTTTTAAACCTGCATTTGCAATAAGAGCTTTTGCTTCGTCCACGTTTGTACCCTGAAGTAACAACATAATCATATAAAATTAAATTTATATCAATTACTCCAGAAAGTATTAATATGTATTTAGAATTATACCTGTAATCGAACAACAACAGGAATTTTTAAGCTAAGTTCTTTAGTTGCAGCGATAATTCCCTCTGCGATAACATCGCATCTCATTATTCCACCAAATATGTTAACTAAAAGAGCGTGGACCTATAATTGATATAAAAAAAGAATATTTATCAATCTTATCAATATTAAAAATAATAGAATCTATGTTATGTAACCCACTCGTGAATCTGATGTAATTATTTTAAATGCTTCTTTCACGGCAGATGTAGATGCACCACCGCCTACATCTAAGAAATTAGCTGGTTCACCTCCATGCAATTTTATGATGTCCATAGTAGCCATAGCTAAACCAGCTCCATTTACCATACAACCAATGTTACCATCAAGTGCAATGTAATTTAAATCATATTTAGCAGCTTCAACTTCTTTAGTATCTTCCTGAGTCCAATCTCTTAAGGAAAATAGTTCTTTTTGCCTAAATTCAGCATTATCATCAAATCTGCATTTGCAGTCCAAAGCAAAATCTGTATATTAAAGAATGCAATTTTTAAACATTACTTTTTACAATGTATAGTGAATTATAAGTTTTTAAAATTGAACTTACATTCTCCATTAACATCTTCTGCTAAAGGATTTACTTCTAATAAAAGAGCATCTTTCTTAAGAAACATTTTATACAAGTTCATGATGATGTTAGAAATGTAATCTTTAACATTCTGAAGTCCAAGTTTAACAGCAATACGATCTGCCTGCTCTTTTGTAATACCCTTATGTATATCAATGGGTTCATACATGATAGCACTAGGATTTGTTGCAGCAACTTCCTCAATATTTACACCACCTTGACTTGAAGCTATTATGACTGGACCCTCAAATAAAAAATCTTTTAATTAAATGAGCTGCTCTTCCATTCATTGAAATTACATTCATTTAGCAACTTACACCAAAAGCTCTTTCCATCATAACTGCAAGATAATATTCCTTACGAGGAAACATACGTTGTGTAACCATCACTGCATTGCATATCCTACCTGCTTCACCTGTCTGTTTAGTAATTAACAATTTACCTAACATTTGACTGGCTAATTTTTTTGCTTCTTCTGGTCTATAAAAAAAAAAAAATTAATGTGATGTAAAGCATACATATCTATCATCAACTGTGTATAATAACTTACGTTTCACACATCTTTACACCACTAATGCTAGTTCCTTTAAAATGTCCCTTTCCTCTGCCACCAGCTAAGACTTGTGCCTTTAAAACAATATCTTTGGTCTTCAAATCTGCAGCAAGTTTCGCAGCTTCATCTGGAGTTTTAGCAACGCCAAATTTAGGAGTTGGAACTCCAGCTTCATTTAATAAACTGTAACTGATGTGTTCATGAACATTCAAATTCCTGACTGGTTGCTTTACTAAGTTGGTTTTGCATCCCAGTATCTACATAAATAAAATAACAGAAATGGATCAATGACAGTAAATAAAGCTTGTGTAACATATATGATAATAATAGACATTAATTGTTTAGTACAGAAGAACAAAGAATTAGAAAGATCAATCAATGGTAATGACCCACATACTTCTAATCGCATACTTGGCACTTGTACTTCTTTATTTTGTCTTTGGTAAAGAAATACTCTAACTAATCAAAACAAGAGAAAATAACAAACAGTGAGTATAGTTATTGAAAACAAATGATATAAAATTGAATACTGAAGATAATAAAAAAAATGTCAAAACACTTCTTTAAAAAAAAAAAAGAGTGAAAACAAAGTAATCAATAGTGACGATAATCGACTATCGAATTTCAAATTTTTAAAAAGAATGACAATTCTTGGTAGTTTGACAAGTAGTGTCATTTTTCACGTAATTGAATAAATATTAATTAAATACGAATGCATGGAGTAAAGTCAATGACCAATGAATCAAAGGCTGATTGTGAAAATGTCCACACTCATATTGCACAACTGTCATACTCATATTTCGCAAAAAAAACTTGGTTTAGTGCAAGGCCACAATCTTTGGCTTCGAATCGCCTGACCCTGGCGCTCAATTTAGCAGACTACAGATATCTAATATGGTGATTATACCACTTATGAATTATTGACGTAAATATCGATGGATTCGTGAAAATGGAATAAAATGACATAAATGAATAAGAATTACCGTGAACGAATAATATAGTACGATACGAAAAATAGAATATTTAATGTACCTTTGACCCATTGAATCGGGTAAAATTTTCAACGATTGAGATAGTCCGAGACAACATGGTGGCCATCTTACTAAAGTAGTGGCAGTGGACTGCCAAAAGTGCCAAATGTAAGCTGCGCTGTCTGCGTCTTCATGTCCCCACCTTCCTTGATGTTTCCTACAAAAACATGACGCAAACTCCACGGCGATGCCATGATGGCAGCACTTCTTTATATTTATTCGAATTTTTTCTGATTTAATTTGATTTCTCCTTACTACTGTATTCCAATTTTGGGATATGTTAATTATAGATATAACATTTCAACAATAAGTTCATTGTACAAAAAAATATATTTAGTGTGTTTTGTATAGTTAATTTAATTCTATTGTCGCCATTTAAATACTAGTATTATTCTATTTTATCTTTCACTAAATCTTCAGTCAAAATTAAGCATTCTTTGTTATTCATTCATATAATTATAAAATACCTATATCTACATAAATTTAAAGAAAAGTAAATCATTTTTTGTACTGGCAGTAACAGTTTCATGATTACAATTCTTAAAAATTATGATACAAAATAATAAAGATAATATACTATATTCGAAATTAGAATAAATTATTACATTATAAATTTCGAAAAAAATATTTATTCTTTACAAACATATATACATCCACAAAAATTTATATAATATTAAAAAGGTCAAAAAGGAAAGACATCTAATATTTTATAATACCCAACTTTTGTTGTCGGATATAAAATGATGATCAATATAAAATAAAACTAACATAATAATTATATCTATGTATGTAATGTATCTTTTAAATTGTATCTCTAAAAATATAAAAATTTATTTTATTTTGCTTTTTTCTTGTTTTCAACTTTTGACTTCTCCGCCGATGTTTCTTTAAATGTGAAAGAAATGTCCAAGTTCATAGAATTTGCAGCTTTTATTATTAAAGATAATTTTACTGCCGATTCAGCAGCTTGGGCAAAATCATCTACGGAAATAACTTTTAATTGTGCTTCCCGTATCAATCGATGTGCTTCTTCTACGTTAGTTCCCTATATGATTAGATTAGATTAGTACAAAAAAATTGTGCATAATTTTTCCTCATGTATTACTGATGAATTACCTGCAGTCTTACAACTATGGGAATATTTAATTGTAACTCTTTGGACGCATTGATAATACCTTTCGCAATTACATCACACCTCATAATGCCACCGAATATATTTACGAAAATTGCTTCTACCTAAAAATTCGTAAAAGGGTTTTGAATCTTACATTACATATTTTCGAACTTATTGGCAAAAGATATAATTCGAATATTATTTTTTTTAAGTACCTTTGGATCAGAAATTATTATTTTAAAAGCTTCTCTTACAGTTTCTACAGTGGCAGTACCACCCACATCTAAAAAATTAGCTGGCATACCGCCATTGTATTTTATTAAATCCATAGTAGCCATCGCTAATCCAGCACCATTTACCATACACCCTATATTTCCATCTAAAGCTATATAGTTCAAATTAAACTTAGATGCTTGGACTTCGTTAGGATCTTGTTGCGTAAAATCTTGCAGTGCAAATAATTCCTTTTGTCTAAACTCTGAACTATCATCAAAAGAACATTTACAATCTAAGGCAAAATCTGAAAATACGTAATACTCATGTTATTAACTATCTTTAATTTAATAAAATGAATTCGTTAAATCCTTTTTTACAACATACACTCTCCGCAAACATCTAATGCAAATGGATTAATTTCAAGTAATAATGCATCTTTCTTGATGAATAACTCGTAGAGATTACAAATAATTGACGAGGTAATCTTCTTTCCCTCTCCTTCTATACCTAAGTTATCCACAACTTGATGTACTTGTTCAAGTGTTAAACCTTTCATGATATTCACTGGTGTATACAATATAGCTTCCGGATTCGTGGCAGCGATATCTTCGATATTTACACCGCCTTGTTTAGATACAATTACAACAGGTCCCTGTAAATCATATTTAATTTTTATTTTTAATAATAAATTCGACGATAGTTACAATTAGACTGCAGATAGTTGTGTATTCATATAAAACTATACAAGAATGTACACAAACAGCAAATTATATAAATTATCAAAAGGAAAGCAAATGTTATAACATTCAGAAAATAAAAAGTTCTTTCGAGTTAGAACTCTTTATCTGTACTAATAAAAATATGAATTTGTATAAAGATCCGCAGTCTAGTTATAATAAAACGTTGCGATTTACATCAAAAGATTGTTCCAACATTACTGCCATATAATATTCTTTACGCGGGAACATACGTGTTGTCACCATTACTGAATTACAAATTCTACCAGCTTCTCCAGTTTGTTTAGTTATTAACAATTTACCTATCATACTACTAGTCAAGGTCTTTGCCTGCTCAGGCCTAAAAATATATGTCAAATGCAATGTATGATAAATATAATAGCACAATATAATAGAGTTGATTTAATTGATTAAACTCACGTTTCACACATAACAACACCACTGACGTTGGTATCTTTAAAGTGCCCCATTCCACGTCCTCCAGCAAGAACTTGAGCTTTCAGAACAATATCTTTTGTCTTAAGATCTGCTGCTATCTTGGCAGCCTCGTCTGAAGTTTTGGCTACTCCAAAAGGCGGAGTTGGAATTCCGCTATCTTTCAATAAAGTATATGCGATATGTTCATGAACTTGTAAATGTCGAGTTTGTTGAACAATGATAGAAGTACGATTTAAAAACTGAAAATATTTTCTTTGATATATTTACGTTTGTTGTATGTAACTACTTAAAATAAATATTATCTACCTGTCTTCCTATTTTTCGAACGCAAAATGATGTAAATGACGAGAGTCTAATGGACATATTGCTGACAAATAATTTTAAACAATTTTATTGCTATACAAAATGAGTTTTCCTAACACATTCACACTGAAAATTGTTTGGCTTTCCAAGAGGGGTGTGAAACAATTATTGTTCATGTACAGAAGGTTATAGGATGTTTTTTTTGTAGAAGCATTATACCTTGAATTTGTAAGCTTATGTAAAAAATATGACGAATTCAGTTAAGTCGAGTAGGCGATGAATACTGAATTCTGAGAGACACTGTATTTATAATTATAATAATACTACATTATAAAGCAATATTTTTACACTTGAAAAGTATTTCAGTAATAAATTCATTAAATCTTATAAAAATTATTGCGTTTATATTCTGAACTATGTCGTTGTAGTTGGGTGATAAATTTCAATAAACTATAAAATTATTTGTTTGATTAAACATAACTTTCATAGTGTAATAAAAATCCTCCTACTTTTATATATATATACACACGTGCATATATACACGTACGTAGAAGATATATGTATTAAATTATGTTAATAAAGTAAAATATGAAAGTACAATTTATATTGAACTTCTATATATATATATACTCCGATTATGATTTCCTTATAAGCACTTATATAACTATAAAATACGTATAATAAAGAAAAAAGAATTCATTCTACGTTGTATTTATATTTCATTGATATATCGTGTGTAGTATACTCGAAATGTGAATAATAATCCTTGTACCTATATTAAAAACTTATTCCACGATTCAGACTTATACATATTTTGAGAACTAATAAAACATCTCTAATAAACTTCTACAATCTTTACAATTCGAATGTAGTTATAGTATTCATTCTTTTTGATAATATTATACTTTGTCTCTAAATGTATTAAACTCGCGTAATTGAGGCCACATCTTTCAACAAAATATATTAAGTGTTATAAAACAAATAATTTTGCCAAATTATTATTGCAACATAGAAATATACACATAAGAACGGAATAAAAATGTTATTAAAACATTTATAAAGTAGCAATGAATGAAATATCTTTGTACTAATAAAAAGTTAAGATTTATTTTTAATATTAAAATATATTGCAAATTATCTTTTCATACAAAAATTTACTATGAATTTCATCTTTATATGCAAATCAATTTTTAACTCAAATATGATAAGGTAATATTAAACATCGAATTTATTACGAATTTAATGTAGTTAATGTTTTGAAATATACTTCAAACTTAAATGTTTTATACTTTAAACCTTCAAAGTAATTTTCATATAGTTTTAATATACAAACGAAAAAATAGGGAACATTCGAGTTAAATAAATTGCTTTCTACAGATATAACTTTAATATTAATGCAATTGATAAGAAAACATTATATCTAATATATATGTTTCAAGCATAAAATTTCTGGCCTCAACAGTCTTATATTCTAAATACAAAACAAACTTTCCTTCTTCAATTTAAAAACTAAATCTATCATTAAGCGTTCTTCCCGTAACGCCGAGATTTCCGGACAAGCTATACATGACTTCACTGAAAGTACGATCATCGACATCTGGTCCTGCGTCTGATGATGGAGTGTTGCGTGTACGAGAACGGGAACGCGATCTTGACCTTGAACGTT
The DNA here is from genome assembly GCA_014737395.1 of Bombus waltoni. Classification (NCBI taxonomy): domain Eukaryota; kingdom Metazoa; phylum Arthropoda; class Insecta; order Hymenoptera; family Apidae; genus Bombus; species Bombus waltoni. The sequence continues at coordinate 1,729,341 of JACXII010000028.1, read as the reverse complement.
GTCGACCAAACATAGGTGATCGACCAACCTGAAATTTATAAATTCCACCATATTAAATTATATAAATTACACAGAATTTTAATTTTTTAGATTATAACTACCAATAATATCTTATTAATAATTTTTATTATCATACCATATTTAGATTTTGTACACTTTGTCTAAACGGGGATCTTCCTCTTGGTAATGGGCGCAAACTGTTCACAGCATTTCCGTTTCTGCTTGGGGTAAGAGTAAGAGGGCGTTGATGCGTGCTAGGACTGTACTCATTTCCCAATGTACACATGAAGTTTACATTTGAGTTTGTATTTAATCGTGAGGAACTACAACATTGTATAATTTCAATAAAATCCCAATATAAAGTATAAGATTTTGTAATTGAAAATAAAAAATAATTTATTAAAAAGTATCTCAAATTATATGAACTTAATTGTAAGCTACTTAGAACAATAAATGTGAAAACATTTAAGCATACTTCATTCTCATTAATTTTTGTTCATATTGTGCACGTCTTTGTGCACGGGCAATTTGATCTGATCGTAATCCACCAGTAGTAAAGCGACGTTGAGAAGTTAAAATTTGTTGTCTTCTATCTGTGGATCTTTGTTGGAGTGATAATAATGACTTCCCAGCTTGTGGAATCTATAAGAGAAGAAAATAATTAAATTAATGTCAAATTAATTACGTTTATGATTTATTATCTATAATATTAACTTACTCTGAATTGGTTTTGTAAGGATAATCTCTGGTTCTGTCTTTGTAGCAGCAATTGTTTTGCTCTTTTAACACGATTTCGGTAAGCAATTTGAGCAGGGCTTTGATATCCCAGTCGATTATGAACCGAAGTTGGATCACGTAGATTTGGTAAACTGTTTGTTCGCTTTAATGGAGTCTTATTATTGGTGAAAAAGCCTCCTTGTGTAAAAGTCAAGTTCGTGCGACTTCTACTTCGAGTCAGGCCAAATCTATTACCACGACCACGGCGAACATTAAAAGCTCCTCGTGTATTAGGTTTCTGATTTAATGTTAAATTACTTCGTGATCTAGTTAAACCACTGTTTTTCTTGTATCGTTTTCTCACAAAACCACCACGCACATTATTATTGTTATTATTATTATTATTATTGTTATTTTGCCCAGCTTGCCATGTTTGCTCTTTTTTAGCAGTTCCAACATTACGCTTTACTCTGGCACCTCTACCTCTGAGTCCACTTCGTCCTCGCACACTTCCTCGAGTGCGCTTAGCACCAGTTTTTCCATTAGTAGTCCCAGCCTTTTTCTTTTTCTCCTTTTTCTCCATCTTTATGATTTCATCTTAAAAGGAAGAAAATTCACAAGGTTTAGTGAGCGTACAGTCTTATCAGTGCATGAAGTTAATTTGTGTTAAGCTTTAATCTGGAATATGTGAAAAATTTCCTCTTGTATGGATGATGTTGAAGGACAACTCAATATGGCTAATTCAGTTTCTATTTAATTCTTTTAAGTATATCGATCTTTTTCGATATTTATTTTTGTGAATTGTTTCCCTGATTTTCTTCTGATATGTGTATGTACTTTCAAAATAATCTCATTGTGTATGGTCTATATATACACATACATCTATCAATATGTTTAAATTAATTATAATGAAACTTAATTAGAATGTAACTTGGAATTTCTGTGTTTATAGATCAGCCTTTAAGTTTAAAATGTGTTACTAATTCCTTAAATCATGATATCAAATAAAAAATAACAATAGAAGTAACATATTCTATATTAAATAAAAAATGATAAAAGTACTGGAACACTGCATTTATGCAAATAACAAGGTTTTACACTTTAAAATACTATTGTTTTGTATAAAATAAATAAATAAAAAAAAAAAATATATATATATATATAGGAATAAGTTTAGCCAGATGACTTTCATATATTTTTCTTTCAATAGTGCATTTCATTAATGCATTACTTTAGAATTATAATTGTAACAAAAGATTTTATCTTATGAAAAATAACTATTTGTTGCTACAGAAAAAGTATTATTGGCTAATTTAATTAATAATAATAAATTTTTACATATATTATGTTCTTTATTTTCTTTTCTTTAAGATATTTTTAACTAAAACTAAATCTTCGTGCATATTAAATTGTTTATTTTATTTTTGTACTTAATAAATGTCCTTTCTCTTTATATTATTTTCATTGTTATCTTCCAGTAATGTTCCAATTATTTATACACTGATATGTAAATCTCATGTGTATTTTCTTGCATACTGAGGATTCTTCATACTTTTATAATTCTTCATACTTTCTATATCTGCATGTTTATCATATTTTTCTTGATTCAATGCATATCTTCAAAATATAATTTTTATATTACATTGTCTGTCTTAGTTTGCTCTTTCACTTCAATTTCAATTTAAGAGAAACATGTTATTCATTGTTCATTAACAAAGGAAACAGACTATCTATGCTGCTATTAATATTGGTTATTACATCAATTATGTTTGAACAAAATTATAATTGAATAGATCCATTATTGATGTTTTACATTAGCATAGTGGCATTATTTCTGATAAATATCTACTTTCAGTTGAAAGTAAAGTTTCTCAAGTTGTCTTCTCTTATGGAATTAGTATGTTATCCACAAAATCTCCACTACATAAGCATCATAAACCAATATTATATTGCTTCCATTGGTGTATTGCTTCTAGACAAAAGTTTGTAGATTACATAAAAATTTCTCTTATTTGTTGAAGTAGATGTTTTTGAGTCTTACATGCAAATTAATAAAATCCAGTTATCTAATAAGTCATTTAATAACTGATTTAGATATAATATTTAATCACATAGATGCTTCTTCTTGCAGTTTTATATATCTTGATTGTTTAAACGATCATACTCTGTCGGGCTTTTTATTTTTAATAATTTGTTTAATAAAAAATGTTTCTGTTAATTCTAAATAACATTTGACATATCATGAAGTATTCATTTATATACAATGCATGTTTTTAAGTGACAAATTGCGAACACATTTAATCTTAAACTTAAATTACTCCGGATTGCACACTTGTAACATACGTAAATACCATTTTCCTTTATAATTTAGTTAAATTCTCGAATTCAAAGGCGATTATTATTTGTCGCAGACATTCCATATACTTTCATAGAACGCGTGATGCATTCAAAAATAAAATCGATTTGAAAATTTTCAGCGTGTTTTTATCTCACGTATGGTGTGTAGCATCTCTCAAGTCCACCAGATGAACAAAGAGAAACTCGAGGAACATGATATAGAAGAGATAAAAATACGACTAAAGTTACGCAAACGTATATCCCACGTAATGAGAAAGTTGACTTCTTTTTCGTAAACCATGGATCATAACTTCAGTTGTGTTATTATTCAAAAATGTTCAGGTTCATGATTTTCCATTCGACAAATTTCTCGAGTAATTGGTCAAAATTTGTAAGAAATCCCCTCTCCGCCAATCCTACGTAAATCATAGTATTTTTTCCAGTATGTATAAATTCTTCATGGCGGATATATTTTTCTTCTTTACTACCATTGTCGTTAGTAGAAACCTGTTATCTATTTCGTTCCTATTTCGTTGAAATTGAATTGGTTCTTTTGAAAAAGTCCGGAATGCATATATACTTGGTTATTCGATCATCGGTATAAATAGCGAGGACATTTTTCTTCCAGCGATTAAAAAAGATACCATACATCCTCTCATAAGTAAACATTGATTAAAATATGTCTGCCTTTTTTGCTTAATAATTAATTAGGGAGACGAAACGATCATGTATCAAAAGTTGATTCATCGTCTGACACAGATACGTTTCTTTATTTTATTTTCTTAGAGATCTATTTACCATTTTGGGTGTTAAATGAACGAAAATAAATGTGGATATATATCTACGTTGTATAATTTTCATCGCCATTTTGAATTCGTGCAAAGGAAGAAACAGTAGCCGTACGCTCACCCAGGACTATCAGCAAAACTGCTAGATTTTCGAGACTCTGGCCACTTACCAAGCGACATGTTCACTTTTGCATCAATCTCAGACATATTTCGTTCGTTCTGTTTTTGTCTCTGTTATTTTTTTAAACGCGAAAAATACACGAGGACCGTAAATAAATCACCCGAATACTATCACCGTAACGTCACCACAGAGCACACGCAACAGTATCACACGACGCACGGATCGCGAATGAACATAAATGGTCACTCACAGGAAGTAATTGCCAAATTGTACCGGAAGTTGTCGCTTCTTTCGCACCGCGAAAATTTCGAATGGGTAGGCTGCTGCCGATAATTTTCTTATTAATACACTGCGGATTTTTATACATTTTTATATTTTTATGAGCATAACTAAAGGAATGACTAAATAGAAATTTGTTTTATACTACTACTACCTACTTTGAATATTTTGTTGCACCTTTGTCAATATCGTTGCTACTTGAAGAGTGGAATAATAAAGAACAGCAAATTTTATGGGAAATTTACGTTAGAAATTTAATAATTATTCAAGAAAAATACATTTTATTTTACGAATATAACAAGTGAATTATCTTAAGAAAAATAAAAAAAGATTGTATTTTAAAAATGCATACTAAAAAATATAGGTATAATTTATTATGAAATAAATCTTATTTCATATTTAGGTAATTTTATTTCATTTTAACTCCCTACCCTATTTTTCTATGAAGAAGGCCAATAGTCCAGGCCTAAGAAATTGTAATTCGGCTTTGCTGATTGGATGATGTGTGCACATTGTTACGCGCTAGCACAAGGACTTTACGAATTTGAAAAGAATTATGCTCTTTGCAGCCCTGTCTAGAGTTCAAACCATTCAAAATTTCTTTTCGTTAGTCCTTTTATCTCTATTGTTGTGTTAAGTATTTCTACAAATTGTAATAAAATTTTATAGAAACGAAAAAACAGTTGATCATTATTGCTTTTTAAATTTTTAAACATTGTGTTAATGTTTTAGCTACAAATGTATAGGGATGTTATTGTTATATAAATAAGGTTGCTATGAACAAACTTTATAACAAATTGTGATTTCTTTACATAATTTGGTAGCCCTGTGCATATTCAGTTGTTAAGAAACAATAGAAAATTGTGTATTAGTGGTTTTATATGAAAATAATTTATCACAAAGATAGATAATTAATGTTTTAGGCAGAATAATGGATGAAAAACGAGTAAAATTATACTTCTGCTCAAATTGATTAGTTTTATATCATTGAAATTAATATCATTCATACAAAAATTAATTTCTATGCTTATAATTACAGTTTTCTTATTTGTTCTCTGCCTCTGAACCACTATTTTCTCAAGATGCAATTGGTAGAATTTCTGTACCAAAGGTACCTTTGCAGAAAGATAATGCAGTTATTGAAAATGATGATACAGATTTGCTATCACATAGTGATATGAGTTGGGAAACTATGGAGGATAGATATATGTTATTTGAAATTGCATCTGATGATTCTATATCAACTACTTCAAAGTCTACATCCAATGTAACTTTTGCTTAATATAAAACTAATTTTATTTTATGACATAATTGAAATAATTATAATTTATTCGTTTTTACAGTCCAATCTTTCATTTTCATTGCTTGATCAAATATCACTTTCAATAGATCAAAAAATAATAGAATGTGCAACTGAGAGCAACTGGAGTAGTTATGCTCTAGATATCAATTTATGGGATGATGGTAGAGCACCAGTTATGAAATTAAGAAATCTTAAAGAAATATCATTTGATGATTTAGAATTCTGTGGATATCTTACTGACAGACTAATAGGAGTTGGAAAATCATTCTTGACTAAATCTCCTGAAAATAGTCTTTATATATTAAGCAAATGTATTATGAGAAATATGGTATATCATTTTATATTAAAAAAATAATATTTTATAAAACAAATATGATGAAAACAACCTTTTTGCAGTCATTATCAAATATTACAATGCTAAGTTACCATCATTATCTACAATATATTGATCTTGCATATAATTATATTACAAATTTATCACCTCTGGGAGGGGTTCCTTACTTAATGTACTTAAATGTAGCACATAACAGAATGAATACTATTTTAAATTTTTCACCTCCTTGGTATTTAACATATGTAAATTTATCATATAATTATATATCAAAAATGTATGATATTAGTGATTTCTGGAGTATTGTTCACTTGGATTTGTCACATAATGCGATTGAAACCATTACTGGTTTGCAAAATTTGAAGTTAGCATGTCTTAATTAAGTAAAATAATTAATTAAATAAAATATGCCTTCATTTATACATTACATATTTTATTTTTAGATATTTGAAATATTTAAATTTATCATATAACTTAATTGAGTACATTGAAAATTTGGATAGATTAAATATTCAAGAACTAAATTTAGAGGGTAACTGTATACTGTCATATAAGTCTGCCATTCCTGGATATGGCATAAGTACTTTATCTGATTTGCGGAAATTATATTTAGGATACAATAAATTGTCTACTTTAGAATTTTTTAAGGTAATAATTCCATATTTAATAATTAGATGAATATTTAAACTATAACAATGTGTTTAAAACTATAGGATGCATATAGTTTACGTGTGATAGATTTAAAGTTTAATAGAATCAATGATTTATTAGAATTATTAAATCTCACTGGTTTAATACAAGAAGTAGATTTTAGAGGTAATAGTTGCACAAAGTGGCCTAATTATAAAGCTGTACTTCTATTTTCCATACCAAGTATACAGATTATCGATGGTGTTAATGTATCTACTTCAGAAAAGGTATATAATCAAGTATTGATAATTATCAACTTACATAAATTATTAAAGAATTTATTTAAACAGATTGCTGCAGTTGCTCTATTTGCACCACCAGTAAATTTAACAGCTGCTCGCACTATCACAAAGCTAACTTTATTAGAGCAATTAAATATTCCTAAAATTGATCTTCATGTAACACCATATGATGAAGTGAGCCCTCCTATAATAATACTCACAGGTCCAAGTGCAGTGGGAAAATTATCTTTGGCTTTTCATGCAGCCCAAACATTATCAAAAAAAGTAATACTCTAATTAATTTTTAATATGTTGGATTAAAATATTAATTTATCACAGGTCCAATATTGTCAGTGGTATACAACAAAAAGCTCAGAAGATGAAAGTGAAAATCAATTTTATATTTTTGTAGATAGAGAAGAATTTAACGATATGTCTCGTCATGGAGAATTTTTAGCAATTCAAGAGAAATTAGGATACAGCTATGGATTTCGTTAGTTAGATAAATTAAATTTTCTATAAAAATATCTTCCAAGATGCTTATTATTTATATTTATATAGATCACAATCAAATTACTTCCTTAAAATTAAGAAATAAAATTGGTATAACACAAATGGATTTACATGCAACCATTCAAATGCGTAACCGGTACTCCAATAGTAGAGCAGTTCTTGTGCTCCCAAAGAATGAAGAAATCCACCGTGAGTGGATACAAGAAAGGTTTTATGTTTACACATGTACTAAAGATAGTAAAGAAAATTTATTATCTGAAGAAAGTTCAGCAATACCCATAGAAAGTGACATAAATTTTATTAAAGAAATTTTAAATGATGTATGAACAATTTCATATCTTTATTATACCACTCATAGTACTACAAATATTATTTTAAACTTGCTTATAGATTATAAGAGATCTTAAATTACTTCCCAAAATTGTATTGGCAACAGAGACTAATGATGAAACAACTCATAATAGATTGGAAAATGTAACAATATTTGACGATGAAGCAGTGCAGGATATAACAGAAATGAATGATAAAACATCACATCATATTAAATTTCAGGAACAAGGCATTAATTCACATTTTGATGATAAAGGATTACGAGTATTGACTTTACCTAGCACTAGAGGTATGCAGGATCTGGATGAACATTTTTTTCGATCCGGGACCAGTTACTGAAATTTTTGGAATTGTCAAATTTCCTGAAAACGTCTTGGTTTCCCGAAAGTGTTGGGATTTCCGAAAACGCCTAAAAAATAAAAAATTCGAACACGGTCTTAATCATTAAAGCGGGTATGCGGGTGTTCATTTTTTGAGAATTCCGGATATTCTTAGGAATCCCGATACTTTCGTGAACTTGACCCGATCCGATGTATTTCTGTCTCGTTCCAACTATCGGGTTCCCGACATTTCCTGGTTCTTGCATACCTCTATCTAACACATAACAATTGTAAGTAATTTTATATATTTTTTTTTTTTTTTTAGGTAATTTTAGATGAGCATTCAAATATTATAGTGGAAGATGAACAATTAAGGCGTAAAAGACATCAAGCAAAACTTTTGCAGCGTCGTGATACATTGATTCGAGGAACAGTACCTTCATTTACTGATGAACTTAGTGAATCAAGTGAAGAAATATTAACAAAAAGAGTTTGTATTGAATATTTTACTTTTACTTTCAACAGGCAGGGTGTCATTGTTTTCAATTAATATATGTATAAGATCATATAGGTACTAAATGATACAAATCTATAATTTATTTTAAGTCGCTAGAAATGGAAAAACCAGAAGATATGAAAGATTTCTATACCGACTTGATATTAAAGTCAAGAAAAATGTACCTAGATCAACATGTGAATAAGCCTGGATTTTTTTCCTTAGTGGTAACATGTCTTTGATAAAAGTAAATTAAGAGAGCAAAATTCATAATTTATCATTAGAAAAACTTTTGCATAATCATCATTTTTCAGCTACTATCAGATGATTATTTTAAAGCATTTAACAAATTAATTAATTTTATTTATGAATTATACACAAATTATTCTTTTCAAGAACCTAAATTTTTAGCAGAACTTAATCATTTTTCAAAGATTGCTATTCCAGCAATGATCGATCCCATTATTGATGAGATAAAACAGTAAGTTTTAATTTTTCTTATATTGATTGCTATGTGTAATATCATTTTGATTTATTGATTTGTAGATCTTTATCAACATCTATATTACAAAGAAGAACTTTGTTAAGAATGTATGGTGTTACTTCATGGAAGGATTTGATGCCCAGTCAAATAGTAGAAGATTCAACTGATGTTGCTGATTAGGTACAAGATAAATGTTCAGTTATAAAACTAGTTAATCCAATAATAATTTATTTTTTAAAGTTTTAATTTTACTAGTTATATAGTTATCTTGTACAATGTATTTTATTGATAACAATCTGTTTTTAAATAGTAATATATATGTTACAAAAAATGAACACATTATTTTAGAAATACTTTCATACAAGGAACTCTTAATTGTCACAAAAATACATATTTATAATTGTTTTACTTATTTATGCACAGTTCATTAATATGTTATCCTGATAACTTTAAAAGATATGATAATAGTTACACATGTATATGATAAAAAATAATTGGATTTCAAGTGGATTTCAAATTGGATTTACTTCAAGTATATTCTAATAAAGCAATTATTTGTTAGAAATCTAAAGTTTCTGTTTTAATGGTCAGTCACATATGCATTTTATCAATAGAAGGAAGATTATTGCTTAAAAGCGATATATCTGATGGTTCTATGATTACATGTAAATTTGTATTATAGTTTGTACTTCCTAAGGATATTTTTTGATCACTAAAGGTAACTGCAAAGGAATTTTCGTCAATTTGAGGTAAAGAATTTTGTAGAAGCACAAATCTTGTTTGATTACCAATAATATCTAGTTTAGAACGATTCATTTGAATCCAAGTTTCTTGTAATACACTATGTTCAGAATTTACCTTTTTTGATAGTTCATGATGTTCTTGTTCAACTTGAAGAACTGTACATTGTGATTGTTTAAAATCAGATTCACTATTCACATTAGAATGATTCTTCATATGATCATTTAAGCTTTTTTTCTGTTCAAATATTAAATTACAATGATTACATCTGAAAATGAAGTTGTTAGGATAAATGATATGTAGGAATTACAAGCTTTTAAATATACTTACTGGAATTGCGTCTTTTTAACTTTCTTTGCCTTATTTTCAAGTGAATCATGAATTTTTTTATGGGTAAGCAAATTATATCGTTCTGCAAAACGTTTTCCACACACTGTACAGCTATATGGTTTTTCACCGGTATGGACTCGCATATGCCTTTTCAAATGAGATGTTGAAAGCAAAGACAAATCACACATCTAAAACACAGAAATACTTAACTGTTTTGCATATTATGTTTCTATGCTAGTAATTACTTACTTGACACTTATAAGATTTTTTACCACTATGTGATAATCTATGCATATTGTATGATGTATGGTGTATGAATCTTTTACCACACAATTCACATTGATAGGGTATTTCACCAGTATGTATTGGTAAATGCCTCATAAGCGCTACTTTTTGTGTAAAGCACTTTTTACAAAAATTACATTGAAATGGATTTATTCCATTATGCATTCCAACATGTATTTCTAGTGCGTGTTTATGTTTATATGCCTGACCACATTTTTCACACATGTATGGTTTTAATGTTGAATGAGTTTTCATATGTGTTTTTAATTCAGTTGATGTTTTCCATATTTTATCACAAATAGGACAAGAATATTTTAATGATTTTAAATCATAGTTTGATATTTTTATTGATTTTATAGGTATTTTTATTTGGTCAACTGTTGACACTATATATGTATTATAAAGATTTAAATAATAAGTAATGAATAAATAATTTAAAAAAAGGAAACTTATGAATAATAAATAAAATATCACCTGTTGTGTTCAAAGTATTTTCTTTTACTTCTATAATATTTTTATCCACCTCTTTCCATTTAGGATCAACATTTTGTATTGATAATATATTGTCAGAAAATGTGGATTTTGTTTTTACAATGTTTTTTGATTTACTTTCAGAATTTGTCAGTGAAATATAGCTTTTTTCTCCAACATGAGTTTTTAATGCATGCACATTTCCTACAAACAAATATCAGCAAATATTTCTATATATTTCTGTTATTAATTTTACATTTATTTTTATTGATTTAAATAATCCCTCTTTACCTTGTGAATTAATATTACATGTATTACCATTATTAGTTAATGCCACTGAATTATGAAATATATCATTTTTTAAAATTTCATCTTCCTTTATTGTGCTATTTGCTTCATTATAATTGATTATTTCCTTTCTTAAGTGTTTTTTTGCTTTTGTATTTGAAATACTTACATTTTGCATTATTGCATTATCTTGAACACATTGTTCTTGCATTATTTCTTCTCCTTCAATAGCATTTTGTAAATTCAATATCTTTTTTAAGTTCTCATTACTATTACATAATTTTTTTTCTTCTAATGCTATATTTGTACTGATATTCAATTTTGTACCATCGCTCATTGATCGTTTAACATTTTTTCTTCTTTTGCTAGCACGATATATTTTCAGAATCTCACAATGTATGTTTAAAACAGTTTTCTGTGCTTGTTCTAACATTTGAAACAAATTGTAACATTGTAAACAAATGTAAGGATCATGTAATTCAAAAGTGGCTATAAGAAGTACTCGTGATACAAAATTTACTAACAATTCTCCTTGACAAGGGAAAGATGTAGAAAATATATTTACAGAAGATGAAGGATCAATTTTCATATTGCATATTGAGCAAAATATATTAGACATTGGCATCATTTTGTTTTACCATTAAAAGTTGATCAAAGCGTTCAATTGATTATTAAACTCTTACTTTTACTTAACACTTTTTTAATAATAAATCTTGTTACTTTATAATAAATGACAGATGTAAATATGACCATTTTGTACGATAATCGTATATTATTCTTCGCCAGTGCATCTTAAACATGACCTTTACTATCCTCCGTAACATAACATATCGATAATAATTTTATGTACAGGATAATTTTGAAATCGTGCTGTGTCTCATAAAATTGATAAAATATATTTAATGTTTGATTCTTCAACTATAAGTAATAAATTATAAATTACAAAATATAATTCTGCATATGATTCCATAGTGGGTCATCAAACACTATAAGCATCTAGCGGTGAAGAAGTAAAACTAATCGATATGTGGTAAAATTAAAAAATCCAAATTTTTTGGTTCCTAGGTTCCGATAAGGAACAGAGTACATTTTGTTGTTAATTCAACATAATTAAATATTATATATGTATATACATTTCAAGCGCAAATGTTTTAAAATTAAATGTTGAGAACGATATGTTTATTAACCTCGATGAATTTGTTTTTTTATGTTCTACAAGGATAGTGAAAAATAAATACATGGTTCCATTAAAAAAAGTGGCGATGAACTTGAAATCTCATAAAACAATGATCATGGATAAATAATATTTCCACTGTTGCACATGTCCTTCGAAATACTGTAAATTTATCCAGGGAAGTGTTTTCATACAATAAATAAGGCAGATATCTGGGTGATCCCATGTAGCTGAACTAACCTGTTATAATTCTGCAATAAAATTTGTTGTTGCTAGAAAATGTTTCTGTTTTTATTCATTTCATAAATAAAAATTCTGTACACAGTACATAAAATATCAATTACATTATATAATGATTGTCTTTTTGGTCTATTAGACTAGATTATAATAAATAAACAAAAAGTTATTACATATATCACATTTTTCAAATATCGTTTTTTGCTAAAAAGAAAGTATATTTATATATTTAATTATATAAATTTTAATTAAAAATTATTCTAATTTTAAAATTTGATCTATATCAGAATCTAAATCTGATATTTCTGATATAGATTCTGCATGTAAGGTATGAGGCATTTTATCTGTTAAATTACGCGGTGCTGGTTGTGGCAGAGAATCATTTGTTCCTTTAGAATTTGTTACAGATGTTTGGAATGGATTTACTAAAAGAGAACTTATACTAGTAGAATTTATTTGTTCGTTGCTTTTAATTTGATTCTCTTTATTTTGCATGTACGTTGAAGAAAATATTGTTTCAACCGATCCTACAGGCTTTTGTCTTACCATATTTAGCTGAAAGAAAATACGTATAGTTTAATATCATTAAACACAACAAATTTTGCAATACCTGGTCTTCTTACCTGTGCTTCAAGCTTTTTTGATATTTCCGCAATTTTATCACTTTGTGCAGTCCTTAATACAATATTACTTGAAC